>JAJLTO010000015.1:0-440121 GCA_030568195.1 Dipodascopsis uninucleata var. uninucleata
GCATTGTGCTCAGTTTGAATGAAGGACAAGGAGTTATCATTGGATACTTCGTTGGAAGATCTTACTCTGGTGTTTGGTGCCATGGTGTTGCTACTAATGATATTATGTATTAGTTGCCCCTCACTTCCTAAGTTCTAACTACTTCACAGAAATTTATCTACTCCTTTATATATCTAGGGTTCCACACTCATACCCTTTTCACTACAGAGATTACACAGAGACATCTTATATTGTCAACGTTAAATATCCCTACCCTTCAAGCTTAAGCCACTCTACTCCACATCATTTAATATTCACTTTGAGAGTTACTGAAAAAATAAAATTGTCTTTTCAAATTTATGTTTCCAACACCAACACTTTCACTCTCCAGTATATCTATTATATGTAATTTAGAAAGTTACCCGAATACCAAATTATCTTCCATAATTGTATTCCAACACTTTCACTCTCCAGTATATCTATTATACGTAATTTAGACACTTACCTGAATACAAATTATCTTCCATAATTGTATTCCAACAATAATACCATTAGTAGTAACATCATGGCACCAACCACTAGAGTAAGATCTTCCAATGAGGAATCTGATGATAACTCCTTGTCCTTCATTCAAACTGAGCACAATGCTGCTATAAGCCACATTCAAAACCATTGAAGAGGAAGATCGGTCTCTGTTCTATTTTGAAAACGAGCTGTGCGCTGGAGTCAAAAGATTAAAACAATCTCTCCTTCAAGTTCTCCATTTATAAACACTGTTTTCAATCTGATGTAACTCCATGTCTAGTTCAGTGTTCGAATACAATTATGGAAGATAATTATTTGTCTTCAGGTAACTTTGTAAATTGCATATAATAGATATTTTAGAATGTGAGTTATCGCTGCGTTGTGCTCAGTTTGAATGAAGGACAAGGAGTTATCATTGGATACTTCGTTGGAAGATCTTACTCTGGTGTTCTGCGCCATGGTGTTGCTACTAATGATATTATGTATTAGTTGCCCCTCACAAAGTTCTAACTACACAGAAATTTATCTACTCCTTTATATATCTACGGTTCCACACTCATACCCTTTTCACTACAGAGATTACACAGGGACATCTCTTGTATTGCCAACGTTAAATATCCCTACCCTTCAGCTTAAGCCATTCTACTCTACATAATTTAATATTCACTTTGAGAGTTACTGAAAAATAAAATTGTCTTTTCAAATTTATGTTTCCAACACCAACACTAATACATAATACCATTAGTAGTAACATCATGGCACCAACCACTAGAGTAAGATCTTCCAACGAGGAATCTGATGAAAACTCCTTGTCCTTCATTCAAACTGAGCACAATGCTGCTATAAGCCACATTAAAAAACCCCCAAATAAAAAGGGAATCTAGTCAGAAGAAGCCAACGTTGTGTCACAAATGTAATCAATCAGTACATTTTGCGAACAAATGCACCTTATTTAAGAATGAACCTAAGAGGCATCTCACATGGAAAAATAGGAAGCTCAAAAGGAGTGTTCCGAAATGGAAGTTGGACACAGGAGCAGATGCACACAGAGTGACTGACGAAGAAGTGTTTATAACGTATCAATCTGTGGAAAGATATTTGTTTAATTCTTTTGACCAGGGCATGGCTCATCTTCAAGATGGGACAAAAGAATTAACAAATAGCTTTTTCCTTATCTAATTTATGGCAAGTAAATGACATGTTAAATTATATAATTAAAGGATCTTCATGGATCTTAAAATGGTACGGGAGATTCTAACTTCAGAGGCCATCAAGAATTCATCGCTATGCTCACGTTGCTAGAATCTGAACGGACTCATCTGTAAGTATACCATCATACCATTTCAATGGGTTTATACAGAAATTAATCAAAAAAATGAAGACGTATCGTTTCATAAGTTAAGGAAGTACCATTGAAGCGTAATGAAGAAAGATATAATTAAATGAAATAACACACATGACTAACTACAAGTATACTGGCATTTTCAATAAGTACTAACAATTGAAACAATACAATTAATCACCAAGTACCGTACAAAAAATCAAAGATATATATATATATATAAATAAACTGATTTTAATTCCTACTTTATCAGATATCACAAAATATAATTATTTTAATCAGAAATTCAAAATATTGAAAACGGAATATATTCCAAAGATATAAGAAACTAACTATTCGAAGATCAAAAGGTTTTCCACGAAACCAAAAACAAAACAAAGATATAAATTTACACAAAAGGTATGAATAATTTATCATTCGTCATCATAGCAACATCAAATTCAACTTATTAAATGATCAATCGATGGTAACTTTTATTCCAAACAGAGATAAATTTGCGGACATCAAATTCTACCCGTTGCTATGGGTATAATATAAATTCTGAATTCAGTTTCCGCTCTTATTTTCTCTGCTTCTCTTCTTTCTTTCTTTACTGTGACCCCTCAAGAGAGTTTGACGATTCCAAGCCTCATCACTAAAACCCCATGCACATCTCTTAACTCCACCAACTTGCTTTGCATTTTGAGGTCTGACAATAGGATATTTTTTAAAGGACTTCGAATAACTCAAATTGTGCCTAACTGCACTTTTCCAGCGTGCAGCATCTTTCTTTTGAGTGCGCATCCTGAAATAAGGAAACCTATTTATTATATAACGATATATGTCTTCAATTTCTAACACATGTCGCGGAGCTGATAGAAAGGCCAAAGCAATCAAATGAGTAAAAGGACACGCAGGACGCCGCTTCCCAGGATCCTCTAAGTCCAAAATTTCCGAAAATGGAACATCACGACAACATCTATAAGACGCACCATTTCGAACTGGGCGATCAAAATCATCTGAAGGAACTATGCTAGAACTAACTTCCTCAGCAGTAATATCTAAAGGACATACTGCATTGTCATAACGGGTGCTAGAAATATGCTCATAATTTATATGAGGATCAGGCTGGAGAAGCATTACCGGTCTGATCGTCGTCTGGCAACTCACAATATTAGCTTGTTTCTCAGTTTTTATACAAGGATATACGAGTGCATTACTATAATGATTATGACTCTGTTCATCTGTAACGAGTCGCTGAAATTCACACTGAGAACCTCTTACATGACACTCATGCAGTACAACATTTCCTGTTGTCAATGCTTTGTCAGCACCATTAGAGATCAAAGCACGCTGACCAGATATTCTGATAGACACACTATTTGATATCCAAGGATAATAATTCCCTTCCATATCTTCTGGTGACGAAGGAGAAGACACAGAATCAATAACAGAAGATAAAACAGAAGAAGTTGACGACAAAGACGGTGATGGTGGCACAACTACAGTAGAACCTGACTCACCATCAAAAGCGTCAAATGAAAAAAGCTGATCACTAATATCATCATGCACTGAAGAAGTTACTACACTATTTATAGCACTATTAATATCTATTTTAGTCACAGAACTAAAACGGGAATGAACAACCATTGAACTGGTAGTCGCTAATCGTCACTTACCTTGATGATGAAACGATAGACATTGATGAACCCTCTCGATTAATAGGAGAGGACATCCCGAACTCTCAATGGTATATGTTAATCTGCTAAACAAATTGGAATATATGTGGATATAACAACACAATTAACACGATATGGAATCTTAAGCGATACTCTGTTCTATATGAAACTTCTTTCAATGATCCACAATAACTACAACAATAGGTATAAAATGATTGACGATCAAAGATCTCGCAACGTATCGGAAATAATGAATTAAATCAACCTCTCAAATAAGCTAAACGAGATGGTATCCTTACGGAAACTAACAAAGAGATCTATCAGGATAGATATACTGAATGATATCAAATGAGTAAATCAATACTAGAATTCCTGTTAACGATGAAGTAATGATTCTTTGCTATTTTATAAAATTTATATAATATTGAGGCTTACGGGAGATCGGGAAATAATGGGGTATTTAAAGATTTCAACATCCTCAATTGAAAAATAGCTGAAAGAAAACGATATAAAATAAAAAATTTTAAGTAAATAAAATATATATATATATATATTTAATTTCTATTACATTGAGAGTTTAAATGGGAATAGAAGCAAGATTGTAGCTGAAAACAATATAATCATGATCAAAAAAAAACTAAAAAAGTGGGTCACTTGTGAGAGGGCCACTGTAAACTGATTTCATTTGAAGTCATGATTTTGAAATACTTCATATAAGTACATGAGAATATTGCTTACAATAGAAAAGAAAAAAAGAAAATATTATCGAGACATTAATTCTAAGCTATGTTTATCACTGACTCTAATGCAGAGCTCTTCTATAATGTAGTCCTCTTAAAACATAATCTTTACTGCAGTATTTCTACTTACTAAGTATGGCAAAATCGAGAATCTCAAAAATCTTAAATAGATTAAAATGCCCATATATTTTGAGATTATTATCTCAAATCTGGAAATAAATAAACAAACTAACTCATAGCCGAATCATAACCAAATATACCTTGAAAGACACTCTAACGTGCAGTATTCCCAATTTGCGCAAATACGAATTCTTTGACACGTCGGTTTATATTGTTGGTAGCTTGTTAATCCTTCACAGTCTTTCTAGGCCATATTTCTAATGCTGTTGCGACAATTATAACAGTCTTTAATACCGATCCATCAGCCGTATCAACTGGCATCTTTCATCGAGTGACTTTTCAAGATTTTTTGCGATCGCCTGTACACTAAACCTTTCTGATATAATAGCAAAAGAACTATACATGTCTCTATCGACAACTCTGTATGATTCCAAACGCGCATTTGTTGAGGCACAGGTCCGCCTTCTTGCACGGCCCTTATTGCCTTCTCGTGGATGGAGTCAGACGTATCCTGCGCTTTCGCGTTCGGCAATTTTAACGCGATTGTTAAACAAAGGTAATATAGTATAAATCAATGCTCCTAAAGATGAAAAATATAAGGGCTTCCTTATCTCTACCATGGCTACATGAGAATTAAGATACTTTATGGCGGAACATATCGAACTGATCTAAGAACTTCTGTCTATTATTGTCAGTATTAAAAAGTTCGCGCTGTATACTTAAGTTCGGTTTGAATGAATACGTTGAGGTTGAACTGGTTCTTTACGATTCGCTCGCGTAGTATCAGCTATCTATTGTCATTATTATTATTTCTTTCATTATACTGAGGGTGGATTGACCTATTACTTATCGTACGTTAACTAACAGCTACCTATCCTTGATTTCGGTGTAATAGTGCATATACGACAGCAACGGTATATTCGAAAAGTATTGTCCTCTCAGACTATTCAGCACGTCGCGTTGCAGATCGATCGCTTGCATCGAAATAGTCGAATCAAGAAAGGTATTAAAGGTAGTGTATTGATCGCGCCTACCCTCAAAAGGCTCATACTAGCCAATAGTGACGCTTGGGATTCACGGTAAGAAACGTAAAGTCAAACTAACTGATATTTGCAATTCATTAAAATATATTGAATTCAGTTCTTGATTTCCTAATTGAAGACTGGGAAATTAATTCTCAATTTGTGCTATATTACATGCTAATATGCTTTATTTGCTAACTCTGTTTTGGAATGGATCGCTGTTAACGTTATATATGGTAATTTCTTTCTAGAGCCATAAATGAGCTTCCACCTAAGTCGACTATTGCGGACAAAGATGGAGTCGACCTGACACTGCTAGAGCGGTAAGTCTCTCAGTATTGCACTGTGCATATATATTACAGACATATTCTCTATCTTTGATAAGTATGAATCTGATTCGGCTAAATGCCATCTAGACGCTAGCGTTCTAACTTTATACTAGTTATGCGGGACTACGCGATCGCTTGGGGACACTATCGTCAGCACTTACGGCAGCTCGTGGGCGTCACGAATCTATAAATCATTTTTACAGAATACTCAATTCATTCACAAATCCTTCGCAAGAGATACAGCCGAATCTCTTATTTAAAGAGTGCCCAGTTGAAAAAGAAATCGTGAGGATGCGAATATTACTTGCTAAATTGTCGGCGCGAATTAAGACACCTTAAATGACTTAAATAATTTTAATGTATTCCAAAGTTGTCTCAATTCTTTTGGTTCTCAGTAGTAGGTTGGGCATTAAAACTTTATTGTAGGTTGTTCCAGCCTAGCTCCTGACTATAAGCTTTCATTGAAATCTAGTCTATATAATCTGTGCACGCTTCTACCGTCTGCATTTCAGAGTATAGCATTTTTAACACCCATTAGAGTACTATACAAATTTTCCTCTCACAAAAACGAAAGTAAGATGGCTCTACTACATAGTTTACAGCAGTTCTCCTATTTGCAAATGCATAAGCAGGTTTTATGTACCCAACTCCTTATTATATACATAGAACTAAGTTATAAGTTACGGTACAATCTATGATAGTGCGCCTATATTTGCATTTAAGGCAGCCGTTTTAACCCAAGCAGAATGATCTATTTCATTCACACCGTTCAGACCTGAAACCGCAAAAAGTTTACCTTTGATTTTAAGATACACTTGAGTAGCATGAGCCTCACAAAGAATGCTACCAGACACCTCGTAGTATTCCGAGGTCAACTGCACACCACATTCCTGTAAAACGAAGTCAATATAATTAATATATGATAATAGCCAATATATATAGGATGTGAACAATACTTACCGCACACATAAAGCAGCTTTTATGGACACGCTGCCAAGTTCTATCATTAGACGAAGACGACTTATCTAGTTCAAAACAACATCCTTCTATAGCTTCATGACATATTGCACACAAACTCTCATTCTGCTCGTGATAGTGCTTTTGACAATACGGTTCATCACTGTGAACGTAAATCTCACCATTGGGAAAATCTTGCTTACAAACAACGCAGCGTAAGCATGACTTATGCCATCTGTAAATTTATTGTAGATCAGTAAAGATAGTTCTTTAGCTTGTTTTACATTGATCCTTAAGTATTATAAGGAAACAGAGCAAACAAAGATTGCAAAGCTATATACGTACCTCCCACTTAGAGTACCATCTGTACTGGTTACACTTTTTCCCATGATTGCAGTATTACAGCCACGGCACACACGTTTTTGCTTTGTCGAGTTGTTTCGAATCTTCTGCGAAATAACCGAATCCTTCATTGCGATAGTGCTTCGTTTGTTAAAACCTTCTTTAATATGAAGATAGCCTGAATAGCAAGAAGTGTCAATGTCAGTAGTGAGAGGCGCAGCAGTTATAACGTCTATACTATCATCTGCTGCCATAGGATTAAACTGTAACTGAGGCTTGTAATCTATAATCGCCATATGAGATACTATATTACTATTTTCAAGATCTGACAGGTTCTTGGAAGAGGCCCCTTCATCTTTTTCCATTGAATTGCGGTTAAGTTGGAGGAGAACTTTGTCCCTAAGGATGTCAAACTGACACACTCCTATTGAGCTAATACCACTTCGATAGTCATTACTTTCGAGCATTTTTCTGCCCTCAAATATGATCGCATCTAGTTCATTTGTACTGCTCATACTGCTTTTCCTGCTATCAACATCGAGGTCCGTGTTATTACTCGTCTTGCTGTTAAAGCTACTTGATGTCATTTCAGTGTCATCACTACCTCTTCGAGGAGCTAGCTCAGACTGCTCCTCCAAAGATTCATATAAATTACTGTATTCATCGCCCTTCATGGTTAATTCTGGAATTATCACTGGATTTGCCGAAATACTAGAAGGCTCAATCTCTCTTCTTGAATCGAAGATTCGCAAACTTGAATTATTATTTATTGAACCTATTTCTCTCACGCGCTTAGGAACTTTCTTCTCAAGTTCAGGAGGACCTATAGATTTTGAGCTATTTGTGGTAATCGATTTCTGTGAGCTATTCCTTTTATTTGTATCAAAGCCAGCACGTTCATAGACATTTGATAATTTGATACCTGTAGGAGCTGGAAATGGAGGGAAAGCGCAGTCAAAGCTTCTAGATAGAGGAGAATACATTGTGCTGGACACACGAGTCCTTTGTTCGTATATCGAGTGCCCAGAGGAAGTACTATCTTTGGAAGATAATGAAACTGCAGATTCTGGCGTTGGAGGAAAGCACTTACAGTATTTCTCTCTTTTATTATAATACTGGTACTCTATATGACAAGTCAGATAAGTGATCCCACAGCTGGTTAATCACCACGCATGACCTGCAGAGCGCCATGTGTCTAACCCGGAGCTTCTATGTCATGTTCTATTAAATACTCACCAGCAATATCAGCGTTTATTTTTAGCTCTTCTTTCAAAGGCTTTAAATGCTCTTTTCTTTCAGGACCGAGATCTTAAAGATAATCAGGAGAGTTAGGGACTTTGATTCAATCACTGCACTTTCTTCATATGGATCCAGAATATACAGTAATCTATGCGTAAATAACATAATTAGGAGCATACCGTTTTGATGTTTTAACAGGACAGGTTCCTTGCGAAGACTGTAGCGTCCAATAATGGTGGAAGATAATGAATTGATATAAGATATCTCAGAATCTGAGGCACTACAGTGTTTTAGAACACTCGCACTATCATCACCATCAACCCTGTGGCATATATATGAACCCATCAGATTATCCCAGTTATTCAATCAATTTTTCTGATATCCTTGTTCTCAATTGAATGCTGTATCTTCGATCCTTAAGATCAACGAAATTAGAAACTGCTATAATATTACTGCTTGAGAAAAAAATATTTCGTCTAAGGATTAAATGGCAATGAAATCAAAATAAACAGTAGTGTAATTTAGTATTGCATTAATTGGATGAGCGATAATAATAATCGTCATCCAACTTATTTATCTATGAATAGGCCATTACGAAATAATATTACACATTTGGTAAATATTGATAGTAATATCAATATTCATCCCTGTGTTCAGCTTTGAATCTTCATTTCTCCGTTACGCGTTTTTTCACTATATTTACATTTTTCGTTTTCATTAGATGCACCCCTGAGTAAGTTTAGATGTCGAGCTAGCCGCATTGAAGCACCATTTCCCATAGATGTATAAGTTTCGAGCTAGTACAGAGGATATAATTTGCGTCGAGTTCGCTGTTTAGTTTAAATACTCTTTCGGCTTATATATACTATTTGTTTGTTAGGATCTATGTAGAAACAAAGAGCTAGGCTGGTAAAACCACATGGTTATTTATTTAATTTATTAGCGAAAGGTAGGTTTCGCAATAGTAAGTTAACGTTCCACAAAACAGACATTCAAAGAGATCCTCACCCTTGCCAAATTTTTGACGCCATCATTGCACACACGAAGTTAGGTTCGAAAGCTGAGCATGAGTTGCTCAGCAATTCAGAAACATTTTAGGACAGTCCACCATACTTAATGCGCTATAGAACTGTCTATCAGCAGCACTGAATCGATCAATGCTGGAATTTATAAAGAACAGGCAAGCCACAAACACAAATTATATCTTCTAATTACAGTGTGAGAGAAAAGTTTTGTAAATTTCTATGCTCTGACGTGAAAGCTCTAGTTGCTTCCGAAATCTAAACAGAGACATTAATTCGCCAACTTCCTTTACGGCCAAACAATTTTATCACTATTTTATTGAGTCATCTCGCGATGTTCATATATTCAGACAGAATGCCATATGCCATATACACAGCTGAACTTCTACCTTTTCAACTACTAAAAATGAATAAATCTGAGCTCTTAGAGTTTGTTTCCTAGTGTACCATAAGTCTCCTGTCTTGCTGAGGCAAATATAGTGACGCGGAACACATCTATCTATTATCAAAGAAGTGCACACTAAGCAAATCTTGTGCCATTTGCGATAGACAGTCTAGGGCAGAAACAAATGTAATTGGCATGTGAAATTTCTAGTTTGGAAAATGTAAGACAGGGAGTAACGTCTTTTGTTAAGTTTCCAGGTTCAATATTTACAAGTCATCAGCTCTAGCAACCCCAACGAGCAAGAAACCTTAGTTATCTAAACCTTCAGACCTATCTACTATATCTTTCTAGCATTAGACAGTAAGGTTCTCAGATAATCTCGGAAGACTCTTAAAGCTACTGGACATATATACATTCCCTACTTGTGGTATATATGTAAAATTTAATGTGTATTTAAAGCTTGTAAAAATATGCTGTAAATTATCTAGGATCTCCGAATGGAGGTGGTGGGGCGCTACTACCATTAGTGAAACTAAATAAGGTTAATGGCGTCCGGATGTTGATAATTTATGGGGCATGATATATGGAGAGTAATCAATCAATCACCTCAACATTTGTGACCTCCTGTGAAGGTATTTAGGGCGACGATTTCCTCCCATTCTTCACAAAATATTCGAACACATATCTAATACGACACAATTTCTCTAGATTTAAACATAAATAGAGATTTCTATCAAAGTTTTAAATTCTAGTAATTTTGCTATAGCTGGAGGACTACAGTCTATTCCAGCCGACAAATTTTTCACAACGTTTTCGAACTTACTTGGTTCAGCACACCACCCGCACCAATCCACTCGTTCTGGTTGTGGGAGTGGATTATATCGGAAAGCTCTCTAAATAGATTCTATTACTGACATAATTTAAATATGGCTCCTCATGCTACTGACGAAACTGGTACTTCTGAAGTTCCGGAGATGCTTTCTGGTCGCACGACCGTTAGCGTAATTTCTGATAAGGCTCAGTTAGAGTCTGGATATCTACTTTCGAATTTCACTTATGAAAATGCGTGTGTCCAGAAATTGCCAAATGGCAAGTACGAGGTTACTCCTACGAAAGTAGACTATAACTTTAAAGTGGACATGAAAGTTCCAAAAACTGGGTATGTATTTGAAAATATGAGCTTAAGTTCGAAATAGGTTGTATTCTAACATTATGTGTTATAGTCTCATGCTTGTCGGTCTTGGAGGTAATAATGGTTCTACTTTGACAGCAACGATTTTAGCAAATCGATATGGTATCAAATTTAGGACGAAAAATGGTGTTCAAGAACCAAATTATTATGGATCGGTCACGCAGTCGTCTACTTTAAAGCTTGGTGTGGATGAGAGCGGTAATGACGTTTATGCTCCTTTTAATGAAATTCTTCCTATGCTACATCCTAATGATATTGTTATTGGAGGTTGGGATATTAATTCTGCTAATTTGGCTGATGCTATGGCTCGTGCTAAAGTCTTGGATTTTGATCTACAGCGTCAAGTGTCCAAATACATGGCACAGATTAAACCACTTCCGTCAATTTATTATCCAGATTTCATAGCTGCTAATCAGTCTGATCGAGCTGATAATTTGATTGATGGCGATTCTAAGTGGGATCATGTTCAACGAATTCGTCAGGATATAGCTGATTTTAAGCTCCGAAATGGTCTTGAAAAAGTTATTGTCGTATGGACTGCCAATACTGAGCGTTATTCTGATATAATTACAGGTGTTAATGACACAGCGGAAAATCTTGTGAAGTCAATCAAAGAATCTCATGAAGAAGTTGCGCCATCAACCATTTTTGCGGTTGCTTGTATTCTTGATAAGGTGCCTTTTATCAATGGTTCTCCTCAGAACACATTTGTGCCTGGTTGTATCGAACTTGCTGAAAAGCAAAAGAGTTTTATTGGTGGTGATGACTTCAAATCTGGTCAAACAAAATTGAAGTCTGTCCTTGCTCAATTCCTAGTCGATGCTGGTATCAAGCCGTTATCTATTGCTTCTTATAATCATCTTGGTAACAATGATGGCTATAACTTGTCTGCACCGAAGCAGTTTAAATCAAAAGAAATTTCCAAGAAATCAGTTGTGGATGATATGATTGCGTCAAATCATATCCTTTATAATGAAGAAAAGGGTGCTTCTATTGATCATTGTATTGTTATCAAGTACCTTCCAGCTGTAGGTGATTCAAAGGTAGCAATGGATGAGTATTATTCTGAGCTCATGATGGGCGGACATAATACTATCTCTATTCATAACGTCTGTGAAGATTCTCTATTGGCTTCTCCATTGATAATTGATCTGGCTGTCATATGTGAATTTTTTTCTAGAGTCAGTTATAAGAAAGCTGATAGTGATGAAGAATTTGAAACATTCTATCCTGTGCTGTCAGTTTTGTCTTACTGGTTGAAAGCGCCTCTTGCTCGTCCCGGATATGAGCCTGTTAATGGCTTGAATAAGCAGAGGGCTGCACTTGAGAATCTTCTTCGAGCGTTTGTTGGCTTAGCTCCGCAAAATGAGCTTAAGCTGGAAGAACGTTTGTGGTAATTTTTACGATATACGGTGATTCTTACTATTTCTCTTGGCCTGGTTTCTACGAATAAGTATCGAGTAACTAAGGTTTTAAATTTGATTGGGGAGATTATGTTTTTATTCTTTATACTCATGTATGTGTAGTATCCTTTTTTTACGTTGTGGCTATAAACAAGACAAATAATAAAAAAAAATTTTCTTCGGAAATTCCTTGAATAGTACTAAAGGTGTAACTCAAGTATGAACAGTAGACATAATTTTTCAAATAGTTTCGTATCGCGCTGGATTAAAATTTACTTAGCTGCTTAACTTTTCGTGTCTTATCAGACGTTGGTCTTCTGAATAGTAGAATAAACATGATTGAGCTCGCTATGCCGACACCAAACCAAGTAGCTATATACTGAGCATGATTATTGCGTATATCAAGACGAGGTAAGCGACCAATAGGTATCCCTTCCATTGCAAATTCTTCCCAGGACATGAAAGACTCGTTCGGATCAAATATCTCTTCGATAATCATTGGCTCTGACTGACTGGTCTCTGCAATTTGAGGGATATCTACGTAGAAATAAATTCCCTTTAAAGGATCATTATCCGGTGTGAAGTAGTTGCGACCTGCCGGCTTCTTAATAAGTCCTTCTATTACCACCGTTTCCTTCGGCTATATTATACTTTCAGTGAGCAATGATTCCATTCGAGAAAACATTCGACACTTACCAGGCCATTTGGATTCCGCTTCGTTTGATTAGCCATAGATTTTCTAATCCAGCCACGATTTACTAAAATCCTGCTGCCATTCTCCCTTTGAAAGGGCGTTATTACAGCATATCCAATCTCTCCTTCATATGTTCTGGGTCCTACCAAAATTTCTTTCTCATGGAGGAACCTTCCTTTCGCTAATACCCGTCGATACTGCATTTCCATTGCAGCCTCATTACTAGTAAACTTAATATTTTTATTGCACAGAAAACTCTTAAACCATACTTACTTGAGATTTGCTGGTAGAATAAGAGGAGGTAGTGCCAATCTGTTCTCATATTCAGCAATAAGATCGGTTTTCCACTTCAAGCGCTTGATCTGCCAAAATCCCAGTGAGAAAGAAATTGCCGGCATAAGCACTAAATATACTGTAAGTGATCTCAACTTCTAAATCTCGATAACTATACTAACCAAGCAGTGACAATACTACTTTTTTCCGGAAAGAGGTATCTTTTTTGCTTCCCACAGTCTCCCAATCGACGTTAGTTACTATAGTCCGACGGTGAGGAATATACTGAGATTTTAATGAAGCATTGCGTAATAAATAATTATTCCTTGAGTTCACAAAGAATTTCTGAACGAAACATATTCTACCTACTCGAAACACCATCTGAGGGTGTGAAACCTCATGATACAACGAGTGAAAAGTCATTGTCAATGTCCTCAAAGAAGGTACATTGGCCATGAAGAAAATGTCGTGAAGAGATCTCAAAAATAGATCCGCTAGTTTATCACGTGATGCGTGTTTCGCTCAGTTTCTGCATATCATTGACAACTCCCAGACCTCTTAGCTTCTCTGTCAAATGACCCGAGAGATCTTGCTTCGCATTTCGTATAAGAATTTTAGTTCCATAGCATATTAGAGAGACTACGATATAATCTTTTAAACTATTCCATTTCTTGCTTAAATAGCACGAGGTAGATGATGGCATCTTCTAATTCTGGAGTTTTCGAAACGCAAGTAGAAACTGCAGTTTCGCGATCTGTCAAGGAGCAATTGCCTCTACTTGTATTCGTCGCAGGTATGATAGACATTATGACTTAGCGAAAGCTGTGACTGACATCTACTAGATGATAGTGATGAATCGCAAAGATGGATACGAGATATAATATTTACAAGTGAAGTACGCTGAACGACAGGCGCTTTTGTTACATGAGCTATAGGAGGATTACGGCTACTGACTTCAAACTAGGTAATTACTATACTGCGAAATCACTCTGTTTCTGTTCGACTGCAGCAAGGATCTACTGAAGCCAATTATTTTGGGCAAATTTTTCCTATAGTTAATGTTCCGGCTTTGTATATTATTAAGTATGTTTTTGATTAGCTGTCAGAATGAAATATTCTAATATATTTTTAGTAATGGGCAATTGATTCAGTATATTGAAGGTAGTGTTGATCTTGAAAGTTTTATCTGCAAACTTAGAGAATCTTTGCTATCAAAGAATGGTTCAGGTGGTGAAAACAGTGGTGCTGTTTCGGGAGAAAATACTCAAATAGAGAATCAAAATGGAGGCCATAGAGCTTATTCTGAGCCCCTGCCTGATTGTAGCACTGTTTCTTCAACTTCCAATATTGGCACTACACGACAAGAGTAAGTTTTAACAGCTATTTTGACACAATGATAGTCAGATGCTCACGAATTTTTAATTAGGTTATCAACAAACGATGGGCCATTGCGAAATGATGATGAATTTGCACATGAGGAGCAAAGAAATCCTACGTCTCAATCTAAGCGGAATATTCAGAATGAACAAAATGCAGATTCAAGCAACAGTCAGCACGAAAGAATTCGACGAAAAAGAATAGAAGAGAGCGAGGAGCGGCAACGTATACTGAAGCTTCTTAGAGATGATAAAGAAGAACGGAAGGCTAGAAGTCGAAAGTCGGAATTTGAGGGTTCTTTCACCTCTACAGACGATTCAGACCAAAACATTAAAAATGGCGAACATTTCCGTCAACATACTGAGTCCGCCCTCGCTATCAGGTTATTTGACGGAAGCTCTATAAAGCATCGATTTCCTGTGGGATCCACTCTAATTGACGTGCGTTCTTGGATTGATTCAGTCAGAACAGATGGTGACGGTGCATATATAATAATGTGCTTGATCCCTCATAAAGTCTTTACTTCAGAAGATGAGCATTTATCGCTAGTAGAGCTCGGACTCCATCCAACCGCCACTTTAATACTGAAGCCGATCAATGATTCGTCTTCTATTACAGCTTCAATGTACAATCGTTTACAAAGCACATTGACCTCAATCTTAACTACAGCAGGTTCTTATTTAGGATATGGTAATTCTAACCAGTCTGAGAGGTTCAGTGATAATGATGGAAGAGCTCGTATGACGTCAAGATCACGAAATTTGGTGATGCGACCAAGAACTATTCAGGATGTTGAAAATGATGATGCTGACAGAAGAACATATAATGGCAACCAACTCAATTTAGAAGATGACTAATGAAAATTACGCGAAATACAAGTGTCTGGTTCATATTTCTTTTTGGTAGCAGCGATGACAGTGGTTTTTATCATACCTCGATTATTACAGCTATAATAATTTATCATATTTTACAACGTCAATTCCAGAAATATGCTCTATGTTTTAACAGAAATTAGCGTTATACGAATCTAAGCATTCTCAAGTTGTATCAGATCCCAACCAATGTCGCCTTTTGTTATTGACACTTGGTGAACTTCATGGGCTAGACTTCTTAATACTGAATCACTGAATCTTTAATTAGTTGATGGAAATAATGTAATTAGTCTTATAGCTTACCTTGCTGACTGAACCCATACACAATAGTCTTCCGTAATAATTTTAGAGTATACGTAATATACATCATGAAATGAAAAGAGGCCATCAATCTTTAACAGAGCTTTCAGAACAATGCGTTTGCCTCCTCTAAGAAGAATATACACATCTTCCCAGCATTTTATTGCTAGTTCCCAGTGTCGATAGAGAGGATAAGCGAGTGCACGACGTATACATGCTATCTTCACTTCTTTTACGGATGAGAAGATAGAGTCGAGACATGAAATATTTGCAGCTAGTTTTCCAATAGTCCAGGCAGATTCCGACGTATGATCGTCTAAAGTTGTTCTGACATCATAACTGTAAGCATATAGAATAGGAATGAGACCTAAATAAAGGTTTTTCTTTTCCGAGATAGATTCTATTAAATAAGTTCTACGAGGTAGATTCACCATCTGATTGCGTTCCTTCTCTGTAAATTCTATAGCAGAAGGATTGCTCGAAGCACTTTTAGCAAGCGCTATCAAAGATGCCTCAAAATTAATTAGCTCTGATATGCTAGGGTTATCAAATTTATCAGATAGATAGTATTCAGGATCAAATTTGAGGTTTTCATTCTCGATGCGCTCCATGGTTCGAGATTCCGCGGTGCTCGACTCAGGGTCTTCTAAGTCATTTATATCATTGCCCAACGATTTGGTCTGTACAAGATACTTGCTATACTGACAATTGAACCCATATTTAGCAGAAAGTAAGGAATCTGTAGGTACTTCTTGATTTATCTGCCAGTCAAAGGCAGATGCATCTTCGAATTCCCCAAGTACACTAGAGCACATTTCAGGCTCGGCTTCTATAGAGGCCACTTCTTCTATCAAAGGCTTTTTAACAGAGTCTGAAGCACCATTGGACACGTGCATATTAATAGCTGAGGATTCTCCAACGCGAGCAAGGAGCTTCGTGGTTAAGTCAAGGTCAGGAAAATATTCGCCCGACGTCTCTTTCGGCAGGTGCACCTTAAGCAATGAAGAAGTGAAGTCGAATGATGCTACAGCACGATCATCATCTACTATGTTACTTGGAAACTTCAGTCTAAACCTTTGTTAGCATATCATAACACATTTCCGGTCTTGATCAATACCTTAAGTAATAAGGGGGAAGCGACAATACAAAAATGTTCTCTTCGATCCGTATTTCTACATTTTGTGCCTATATTTTAGACCGATCATTAGCCAAAATATATCTTAGTCAGATCCAGATAAATCAGCATACCTTTAAATGTGTTACTTTAATATTAACATATACAAAATTATCATCTTGTCTAACAGTAAAATGAGGTGTAATCATTATATTCCTTATATAAATTATTCTGAGCGTAGTGAAGCATTATTGTGTGAAATTTCTCTCGGTGAGCGAATTGGGATATATTGAAGTGGTACAATTGAAATAAAATTACTATTTGCGACCTATAGCAACCAATATTTTAGAAAACCCATCCAAGCACTGAAATTCTGGAGAGGCTGCTTTTTTCCCGAGTGATATTCAAAATGGCTACTAGCGTAATAACGAAGATGTTGAAACATATGGGAACGAGTCTTAAAACTAGTAAGTATGAGATGTTTACATTGTAATGTTATACTTGTGCTAATATGGAAAGATCTCTCCGGACCACCCCCACCATTGAAAGAGTTTATAATGCTACAGTTTTCGAGTCCTGACTCTGCTAAGGGCTGTATTGTCAGGTCTGATAGAGAGATCCAGGGATATAGTACTGCAAACTTAGACTGGAATGAGCGGGAAAGAGCAGCGCATTTTAACGGAGTGTTGTCATTGGACTTACCAGCATCTCGACCCGAAGTAACAAGATCTGGTTATGCAATGTTTCGAAGCCGTGATCCTCCTAAGGATTTCAAAGGCGAAGAGATTTGCTGGAATTGGCGAGAGCTATCTCATATAGCATTACGTGTTAAAGGTGATAGAAGAAAATACTTTGTAAATATACAGTCGAAAACCGCTCTTCCTACCGAAATTCATCAACATAGACTTTTTTTATATTCACCTGGCGAATGGGAGGTGGCAGTGGTACGTATCGAAGTACTTTGACAATGGAGCAGGTCTAATGATTTATTACTAATTCTATAAAGATACCAATAAAAAGCTTTCTTCTTACTCATTGGGGTCGCGTAGAGTCACTACAAGAGATCAATCGTAATCGCGTGCGTACTATAGGTATTGGATTACTTGATCGTCAATACGGACCATATAGCTTATATATAGACTGGATTAAGGTGAGCTTAATATGATGTATTCCATAATATAGCAGCTAATAATGATGATTTAGGCAATATCAGATTCTGAAGCCGAACGATATATAAACGAAAGACGCGAATTAGAGATGCGAAAGAGGATACACCTGCTACACGAATCAAATGCTTAGACTTTGACTTAATAAATCAATTTTATTTAACATTTCAGCTCAAATGAAGAGTTCTGTTTTTCTACATCCAAAGTATTATTTATATTACAATACATACTGTCTGAAGGTTAATATCTGAATTAAATTGTCCAATTTTCACCCGTCAATGATTCAAAAGCTTCCACATATTTTTCGGATGTTTGTTTGGCAATACTATCTGGCATTTCCACATCCTCTTTATAGGCTAAGTTATTAGCTGTTAACCAATTTCTTAGGAATTGCTTATCATAACTGTCTTGTGACTGGCCCAATTTGTACGTATCGGCACGCCAAAATCTAGAAGAGTCTAGCAGTGTACAATGTTAGAACGAGCCAGATAATGTGTAGTCACGAAAATATTATATACTCACCTGGTGTGAGGACTTCGTCTACCAGAACCACCTGTCCATTTTCATCCACACCGAATTCGAATTTAGTATCTGCAATAATGATGCCCTTAGAAGTGGCGAAATCTCGCGCACGGCTATATAGCGCCAGAGAAAGCTCTTCAATTCTCTTAGCATACTTTTCTCCGACTATCTTTACAGCTATTTACAAATTAATATCATTATATAAAGATAAATAAGATACGACTTAACTTACCTTCAGAAGGATGAATATTTTCGTCTAATATTATGGTTAGTTGGCGACATATACAAATAAAAACTGTATCTCAATGGAGACTACATACCATGTTTACCAAGTTCAGCCTTGGTACTAGGAGTGTATATAGGACAATCGAAGGCTTCACTCTCTTGCATTCCTTCTCTGATTTTGATACCATGAACAGTTCCTTTGGATTGATACTCTTTCCAGGCAGAGCCCGTTAAATAACCTCGTACAATAGCTTCAATCGGAAGTATTGTGTACTTTCTGACGAGCATACTTCTATCTTTCAGCTGATCGCTATACGGATAGACATTTTCAGGAAGACTGTCAATTTCCGTCGTGATAAAATGATTTTTGCATATGTCAGAGAGAAGGTTAAACCAAAATTTTGAGATTTGCGTCAGTATTTTGCCTTTATCTTTGATTCCCTAATTTAACTATGCAATTAGAATAGAGCATCATTACTGTTAATATTATCGTCCTTACATTCTTCATAACAACGTCATAAGCTGATATGCGGTCAGTTGCTACAAACAATAAAGTAGATTCATCTAGAGAATAGATGTCTCGAACTTTGCCTCGAGCGATTAATTCCAGAGTTGAATGAAGATTCGTGGAAGTTAGTGCTGCCATAGCTACAAATTTTTTCTTATTTTCTTTTTTACTGTCACGGAAAAAATCGATTCGAATTCTCAGCGAATTCTCAACACGTCAGTTGCAAACTTGTATAAATTCTTACTAGTTTAGGGTTATTGATAAACGAATTGTAATTGACACGTGATTGTGCTCGGTAGTACATTCTTAGTCTCTTGAAGACTCATCTACATCTAAATAAGTTCAAGAACATAATAATATGTGTATATGTGCAATTACACTTAATAGCTTCTTCCAGTTGAAAGAACTAAATGGATTATATCATACTATATAGTATAATATATTATAAAGCAATCTGGAATTAAACGCACAAAAATACAATTACATAAGCTACTAGACTAAGTATGAATATATTTCGAACAATTAAATTTCAAAGCTAAGAGAGTACTATATCTATTTCCACTCTGAGAACATAATAGGAAGAACAACTAAACACGCTTTCCAAAAGACTAGAACACTTTCTTTTGCTAGATATGGATACTGAGAAATGTCTGCGTCAGAAAAGAGAACATATATACTGTAAATAGCTACTTTGAAGAAATGACTAATTAATAAGAAAGGAATCGGTAGAACACCAGAGAGAAGTCCAATTGGTTCTGAAACATAAATACCCCCTAGCTGGAAGTAGCGAAAACATCCTCGTTGTAAACATCGCAGCCGATCATCATCAGCAGCAAATAACGCATATAAAGCCTGTGCCAAAATATTAATGACCGAACTTAGGTTTTTCCGTCTCCAATAAAGCTCATGTAACTGAACAGTGACTGCCGCAGTGTCTTTCAAGTCTGGAACGTTCTGCGGACTTAAGAGATCAGTGATAATCACAGCATCTGTCAATGCCACAGTCATTCCACCACCAGTCAGTGGATGTCTCATATTGTAGGCATCACCGATCACAACCACGCCATCTGTATCGTTAGCTGTTGGTGGTAGATACGAATTAGGCATTGCTCGAAGACGTTCTGTTTTCAAAGATTCCTTCACAGCAGGAAGTAAAGATGGTGGAATTGAAGGCAATACTGTCTTTTCTATTCTCTCCAAAAGTTCGCCATTAGAAGCAGATGGCAATTTCCCCTGAACGTCCACCAGAATTCTAGTGTCATGCTCACTTATTTGGTATACTAAAATAGGAGGATGATTTCCGAGAATGACATGTCCGTAATTTGGAGTGGGGATATCAGCGTCCCTTAATAGAAACCCAACAAAATGTGACCTAATCTGTACTGGAGTACTGATATAATCCTTTCTGAATTTTGAAAATGTACCATCAGCGATCACAGTTAGAGCACCATAATACGATTCAATGACTCCAGTCTTTCTATTCGAGCACTTTACGCCAATAACTCGTTCTGTTTCTTTATCTGATATTATTTTCGTTACTGTTGCTTCTAAACATGTGACACTAAACCAGCTATTAGTAAAAAAAAAACTAGAATAAAAGCAGTCTCCTGTACTCACTTTGGTGCACTTTTGGCGGCTTTTCGTAAGTTAGACACAAATCTACCATGATGAAATGATTGTCCTTGGAGATTTAATTTCGAGTTGTTAGGATCGGAAGCGTACTTAATGGAGACACATTCACCACCATAGAAAATTGAATATCCGAAAACTTTCATGGAATCGATGCCTTCTAGACAATCTCTAAGTCCAAGTTTTTCTAGGGCCTTCACACCACCTGGTTGCAGAAGTTCACCAACAATTCTGTCAGGTTCAGACCAATCACGCTCTACTCAATGATTAGAAAAGAAACGCACAATCGTTAATCATGAAACATTATGGAAATGTTTATATAGTTGATGCCACATACCGATTAAAAGCACTTTACGACCCTGACGACCCATCTTGGCCCCCAATGCGGAACCTACGACACCAGAACCGACAATAATAACATCGTAATCTTGATTCAGTATCTCTTCAGACATTTTTCAATGAATCTTTGTAAATATGCTATTTGGTTAAAAGTTCTGTTGTTTAAGAGCAGTGGCTGCCAGACTGTAAGCAATGAAGCCAGAGCCGACCCAGCGTCGTCGTCTGCTAAATCTTTATACTATATAACAATCAAATATGGATATCCTATATAGAGATATACATTAAGTATATATCTAGTCGGATAATTGATGTTTTCTTCTGAATATATATTCTTTATATACTCTGCTGTTAGATGATTATCTCGTAGCAATTTTCAATTAGAGGTTCTCAGTTTTTTATGTTGGAAAATAGGATTGACTAAACACGAGAAAGCGATACGCTAACACGAATTTACTTGTTAACGTACTACTATTCCACACTATCACGCTAAAACCACAGGGCCGACCAAACACTTTACCTCACCAAAACCAGAAATTCTAATAAGACTCACTCTGTTTGAGACAATAAGAAAGTCGATAACCTGACTCCCTGAAACTATTTAAGTATCAATTCACTTGAGCTCTTCGGCTGAAATTTTCACTTTAAACCAGACCCTAATAAACCCTCTTTGAACAAAAGATGTGGCACAGGAACATATGAATACGAGAACACGTAAATAAAAACGCTCGTTTACTTTGAAAATATTAACACATGTACCAGTGAACTACTCTGTACACAATTATTTCCCAAAAATGTGGTCCGATAGGATATTCAAACCGAGAAACTGCGTTGAGACTTTCGGCAAACTCTTTTTGTCTTATGATGAGTGAGAAAATTTCATCAGAGAATTAGAAAGACCTAAAAAAGATACTGCGTGAACATAAATTCTTAATGAAACAAGATATGATCATGCAACGTTCAATACTGGCTATAGTCACTAGAACTAAGGGTGAGCGGATGATTTCTATTCAAAAAGAAGCTCTATCGTTATATGTTAACGTCAGATACAGATGCAGACCTTCATATGTTTGGCCAATCTTCCTGAACTATATTTTTTTTACATACAACGAGCTTGTCTTTATATCAGCACGATAGACCCGACTGCTGTAATATTTATTTACTTGTCCACGATCCTCTGGTTATATAGTACAATAATTATATATTTATTATTTATTTAATATACTTGAACTTGATAGAGCGTATAGTTCTGATGCTCAATTTTCTATTTAACCTTAGGCAAACCATATAGAGGAAATGAAACATCAATTGCGAATGCTATCCCCATCCATTTCTCTAAGGCTTGCTAGTGCAGGGAATGTTTTGCTTTACTCTAGCTTCGGTTTCATTTAGACGAACTTACCAGACTTCAATCCGAAACCTTAAAAAACTACTTACAATGTACGTTACCTGTAATCTAGCCAGTCTCCAGCTAATTGAGTTCACATGAAATATCATGTCATATTTTATGTCTACGTCGCGGTAGATTAAGACTTGCCTCGTCTGCTTTACAGGACGGCACTTTAAGCATCACGGTTAGCCCTAGTTTATAAAAGCTGTAGCCGTCGATATGTCGAACAGTATCTAAACTGCCTGATATTGCTAATTTTATATTCCAGTGTACAAATCTAGAGGAACTTATATCTGCTTATGAAAAAGTCTAACTCGCATTCCTATATCTTTCCTAACTGGACTTCGTTTTGCATTTTTTAAATATAGGCAGTTGATCAAAGAGACCGCCTCCATAGTACTGCGTGGTGTTATATTCCTACAGCTATTGTGAAAAATGACGAGTGGATAGTACCTAGAGTAAATCAGCAAACTTTTTTCAAGCCACAAGCTCAAATATCAAGCAGAACTTTATATGATGGGGACCTACCGGCTTGCTAAGGGTAAGGAGTCAAAGGGTTCCAGCAAGGTTCGGTATATATGGTGATTTGTATACATTATCATCTCATTAATTCCTTTCTCGCTTAATAGGATGTATACGAAATAAATCGGGGCATTGCTTTGTTCCAGCTCTTTAAAATGCACTTAGTCTCAGCAGACATGGGAAATCGTGATTCTGAATTAGTATTCGAAAAAACATAGTATCTATTAGCGTTCCCGCTTCCCTTAAACCTCAAGTACTCACACCCTGCAGAAGTCAGCATAAGCAAGTGATAATTAATTAAATAAATAAATACGTAAATGCATAATATTATACTAAATGATACAAACTCAAAGAAATAGCATTTGTGCAGAAAATCCACGCCAACCCTTGATATAAGTGCGTGAAAATTGCTTTTGCTATCAACACTACGGCTGTACCGTCCTATTTCCAGCCTGTGTGCCGCTACCATGCTGCCGTATGGTTCACTGGTGAGGAAAGAGTGCCCATGCATAACTAAGATAATATTATAGTAAGCCAACAGAACAAGTTGAATTATGTACTAAGCATGCTTTTATACAGCGCTTTGGCGTCTGAAGTTGTATAAATCTTATTTCTATCCTCATCAAGATCATTAATAGCGACCAATATAGAAGAGGACATCGAGTCTTAGAAATATGGAGTATAGTATGCAAATCAAATAGAGTCTGAGCTTATTGACACAAGGATTTGACTTACTATCAAACTTATAAGAGATCGCGTCTTAGGAGCGAGCATGTGATGTAGCAAGACTTCTTCTATGGAAAATATCAAATGGTATAAATTAGACGAGACACAAATAATAGTTACAGCTTAATCGACGAACTTGAAATAAATCTAGTTACTAGACTTCACGTATAAGTCGCCTATATACTTTTAAGAATATAAAAGCTCGTCTATGACTTGACAAAAAATGATGTACAACTCTAGGATACAGTATCATGCATCTCCTTGCGTTATTCCTCGTTTATATCTTTATATACGAGGCTTTTGACTGGAGTTTACTGATCTCAACCTATCCAAGTCAGCGGTATTTCGATATGTAAATATTTGCCATTGATGCCACATTATTATTTTAAGTTCAATAGTAACAGTCATAGCTTCTAGTTCTTTTACAT
The DNA here is from genome assembly GCA_030568195.1 of Dipodascopsis uninucleata var. uninucleata. NCBI lineage: Eukaryota > Fungi > Ascomycota > Lipomycetes > Lipomycetales > Lipomycetaceae > Dipodascopsis > Dipodascopsis uninucleata. Next base: position 24,338 of record JAJLTO010000015.1, read on the forward strand.
CCACGTTCTACTTTATACAAATATTATACTTTATTTGCGCCTAACGCAGAATGTGGCTAGCAAGTGTCTTGTTGGGATGGGGTGCATTACAAACTATGTATACAAAGCTGTGGGAACGCATTCTATATACTGGTCTACGACGGAAGTGGCTATCAGAAGTATCTTGAGAGCTAATTTGACTACAAGTTCGAAGGAATATGCCGAAATATTTAGTGCGGGTAGCGTTTTCGTTGCCTATTCTTAAGCCGATTTTCACTATCTAACGCCTCGTGGCACACGCTGCCGTTCTCTGTAGCTGAGGATATTGTTAGCGGAAATTTCCCGTTAATTTTAGCCTTGAGATGTCACTTTATGATTTAGTGTGCCACCAAGTTAGAACTTAAACTGGCATTTATAACCTGTGTGGCAGTGTTGTGTGTTCGATTAGCTATAGTAGCTAGTTAGTCAGCTGTATCGTAGAACAAGGCCAAGACTTACTATTTTCCCTATCATAGCTTATCCATCAATTATAAATAGCACCAGCTTATGTTATGTGTCCTCTTATTACACCTTTTTGCGTCGTCTCTTTACGGAGATAATTTGGGTAGTTAACCAAAGGCTACAGGTATTAGCAACTAACAACCGTAAGATGGGGTGATTTAATAGTCAGTTACCTCAGAATTACACTGTTTCTTATCGTATTACGATCTCAATGCGATGATGACCTTATCCTGCCTATTGGAATGTAATACCATCTCTTGGAGCTGGCTATATCAAAGATGTGCTCGGCTCGATCGTTGCATGACTGATATTAAGTAATGATACAGATAGCCGATAATGACAATATACTGAGGCATAGCTAATGCTCTAGAATCGAGTGGATCTGAGATTTTTTCCTCGGCAAATATATGACACTATTCATACATGCTAATAGTTTAATGTTTTCTGGACCAGTCGGCTTTGTGTAGATTTCTATATGTACGAGCTGGAAGATGTGATAAAAATTTCAATCAGCCTCTAGCAGCCGAATCTTAATCGGAGTCCCTCCTTCGTGAAGGGAATCTTATTTTTAAGAAACTTCAGCAGAGCTAGACTAATTATACCAGGGCTTGTCATTATAAATAGCATTCGCACAGAATAAGTAGTAGAAATGAGAGCCATAAGGTTCTCTAAGAGGTATGAGCAACAAAAGGTGATAACATATATACTTTACTTTGTAGTTTAGGGCATTACATCGGTTCTGTAAGGTACAGGTAGATACGAGCCTGAGTTGTCTGAGTTGGCCTTTATGATGGAGATCATAGGATAATCTCAGCTGATGCAAAGCCATTTTTTTATGGTTTTAATTTATTGTACTTTCTTTATTCGTTATTATTATAACAGTTGCTGCAGTTCTATATGGTTCTAAAGCGACGTAATGCAATCAAGCCGTGATTAACCTGTAGAATGTAGGATGCACGGATACTGTCAAAGGATTTTTATTTATCAACTAACCAGACGATAAATGTTAGTTAAAAAGTTAGCATGCATTCTCTCCACTAAACCTAATTGTCTTCTAATGAATAATTATACCGCACAACTTAAATTAGATGTACAGAGGGTGTTGTTTCCCGTGCACTTTCTCAAGTATAAGTCCACAGTCGTTAGGTGATCGAACGACCTATCTATACTATGAAGTGATGCGCGTGTATATTTTGATCGGTATGGTCAGACATGATTATTATTATTAATATAGTAGGATCAGTATGCAAGTCCAACTTCATGCTTGTCTGTATTTTCCTTAGTTGTACGTTGCGCGATAACTGAAGATAATTTATGTGCTACCAACTGTGTCGTCTCTTCATCGTTATTATTAATAGCTACATTATAGTATCTGTTCCTGTTGCCGTTCAGGTTTGACAACAGTAGAGACGACTGAATAACCCCCCCATAAACACCAGCACGAATTGCATCTATGCCAAAAAGGCTGCTAATAGATTGCATAGATGCTCTTGCTGCTGATTTCGGTACTCGTGGCATACTGTACTTTATAGTATAATCTGGATCAAATATAGAGACTTCAATAGATTCTTGACTGACTTCATCTTTTTCGCGCATCTAGATATCATTTAGCCAACTACTTTTGCTTTTAGAAAATGGAGTTTTACCTTATCATGCAACTTTCTTTCTCTTCTTATCAAGCATATTTTTCTTGCTGTCGCAAGTATTAGTGTAAATACCAAAAGAATCCCTAGAATCATCGCCAATTTGAGACCTACATCCAGACGAGTGAACCAATTAACAAAAGATTCTAACATCGGGATGCCGTCAGATGATTATAGTTGGTTGTGTTTACGTGCAATTTACTCCGTTACAGAGAGAATAAAGCTGAACAAGACGATATAGCCCATGCTGAAAGCACCATTTCGTAATCTAATTTAAGGTGTTGTTGTCCTATATATATATATATGATAATATGAATTGAGGCTGTAGATTTTACCAGAGCTCATCTTATTCTATGTTCTCCTTTTAGGTAGAGAAGCATTCTATATATTTCTTGACATTCGTCTGTTTTAAGCCCCATATAAGAATAACTGCAACACTGAAGCTAAAAAGCCTACTATCAATCGCTGTCAGTGTCACGGGTAATTTACTACAGCACAATGAAGCAGGGTGACATGGTTTCGCTCTGCAAGTATAAAATGGTACTTGGATCTTGTGAGTTATATCACTGATTACGGATGTTGTATAAGATTAGGGCTTAATAGTTAAATGATCAAGTGAAGTTCCTTTGTCCTTCTATTGCTCTCTAAAGCTGAAAAACGGAAGCCTGATTTCTATCGCGTTAGCACGGAACTTGATATCAAAATGTTCCCCCCCAGTATTAAAACTTGAGGGTTTATTTTGGCTGCAGCTAGCTGAAGCATGCGCTCTAGTCACCTAAATGGCCATCTCTATTTTTCGTCCTGAATATATGTAATAGTTTAATGACGATCAAGAAAGCCTTAGCCTGTAGGTATAATTGTATTGGATCTGGAAAGGATTTCAGCTCGCGTACTATTCTCCTCTAACCAAAACATGATGTTTTTATACAAGACTCAGGTAACTGTAATGATATTTGATCTGCGTGAGATTACAAGCAAACTACGTCAACGCAAGACAACTCATACCTTATTAGCATGATTCCTAACGAAGCTCCTCTTAAAGAGTTCTTCTTTAGGCCGTTGGTGCTAAAGAGTAGTGCTTGTTGGTGTGACATAATTCTTTGTAATATGCGTCATCCACAATTTCACTCCTTTAGTCAGTAGAGCTTATTTCTGACTTTCGTGTTTCACTGCAGGTATGGTCATCGGCATCGGAAAGACTCGACTAAGGGTATATGAAAATGAGAGAAAACCAAATACAGGAAGAGATGCAAGCCATAAAAGCCATATAGAGGCGCTTTTGTAAGATCACAGGTTGTAGCGACACTGAGAATTTCTATCGTCGTCTCCTTACAGAAGTATAGAAGTAGTAAATCTTCCGTAAACACGCACATGCATGGTTGTCAGAACAGTGAGGTGCCTAAAGAAACTAGTAGTTTATTAAGCTTTTCGTAAATGAAAATCCATTGGCATCTTGTTGGCATTGCAGTCCACTATAATCGGATATGAGAATATTTGGAAGGGAGTCCATTTGTTTATATTAGTTTACAGGAACATGTGTGTAGCCAACTGTTTCTAGGAGAATATAGGAAAGTGAATGTTTGTATTTTTTAAATTTTTTTAATTACCCACAAGCTCATTTTAATTTTTAATTTTCCTTCAATTTCTTTCTGTTCCAACATTTACATTTTCATCCTATTTCTATATTTAATGACAGAAATATTCGATAAGATCGCCGAATAGCACAAGTGAATCATTTATTTTCCATTTCCTCATTGACACTTGATATTTATGATATTTGTCATACGCTGTTAAAGAGGCCATATTAATTGGCGGTGTTGAATTGCATCGCATATTGGTTCATCCGTATCACCAGGACTAGCAATAGTCTCTTAGTCGTCAGTCGTCCCTGTATATAATTGCGGCTGCCGGGAGCATGTCGATAGAAGTCCCCGTGACGCCGCGAAGAGTTAAAGTGTATGAACTCCAGCTGGAAAGCTGGCATGATCGAGGCACTGGATTCTGTACGGGAGAAATAATAAATGTTAGTATTATTTAGAGGTGTGGCAATGATGGGATGGCGTATACGCGTTATCATCAGACGGCGAGAGCATACCTTTTTTGTTAGCGACTTTTATTTATTCTCCTAGTTACCAGCATCCTCAATATGAGATGCGAGATTCGTTTGAATATTCTTTCTTTTGCTATTATACTCCGCTAGTTGATGAGATGACAAGGGGATTGAATCGCTAGACTTGTTAGGCATTGCTCCTATTGTTCCTATTAGCTTTGAATATTTTGTTCTAACCTCAATACTTTACTTATAGGATGACGCATATATTCTGGTAAAGAGTGAAGATGATGCTGATAGATCATTATTAGAGACAAGAATATATAGAGACGTTCAATATCAGAAACAGCAAGGTTGGACATACATGTTAGATTGCCATGAGCATATTAATTTTAGATACTAACATTTGTTATATCAGATACTCTAATCGTTTGGACAGATCAAGATGAGACAGATTTGGCTTTAAGCTTCCAAGAAGGAGATGGATGCTCAGTAATATGGTATGTTGCACTTGATTCGTTAGACGACTTGAAATCGCGGATATTTTCTAATAATGCATTATGTGTATAGGGACTTCATTACTGATGTTCAAAAACACCTCGGTTTGAATGACAATCAGTCGGATGACGTACATGATTTTCTCAGTGGATCCATAGATTTGCCGACTGAGCCTAGCCTAGGATGTTTAAATGAAGTTGAAAGGAGCTTGGCTATAGCTTCTCATACTCAGTACGGCAGAGATTCTGTTACACGTTATATTCAAGAAGTGGTATGTCAATTATGGTTGTATATCTGCAATAAACTTGACTAATTTTCTCACAGGATTATATCGGCAAGCTGATCCCTCTACTAGATATTGCGGAAGATCTAGAGAGCTTGTCTGATCTGCATTCACTCTGTCGAATAATGAAATTAATAAGTAAGCGAAACTGGATTTGATCGTTTTGAAAGACGATAGATTACTAATTTAATAAGTTTTAATGAATGATAATATGATAGTAGAACAAATATTACTCGATGAGTATATTTTGGGTGTTGTTGGAATGCTAGAATGTTAGTATCTGATTGAAATTAGAATCTATTGTCTTCCAATGATTTAACAGTGAAATATATAGATGACCCCGAATTTCCAAAGTTTAAGGCCAATCATCGTGAATATATAGCAGATAATTCTAGATTTAAGCAGGTCGTTCCGATTCCAGACGAAAGTATAAGAAATAAAATCAAGTATACGTTTCGATTACAGTATCTGAAGGATGTTGTACTTGCACGGTTACTAGATGATCCGACGTTCTCGATGCTTAGCTCAATGATCTATTTTTATCAAGTCGATATCATTAACTATCTCCAGCATAACGATGAGTTCACCACTGCTTTATTTAAAATTTTTGACATGCCTGATAATTTAGAGATTTCAAGTGATAAGGATCTACTGGATAGATCAGGACGCGAGCGAGATGATGATGACGAGCCTCTGATTAAGAAGCGAGATGCAGTTAGATTCATACATCAATTTTGCCTAATATCTAAAAATCTTCAAGTTCAACAGAGGTCATCTTTATACACAAACTTTATTAATAAGAATTTATTTAATGTCATAAATTTTGCATTAACAGACAGCATTCCTGTCGTACGGATTGCTGGTGTTGAACTAATCCTCTCAATTATTGATCATGATCCCTCGCTTGTGCGATCTGCAGTTCTAAAGACGGCTGGAGATGACAGTACTGTTATTGATACTATCATAAATCTTTTGCTCACGGAATCAGATTTTGGAGTTATTTCTCAAGTATCTGAAGCTCTTCAGGTGCTTCTAGATCCATCATCGGGCCAGCCTATAGACGTTCTACGAAAGACCCCTGATATCCTACTAAGGCATGGATCGGATGATCCGGAAATAGAAATGTTTCTTGACTCATTTTATAATAAATCTGTCAGAAGACTTTTTCAGAAACTATCCAGTTTTACCGAAAATAATATTAATGTGAAGAACTTGTCGCCTAGTGAGGCAGCATTATATAGCTCATTATGTGATATTGTTTGCAGATTTGTGAAGTTACATGGTTACAGAAGTCGCTCCTTCTTAGTGGAATCGAATGTGTTGACTAACGTTAGTCAATTATTTGCCTCTTATAACAAGGCTTTAAAGCTATCTGCTTTACGATGTTTCAGGCAGTGTTTGGCTTCTAACGACGAGTTCTATTGTAGGTTTTTAGTAAAGAATAGGCTAATCACTCCCATCGTCAAGTTGTTTCTCGAAGTTGGTGATAAAAACAATCTTATCAATTCGGCTTGCCTAGAGTTTTTCGAATTTATAAGATCCGGAAGCTTTAAGCCAGACTATCAAAGAAATATGAAATTAATTGTCGATCACGTCGTTTCTTTACATCGCAAGGAAATTGAAGTACTCGCCAAATTTGACACTATAAGAAATTTGATTGCACGCTACGATCAATTACATGAAGAATCTTCTGATGGTCCAAAACAAGATGAATCGGCGGCTAAGATGCAAATTCAGGCCAACGGGCGTTGGAATAGTTTACGTGAAATGGAATTGGATGAAGAGGAATATTTTAATACTTCAGATGACGACGATAACAATATAGAGGGAGATGCTTCAACAGGGGCGGCGGAGAATATACTAGAGGAGGTGAAATCAATATCTTCCGAAGATAAATCTAGCGTCGCTGTCAAGAATAAAGATGCAGTTAGTGATCGTCTAACAGATGATTCAACTGAAAGTATTGAAGAGCCGGTTCTAAATTCGACAATAAAACAATCAGCAACAGAAAATAGCCTTCCAGTGGACTTAGAAAGCGGAAGTCTGCCATGCTTGGACACGTCTACTTCTGATACTACACGGCTAAAGCTGTTAGGTGAGAAGCGTAGACGCGATGGTGATGAGCGCGATGATGACGATGAGCTTGATAAACTTTCTACTATGAAAAAGAAGAAGAGCTCTTCTCCTGGTGGTCATTTTTCGAATAATTCTGCTAAAAGATTTCTATCTAGTACTACCAAGAAGATAGCAATAGCACTTGGGCCGAAAAGGCTCAAAGATCGAGATAGTTCCTCTAAGTAGTCTTACTTTTTTGGTAACCAATAATATATGAGCACATGACTGAGTTTAAGGCAACCGTGTATCATGATGTACTAGTAGAGAGGTTATTTATAATTCGTGTTTGTCATTAATGTGCAATAATGGGTTACTTTCGTTTGCTTGCTTATATTCTTTGGTTATGGAAGTATCAAATAGGTTTAACTCTTTCCGTTCTTGACTATTATAGGGAGCAATTGATTAAGCACGTCACATATCTATTTACTCAATTACCTGTGTATATGTAATATGTATAAGGAAGTATTACAGAGGTAGTTATAGTAAAGGACTTTGATGGTCATATTATATAATTCAAATTTTTTTATGTTTGGTTTGATAATTATTCTTCGCTTAAAAGTTGGAAGTTTTATAATTTCGATTCATTTGGCAGACTCATTTTGTTTATGTATTCATTGAAGTATCCGAAGACTTTCATTTTGTGTGCATTAAGGAATATTATGTATTTTAGATTGTACTATGTGAATGTACCAAGAGCAGCAACAATTTTATCAGTTATCATTTGTGAAAACCATACCATTCATAGTTTTGAGCTGGCCTTAGTTTTCTTTGGGGATAGAAATCCTGATTTTTTGCTATTGAGGACACCTAAATCATAAAACTAGTTAGGAATGTATTGTTAAAGATAGTAAATCAAAGCACATACCATCTGGGTAAGTGATGCCAGGTCCCTGACTCACATGCCAAGCTCCCCCGTCTACTACAATTGTCGTACCAGTTATGAAACTCGCCGCATCAGATAACGCAAATATTGTCGCATTTGCAATATCATTCACATGTCCGTATCTCTGTAGAGGAATCTTTTTTATACTGTCCTTACGATTCTCTTCAGGAATCAAACGAGACACACCTTCTGTTTGGTCAATAGGTCCAGGTGCAATACAGATTGACCTCACACCGAACGGACCAAGTTCAACATTTAATGTCGAACTAAATGCCTCGATTCCAGCTTTAGCAGCCGCTACATGACTCTGAAAGGGAATTCCGTTAAAGTGTAACGTCGCTGTCACGAATATAACGACACCTTTGTTCTGTATAAGTTGATTTTCACATGCTTTAACGGTGTTGAAACTAGAGGAGTGTAAACGTTAGTTATATTAAACTACTTACCCAAATTTAGTATAGAAACACCGACCTTCCTAATAAATCAATATCAATTACCGATTTAAAGGCATTCGCCGACATATTTCTAAAATCGGCTAGAAAATTTCCTGCCGCTCCACATATCACAAAATCTATTTTGCCTAATTGTTCTATAGCTGCATCGACCGCCGCTTGTAGAGATTTGTAGTCTCGAACATCAGCGGAATAGCCAACTACCTTACTGTGCTTGCGAGCATTTGAAATTTCCGTGGCAGCCTTTTCAGTTACTTCCTTTCTTCGGCCAATAATTGCGGCATCTGCACCCAATGATACTAATGCTTCGACTTGACGACGACAGATACTTCCCTATATTTTGTATTGTTAGCAAGTTTCGCGTTAACATCATATGAGAAACTGGCTACAATACCTACCGCTCCTCCAGTACATAAAACAGTTTTTCCTTTGAATATATCAGGTTTGAATATATTACTGTGAAACTCCATACTTGTCGTTCTGTATACCATAGAAATCGAGAATGATTTTGAAATATTAGGAAGAAAAATCAGTTAGATGACCTTCATCCGTACAAATACTGAATCCGATCTTCCCCACAGTCATGCTCGTGTCAGGACCGATCTACCTCGGAAAAATATAACCCTTAACGTAACAAACAGGGTTACTCACAAATAAAAAATTTAACGACGCCAGCAGGACTCGAACCTGCGCTCCCAAAGGGAAAGAGATTTCTAATCTCTCGCCTTAACCGCTCGGCCATAGCGCCTTAACTTAGAATAATCGTATTACACGAATAATTTGTATCACTATTTATTCACGTGACTGCAAACACGAATTTTGTATCTCGAAAATTTGTTGGACAATTTTTGCTGAACTAACAGCAGTGGAGTTGCGCAGGATAGTATAACTTTCAAGACAGCACGGTTACTTCGGTTTGCACATTGCAAAATTATATTGGGCCACTATTGCGAATATATTTTGGATGAGTGTTTTGCATGATGAATGTAGCTAAACGTCCGTCGTCAACTAAATTGACTTACTTGAAAATGAAGCGTCCTTTCGCTGAAAGAGGAGTTAATGATTGTGCGATATTGATGGCTGAATTGTTCAGTTGTTGGGCGGGGACGTCGTTAAATTCTCCTCAATGCGAGCAAATTAAGGAGCAGATGAAGGATTGTTATGACAATCAGGTATTTTGATTTGTTTTTGACGTGCTGGGTTCTTCAGGATGTTATGCTGACAGCTGTTATTTACTAGAAACACCGAAAACTTCAAAGAACTTCATTCAATTATCATGCGCAGAGATTATTTCCTAATATAGCAAGGAAATCGCAATGACTGCTATTATGGTCTTGTTGTAAATCTATTGAATATTAAGTATATGGCTGGGTGGTAGCGAAAATTGTGAATTAAATGCATCTGTTGGCAAGGCAATAATTGCATTTGTTGTATATAATAAGAAAAATTATAGGCTTGATGATAGCTTGAAGCCAAGACATTTATATAATATTATACATGGTACTATCATTCTATTTTGATACCAGCTGTAATACTGGATAGGCATGAATACAGATCTTTGGTGTAAGCTACCTACTCCATGGCAATTTATAGCTATATAGCTTTCTCTCCTTGCTACAGTACGTGAATAAACCACTAAGCTCAGGACACTACTAAGAAGTTAGCAACAACGTCTCAGTGATATCTCTAATAACACATACTGTTTCTATATATGGATGATTTCTGCGAAATGGATTTCTTTGCGTTTTCTTTTCAGTTAAAGTAGTGTTGAAGCATCCATATGGGTCACTTGAAAAAGGCAATAGCGCGTTGAGTCGTTCGTCTTTTAGTGGTGGCCCACCTGGAGGATCAATACCAACGTAATGAAAATTCTCAAAAGGAAACTGGATAGCTGCTCTGTGCAGATTTTCAAATCTCTCTTGCTTGAATTTGTGGCCTATGACAGTTATTTTCTTTGGATAATCACCGACATACTCGTTAAATCGGCAAATGGAGAAGAGTAGATTTTCATAACTGTCCTTTGCATAATCCTCCGTGGTAGCTCTCAGAACCAGATCTTTTGCAGTAGTTAAAAAATATTTTCTGTTTGCTAAAGACTATTAAAATATTATTGTAGCGCCGATATTAGGCAAAAAGTCATTGAGTAAATTCACTGAGAAATTATATTTATCTTACCCAATAACTTTGGCCCTCCCCTATAGGGCCCGCTTCAAGGTTTGTTTGGCCTCTGCATTGTAAAAACTGCTTAGCATGATTATAAGGAGTAGTAATTCTATAGTCATAATATCTTACCCAGAAAACACTATCAGTGCATCTCTATCCTTTTCTGCTATATCTATGCCAGTCTTGATATGTTTTATAAATGTTTGCTGTTGATTTTTTTGAAATGGCTTTAGAAACCTTCATCTTATTACGTTAGATGTCTAAGGTCATGCTAAAAGTGTAGTCAACAGCATTCGTTAAGTGCATACCACTCATCTTCATCCTCTCCTACCGTAGCAATGTCGCCATTAGACCCTTTCCAAATTGCATGGCCAGTAACAATAACCAAATGCTTTGCGGTTGGAACTAACGCCTCTCCAATAAAATTATTGTATCCTGCCTTCACTGTTGGTTCATTCCGAGCACTTCGAGATAGGATGGCTACGCATAGAAGTAGCAAACCTGTGAGTCCTATTATATAGATGAGCTTAGACCGTCTTGCAACCTGTATTACAGCCATAAATCAGCGTCAAAGTATAACAATAATAAATTACGGGTGAAGATTAAATATGAAGTCTTATTATCGGATATTAATTTTCGTCCCACGCTCAGATAGTACACTGGAAGCTCAGTATTTCAATACTTGTTCTGGAGACAGAAAATAAACATGTTTATGGGACTGCTTGTGCGGCTCAATTGCTACATCACCAACTTAATTACATAACAAAGCTAATTGGTCTGTGGAGCATAAAGCATTTCATAAGTAGACGTGAAAAAAAAAAATAGCATCCCTACTGTATGCGACATCTTTATCTTCAGATAATTATGGACCAAAAATCTATTCAAGAATATTACTATAAGTGGGATCAAACAAATTCCCCGAGACCAAAGTAAGTTGAACACCAAGTCATAAATATAACCGCCCAATCATGAACCGTGGCTTTATCTAAATGGTCACCATCATCATTTAAAGTATGCCATTGCTTGGGAAATGGCACCGGTATAACATGGAATATAGGAACTCCTTTTCGTAAGAATGGTATATGATCGTCTTCGATCATAATATTTGGCGTTATATGTTCAGAACGTACAAAAGTTCGCTTCCCAGGAGTCTTCATGATAGTAGTGGAATCTCTTGCAAGCTTTTCCGAATCACCTAATTCTTTACACGCCCAAGAAGTTAATGGATAGTAACAGGGTACTTGCGGTTTGGAGGCACCTAGTAGATCTAGGAGAACAAATAAATCAATGTTTTGCAGTTCAGATAATCGACTGAATTGAGAGACCGACATTTCAGATTCCCATAAGTGGGCTAAGTGTCGGGCTCCATATAATGAGTCTGTTTCACTCCAGTCTATCAGCGCTTCTTCTCCATCCATAAATATAATCTGTAGACCAACTTCGTCGCTGAGAGATATGTTACTCGCCAATAAAGCATCCCACCGTTTAGTGAGTGGGGCCGTTATAGCTTTAGCCAAATACATCAGCAACGCGCATGGATATGCAGAGTCTATTGCGCCAATGAAGCCCACTGGAGAAACTTTCGAATCATAATGTGCAACAAGCGTCAGATACTTGATATTTCGTTCAGTCTTGTACGAGAATGTGTCGTTACCATTTGACTGTCTAGATGCCTTCCGCTTCTGAGGAGACAATCTGAAAATCATATTCGTAAAATTTAACTCCCCCGATATTCCTCCATATTCAGGTACTTCAGTGAAAAAAGAATCCGTAACAACTTCCCAGTTTCCTTCTAGCATAGCAAATTGATCCATGATATGAGTTCTGACAATACTCGAATTCTCAGTACCAGGTATTCGAGGAATTAGCATTGGCGAAAGCAGAGCATTTGTCACAACCTCGCCTTGCTGTCCTAACCGCATGTATGCAGGATCCAAGGAAGGAAAAGGTGGATTTTTTTTATATAAAACATTCAACTGCTCTGCTGTTATTTGGGTATGTGCTTCCTGGAAGGCACAAGCTACCCGTAACGAAAAGCACGCTGTAAATAGTATTATTTTTAGGAGTATACTAGAATTATACTTCATATTTCCAATTTCAGTGCAAATTCACTTCTTTGAAGGCAAGCATTTATTCCGATGTAACTTTCAAACTAAGTTTCAGATGCTACATGGATCTCGTCTTACATTGAAGAGAATAAGAGCTGGTTCTACAATGGTGCAAATAACCATGAACACAGTCAGTTTTATAAAAAACCTAAACCTGTGATAGATCAGTATTACTTTTCAATAGAGTAATAACGTACTTAGGAAATCTATATCAATAGCTATCTCGATTATAAGAAAATATATTATTATGCTGCAAAATTCTGGTACTACATTAGACTAATAAATTTTTTTGGTATATATGCCTTGCTGTAATTACAAGTTCTAAATATGAAATAAATTTAATATTTACTCGTCATCTGGACTCCATAGTCCTTCCAAGCTGAACTCTTCTGCCCATTTCTGCACAATTTCTTTTTGTTCGGTAATTCTTCCTTCCTTACCTTTAATGACCAAATGCCGGCCAGCACTTGAGCTCTCTACGACTTCATCATCCTGTTTAGGCAGTGTCCACCGCTGGATTCTGCCATCACGCCAATCATTGACAACGGCCATAGCAGCTGCTTGAACATTAGGAACACCACCTTTTCCTAATCTGCCGCGCTTACGCGCAACTTGGACTAGAAAATCTGAGGTCTTATCCAGTCTCCCTGTTACAGCATCGAACTTTGGCATGAGAGGAGGAAGATCATAATACTTTAATAAACCGTCCAGGAGCTCAGGAGTAGCTTCCAATCTCTTCAACAATAAAGTAATCGCTGGAATAACATCAGTAATTTGCCTTGCTGGTAAAACTCCAAGTAAAATAAGCCTTGCTTCTTGCTGCACCTTATCGTTTCTATCTGCACTGTCCTCTGATGAGGGAAATACTATTCCAGGTGAGTCCAAAAGCTTGAGCTTATGATCTATTTTAATTTCTCTAAGAGAGTTCGTAACACCAGCTTCAGCACCAGTTGGACAAGTAGAGTTGCGACCACCTATCTTATTTGCCAGAGCATTGATGATAGATGACTTTCCAACGTTAGGATAACCGATTACACCAACTACAATCGAACGCTTGAGATTTGCCTTGGTTGAATATGCTTTCAATGCTCTCAGTAAAACAGATGCTGAATTCTGAGTGGTAATGCTTTTATGATTTAACTGCTGTACATTAGATGAAGCATTCGATCCTTTGACAGAAATCGTAGGAAAAAAATTTTTGAGATGCAATTCCCATGCCTTCTGGACATGTGAGGGAATTAGATCAATTTTGTTCAACACAAAAATTAATCGTTTATCCATGGAGGAAAGCACTGTCTTTTCAATTTCTCTAGATCGTGTACCCTCTGGATCTCGCGCATCAAGAACATAAAGAATGACATCAGCAGCTTCCACTACCGTCTTGAAAATTTTATCGAATGACTTTCTAGAAGTCTCAGTCGCCTTCTGCCCAAAACCACCAGAGCTTTCCACGCTATCACTATTTTCATCTTCTACAGCGTCTGTATCCATACTATCTTCATTTTCACTACGATCATCTTCTTCGCTTTCGTATTTTTTAGCGGTTCTTCGCGCGTATTCGAGGAACGCATTCATCTCACCACCCTCGACTTCCATCTCATCGTCATCTTCCTCAGCGCCCGAAGTAGGTACTGGCTCATCAGCCTCCTGTGCAGTTTTTGCGCGAGCTTCGTGTCTCCTTTTTTCTCTTTCTTCCTTCATTTCCAGTTTCTCCTTCTCCAGCTCCTCGATGATCTTATTTTTATAAGGAAAACTATTTGGGATCTGGTCGATGTCCAAACGTCCATTCTTTTTGCTTTTCCATGTCGGATCTTTCTTGGCTAGCTTCTTCTGCTTCTTTCGTTGAGCTGCAGCCTTCTTCTTTATACCTTCTCTCATACGAGTAGACTGACGTTTACTTGTCGGTCCTGTATACAATAATTAGCTTATAGTTTATGAATAATATCTCTCTTGTATATAGAAAGATAAATGCTAGACACACAAGAAATTCTTACTTCTAATCCTCATTCTGAAGAGTGAATTACTAACTCGCAGTAACTTTGATATTATACCGGCTGAATTTACTACTTTTAAAGCTGTTTCAGCTCTTAAATATTTCCAGCTGAGTTAGATATTTAGTAGACAGTTTTATACCTAAGGACCTGAAAAATCCTCAAAAAAATTTGATCTTGGGACAAAATAACTACATAAATTTTCTTTAACAGGGGAAGGGGTAGTTAGAATTGTGGGTTAGGCTAGTAACTTCCATTCAGCAGAATAATGAATATGAATCTGAAAGATTAACTAGATTAGAGCCAAATGTAAAAAAGAATATATTAAGCGATGCCAATGTGACTGTACAAATATACAGCGTATGCAAATTACATTTTCGTGAATAGTTTACCTTTGGAGGCTACTATTCTACTATATTGAGCGAGGAAGCCACCTAATATCATTGTGATTCCTGCAAATACGGCACAACCCCAATACTGACCACCATTGTGTGATATAATTGCGCCTGATATGGGCGAACCAGTAAGGGTCGCGAATGAAGAAACGGTAGATACAACACCAAGACGAGCACCAACTTCAGGAATCGGTGAGATTTCTGCAATCATGGGTTGCCAGAGCGTAACAGCTCCACCAGAAAAAAATCCAAACAGAACGCTATAAATTATAATAGCAGCATGACTCGATGCTGGAATCCATAGAGCAATAGTTAGTATTCCCGTTACAATACACGACACAGAATACATATTGAATCGACCAAATTTGTCTGCCATCAACGCGAGAATTATACGGCCGAAAACGGAACCAGCATTCTGGGTAGAAGTTGTATAGGAGGCTAATTCAGATGAAAAGCCATGTGCCGCAGCATGACTAGGTATATAATTTACAGGTACGAAGACACCCCAATAAGAAAAAAATACCGCGAAGGCTGCAATAGCATATTGAAGACTTCGAAATGGTACTATGTATGTTCGCTCGAATCGTACTGGTTGACGTTCGGGTGCCTTAATACGGGATGTGATTGTTAGGCAGGCAATAGATGTTAAAGCTAGCATGAGAAACCCAAGAATTCTAACGCTCCAGCTAAATCCTATCTTGGCTTGGATATTTCTAAACATAATTGGTATAATTATACCACCTAACGAAGATCCAGCATTAGCTATCCCCATTGCCAATGCACGCTTCTGTTGAAACCAGGAAGACAATGCAGATATACAAGGGGTAAAAACCAGAGAAGCACCGATACCAGTGCAAATTCCTTGAGCGAGGATGAATTGGTAATATTCAGTACACAAAGACGTCATCATCATACCTAACACCATTACTATCATGCCAACAATTAATAATAGTGTAGGACCGAAAATGTCATATACTCGTCCTATTATTATGCCTGAAAATACAGTCATGAATATCTCGAGTGACATAATCCACGATATTTTTGATTCTGAATATTCAGCAAGCTGATGCGATCCATAATATTGCTCGAAAACACCTATGACATTTATAAATCCGAAGCTACTAAAAATACCAAAGAAACCACCCACAACACACATATACGCTTTGAAGCCTGTGTCGGGAGGATAGAGCTCATTTACAACTGACTTGTCGTCAGCGTAATTATCATCCTCAAGTGAGTTACGAATACTCTCTGAACCGTTTTCTCGTAGCTCATCGAAGACATTATTTTGACGATTGATGACTCCAAAAGCGGCTGCCGTCTTTTCCTCGGCCATGATGATATCTTACGTGCTTTCTTAAAATTGTATTTTGCTTCACTACTGGCTAATTCAGATATCTAAATGTGTGCTTTCTGTCAAGTATTAAGTGACGTAAACACTACTTTTTCTTCTATTTTCTAAAGTGTAACACTTTCTTACTTATATTAATTAACGAACTAGACCAGATTATAATATTTATTCTGGTGTGCAGCTATCCAGTTCACATACTAGAGCATCAATCAATCTGAAGTCAAAACCCGCGAGTACACTTGGGCAACATTGTTAAAAGAATTTATTCCTATATCTACAATGTCCTGAAGATAAACCAATCCCTTTTATAGCAATATACCCCTCATCAAGATCCCTACGTTTACTCATTTATTACTTAACTAGCCAAACACTAAAGCTAAACTCGACAGATAGAGCGGGATGGATTTCCGGTTATTGAACATCATTTCTTACCGCCGGTGGACATATAGTTTATACAATGAACGAGCCCACCGACAGTAGCCATTTACTTTACGTTCTAAATCCGCGGAATTGATAATAATTGACTATAATAAGGTTTTTAGTAAACACCTTATTCAAGTATTTAGCCCTAACCTATTACTGATTAAATTCCTTGATTGAGGGTAACAGGACAATAAGTGGATTAGGTGTATTCCAAGATTCTGAGCGTTGCTCTATCGGTACAGTTCCAGCAGCACCACATGATTTTTGTACCCAATTTTATTAGAAGCTACGAACACAGCGCATTCATATTTAAAAATAGAACGTATACTTTAGATTAGAGAAATTTGCAGACAAGCTCTGTTTCACGGAGAGATGCTTGTTTGAGACGCTTTTTATTTGGCAGGAAATAGTAACGGATTGGTTAATAGAGTCGATATACGTAATGCAGCAGATTTTGATGGTGTATACTCCAATTAAAGATAAAGATGAAATGCATGATTTAAGGTCAACGTGGAAGAAATCATTAAAGATTCAAATGGATGATGGTACATGGAGCTATCAAAGAGAAGCTAGAAGCCAAGGAATAAGAGGTTATTTATTAGACCCTCTCAGAGCAGGAGGCTTCATTGTTGTAACTACATTGCTAGGGATTTCACGACCGGCAGACGCGATAAATCCTTTATTTCCAATATTAGCGTCGAACTCAACATCAAACTTCACAAACTCATCGACATCTAACACGACTGCTCCTTTGAATTCTACGTCTTCTAACACCACGTCACCGTCCTCATCATTAATAGATTCATTGAACGGCTTCTCAAAACCTAATCCTCTAGTGAATTTCTATTTCATCTTTTTGATATTTGTTTTCCTCATAGGATATTTTGCTTTTCGGTATTTTCGGAAAAGACGCCGTCAGAAACAGGCACGTATGGTAACTGCCAGAAGAACACAGGCACTCCGTCAAGATATTGAAAATGCGGCTGTTATGAGGAATTCACGGCGAGGTGGGGAATTTTTGAGTCACAATGACAGCGATGGTACGGATGAAGGATCTAATTACAGATTTGGAGATATGATCCAAACATATAGATTTCGAGATCTTTTCTCAACGCATAACCATCTCACTCCACCTCCGCCTTACACAAGTTCCGATGAACAGCCACATGAACCTCCTAGCGCATACCTAGGAGTTTCAAGACTACCTGTATACTCTGAGGTCATTCAAGAGGAAACAGAAGAGCAATTAGAACAGACTAATAATGAGTCTAGTCAAAGATGGTACGGAAACGATTTTCAAACACGGACATCTTATGACTCGTCAGAAGGTGATAGTACATCTGATGGCGGAAGTTTGGTTCGCTCGCATGGAGTGTCACAGTACTAGAAGTGATAATAATTTCGGTGTATGGGATTTTAAAATTGATAGGGTCACTAAATTAGCAATCTGTTGAGCAGAAGCACATGGCAATTTATTACTTTAGAATTAGTTCTGATTCTTCAGACGCATTTAACAGCATTTATTTGGTTTATAATATTCGGGATTTTAAATGTTTACAATTTATGATCTGTCCTCACGTTCATTTAATATTTATTATGATCAATTGTCGTTTAGGATTTTTTTCTCTTTCTGTTAGGTATATATATAATTATTGTCATATTTGAAAATGAGTCGTTAACAGGTAGTATAATAGTTTCCACTACAGAAAGAAAATGTCATTCGGTACTAGTTTAAGGGTAAGTATTCAATAGTGAATGCATAATCTTTACCAAATATCTGATACCTATTTGAATTTACTTCATTGCAAGCATATCTCATTCAGTCTTAGGTTGTTGTTTTATGAAAAACTGTAGTTTTGACTGACTGTGGCCTGGCAATGTCGAGTTTTTGGTCGAATAACCCCCTTTCCTTTCCAATGGTTCGCTCTTCACCTTTTTAGGAGATATTTCAGCTTGGCTGCTAACTCGATCATTCAAAATATGGCTCGGTTTTTTTTCTGTCTCCTCAGAAATATTTTCTGACGAGAAACTAGACACATCATATCCAACATCAACTGATCTTTTCTGGGATCGATTCAACAACTTGGAAAATGTCTGATTTCTATTGTCGCACTTAACTTTTGGTGTGGCCTCCATACTCTTACTCTTGTTAAATGCATGCGTAGGCTCAAATGCAATCGAAGAAGAAATATCTTCATTATTGAAAACCCTCAATTCACTGAAATTTTTAAATTCAGGGTCTAGCCAATTTTTCATGTCACTAGTTCCGGCCTCTAGAAGTAAAGGCATTCTGTCATGTATAAATTTCAATTTTGGTATGGCAGAAGTTGTAACAATCGAAAATGAATAGAGCTGTTTTTGTCGATTCCTAACATCGACAGTATTTGACTCGTCAGATTCTATGAGACCAGTATTGCTGTTATCTTCCACATATGCTATTGAATAGAGACCAGCAAAGTACATCATGGAGGTGGGAGACTTATAATGAATATAATATGGTATCTTAGCTATTGCATTCTTCGAAGAGACAGTATCGGAATATGACTTCTCCGAGTTAGTTAACCACTCATAATATCCATCTGCAGGAACAATGCATCGATTTCCTCGTTCTATTGCTGTATTCCACATTCGCGTCGATCCAAGGTTTTCACTTCTAGCATTTATACGTGGCCTTTTGCCTGCAGTCAGTCAAAGCACAAGCAAGAAGCTGTGAAACTATAATACAATCTCCGAATTTACCTACATAGACCGGTCTATCTTTTTCTGATAGCTTGGTACAAAACCCCATCTCATAACTCTACATTGAAGCAAACTTGCATTATTTTTCTCGTTTCTGCTAGTACTGCGTGGCATGTAGACTACTGGCCTGTAAGTCGTTGGTCTGACATCAGTTCTAATGAATATAATGAAGTACGTTGTTAGCCCTGAATAGCAGTTTATGTTAAAAATCTATATCATTATAATCATATCACTAACGACGGAAAATATTCTCGCTCAAGGTTATCGTCCGCAAAGTCGTCCAATTCTATACCCTCTCTGCGCAATACTTCTTGTAGCTCATGTAGAGGCTAGGACGTATGAAAATAACGGTTTTTTTAGCTAAATTGTATCATGAAGTTCCATGGGTACTAATTGTTATATACTGGTTACTTACCACATTTAACGAGTACCTTCCGCACATCTGTGATCTACCGGTATTTTATGTAAATTCAAATTACCACTATCTGCTATCGACTATTATTATTATAGTAATGCAGACCGTATTAACATTTGTATTGGTATTTTGACCCGATCGCTTGCTAGAGAAGCTAGCAAATTCTGGTTTCCTACTATTTGTCATCCTGCGGCTTTGGTTTAACAGTTTGCCGATCATTTGCCCTAACCCAATATTGAAAACTAGTACGACGGGCCCGAAGTTAGATCTCGGTAGATAAGCCAACGCGCAATGTATAAGATTCGTCAGCGGACATCTGGCAATGAGCTTTATCTATCGTATTTAAGGAAAATTAAAATGATGTACGTAACCAGTAAATGATCGTATCTATTGATTGCTAGCTCGTGATTTCAGTAAGTACAATAGTACGTGGCAATATAGCTAAATAGATATCCGTAAATCCTAAAGTAGTAATTGCATAAAACATACGAGCAGTGCATCCCAAAATTGCTTACACGATATTTCGACATGCATTTTGAGTTTCTCTGTGGCATCGTCTGAGAATAAGTTTGGATAAGCTGGGAAGATCACTTACCAACTTGATATTATATACACTTTTTTCCAGCTCGCTCAGCATATTCAATTCCCCATAGTAGGAAGATTAATACTAAAGTGATCTTACTTATAGAAGTGACGGTCAACTGCTAAGTATCTAGTAGAGCGCAGCAGTTTTATTAGGCGTGCGTGCTTCTCATTAGCGAGCTAACAAAGTCAAAGTAGACAACATCAAAATGTCAGATTTAATTATCACTGGAGAGCTACTGGAGGAAAATGCAGGAGATGTAGAAGATGAACTCATTCAAGCTGGGTAAGTATCGACGCTTCAGACAATAATTATGGGATTAAATACTAATATTCGTATAGAAAGCTTCTAAGTAAAAGGGCCCTGAAACGTCCGATAGTTACTCACAGGCCCTATAGGGATGATATTTCAGACACTTCCACTAGTAATGACATATTCTTCTTTAGCGGTAATACGGATGATGAGATATCTATTGGAGGACGTACACTCTCTGGTGAACCTTGGTACAAAAAGCCATCTGTAAGCGACGCGGACTGAATCGGGCATCTGTTGGTCCTAGTATATGATATGATATGCGAATACTGCTAATGATACTAATACTATAGATTCACTTATTGCTACCTATGTTTTTGCTTCTTAGTATGTCTCAAGGAGCGTAAGTACTATTTGCTCAGTTACTGTGCAAATTGATTGTTATATCACTGACAATTTCTTACACAGAATTATCGCTCCACGGATCAATCTTCTTCTATCACTGATATGTCGCGCTCGTTGCGTTGGGCAGTGCGATAATACGACATCAATTATTCTGGATAGTAATGATCGTGACTGTCAAGACGCAGAAATTTATGCGATGTTCTCAAAATTTAGTATGTGGTGTTCTGTGCTTCAGGGTATTTTGTCGACGATTGTTAGTGCAAAATTGGGCGCCTTATCCGATAGAATTGGTCGCCGACCTGTACTAGCTTTCTGTGCTTTAGGTAGTATGGTATGAATAATATAGATGTTTTCATTTATATATTTCTTTAGTGGTCTAATATACTACTATATTTAGCTTTCGTACACAATAATTATATTAGCTGCTAAATCAACTAATATATATGGATATAAATGGTTTCTTCTTGCGCATTTTGTGGAAGGTGCCTGTGGTGGAATACCTGCAGTTATGTCTACCGCTCATGCTTACGCTACTGACTGTACTCCACCAGAAAAGAGGGCTGCAGCATTTGGTCTATTTCATGCTTGCCTTTTAACGGGTATAGCAATTGGACCAGCTCTAGGTGGCTATTTGGTGAACACCACAAATAACATCTTAGCTGTATTTTATCTCTCTATATGTCTCTCTATTATTTTTGTGTTCTCAATGATGTTCTTCCTTCCAGAATCCCTACCGCGTCATAGATTGCTAGGCAATAACGGTATTCACGATCTAGGTTCTTTATTCACTTTGGAGAGAGGATTGTCTTTCCAGGCTTTTGTTCGAAAGTTAAATTTTATTCAGCCTTTGTCCGCTTTGACTGATCCAGATATATCAGGACGAGATTCTAAGCGAAATGTGATTCTCATTGCTGCAACAGATACTATCACCATTGCGCTCAGTGCTGGTTCAACTTTGATTATGCTGCTTTATTCGGAGTATGTGTTTGGTTGGTCAAGTGTAGAAACTGGCTATCTGATTTCTATAATATGTTCTATCCGTGCATTTGTTTTGATTGTGCTTTTACCTGTTGTCGTCCGTTTCCTGAAAAAGGTTTACAGAGAGACAGACACTCACGCTTACGGGGCTACTAGATCAGATCTATTGTCAGTATCATTTTTTAGAGATTGTTTGATTTTATTTCCTGAAACTAATGTGATCTCATAGCTTAATTCGTGTCGGACTTATATGTGAGGTATTGGCTTTCTTAGGTTTGATTTTTTCAAACACTGGTGCTGGGTTCGTCTTATGTGCTTCCGTAGGGGCATTAGGCAGTATATCGTCTCCTGTTCTGCAATCAGCTCTTACTAAACATATATCAAAGGAACGAACAGGTGCCGTATTGGGTGCTCTCTCTCTTTTACACAGTATTGGGCAGATAGTATCTCCTTTCATTTTCAACTCCGTTTTTGCCTATACAATTGTTATTTATCCGAAGGCGTCACTGATTATGGTATTCTTTATATTCTTAGGTTGTTTCGTGATATCTATGGCACTGAGGAAAACCTCTAGTAATTTTGCTGGCAATGAAGATGAATTTGCTTTGGAAGAGAGCACATCTCAATATCACGATGACGTTGAACTTCGTACATCTTGATTTTATTCATAGAATATATTTCATATATCTATGTGTAAAACGATAATAGCATATTAAATTTACCACAATATTAAACTCTATAGTTTACGTCATATTATTTCTATATATATATATATATATATTATGCTCTATGGTGTTTAGATTTGAAACCTAGTTCTAATTGACTCGTGCTTAACGCTTGAATAGCTTATTTTGTAATTTGTCATATTGCATTTACGTATACTTATGTTAATTTTGAATTACTTTTTGCTTGGTCGCTATCTGCTTGGAATTTGTTATTGGAGGGTATTTATATTCTTTGCTCGGTAGGTCAGAATTTGTTTCTCATATTCATTTGCTTTGATATTTACTTAAATAGGTGGTGTTAGCGTTAAGTTCGTTGTACCACTAGAAATACGATTCATGCTCACGTATTAAGCAATTATTAAACGATATTAATCACATTTGATTTGCCGTGATTTCCAGTATCTATAAGAATTGAAGTTGTTAGCCATGCTTCTTTTGATCTTTCTTAGTCATTGAATATACAGAAGCTCGAAGATCAGTAGTGAACAATATACTAAAGAAAGTGATTCTCACCTGCTCATATGTCGGGTAATCTGGAAGATCAAATCCCCATTTCGCAGCGAAATCTTTTGAAATGAAACGACCTCCTAAGAAATGTCTGCCTTTAAAGAATTTGGATGCTGGCTTCGGCGCCGTCAAACTTATAAGTACAGTAGGTTGAAAATTTGCACCAAGCTCACCTACTCTCGGTGGCCCAAGATCGACATCCCATGAAGATGGAATATCTATGCTAGTTACAGGCTTCTCTGTTGATTCAAGGAGTGAGATCACATGCTTAAAAGGATCTCGAATTGGTGGCTTGAACGAGAATCCAAATATCGCATCTATGATCTGGTCTGTCTCATTAAAAGCAGTGTCAATTTCATCTGTAAATGACACGCCCAGATTCATGAGCTGAGTATGAAGTCGCTATTAAGAATTAGAACCATGACGATCATATTCAAGAAATTGATTCTTACATTGTACAAATCCTTGTTTGGCCTCTTGGGATAGTAGATAGTGGGAGAATATCCAAATAGTTTGAGATGTCTAGCCGCTACCAGACCATCTCCACCTTATTAAAATGGGAATTAGCTGATTTCTTCATATAATACCCTGGGATATATACTTACCATTGTTTCCTGGGCCTGTGATAACCAATACTCTGTTTTTTGAGTTTGGAGGAAACGTTTTATAGATGGCTTGAGCGCAGGATAGTCCAGCAAGTTCCATCTATTTTACATGTTAATGAACTGAACTTTCAAGATTCTGTATCTTGACAAATGTGCTAAAACAACAATACCAGCTGATCAATTGAAAATCCTCCCGAAGACATTAGCTCCGCATCAAGGGCGGCTGCATTCTGAGCAGATATAATAAACTATACGGATTCCTGTTAGTTGATCTAGATCAAACGACCTTAAAAAGAAGCTGAATGCACTATTAATAACGGAATGTATCCTACCTTTGAGATGTCAAACTTCATACTTCTACTAAAATCGTTTGTAATGTGTGAATGGGTGGAAATATTAGTAGAAAACGATATTGTGTGGGAAAAAGTCTGGAGATTTATGTGAGCTGACGTGCATGACGTTACTCTATTGGGATGAACGTCTCAACCCTAAATTCACATTGATTCGACCTACAAAAAAAATTTGGCTAGAAAGCAAGCTCCGGCACCTACACTATAAGATTGAAGAATTTCTGAATTGACCAAAATTGGTCAATTGCAAACGGAGGATGACGATAGGAAGTAGTATACTGTACAATCGCATACTATCAAGCACACAATTGAGATCCTCATGGCAGTTTTTGACGAGAGATATTGGAATGCTAA
Source organism: Dipodascopsis uninucleata var. uninucleata (assembly GCA_030568195.1). Lineage (NCBI taxonomy): Eukaryota > Fungi > Ascomycota > Lipomycetes > Lipomycetales > Lipomycetaceae > Dipodascopsis > Dipodascopsis uninucleata. The sequence continues at coordinate 49,086 of JAJLTO010000015.1, forward strand.
TTCCAATGGCATTCGGACTCCACGGGTATAAACGTAACTTTGGTCATAGCAAAGTCACTTACGCAGCTGCCAACTCTGAGTTGTCGGATTTCAAGGCAAAATGTAAGATTTAACATGTTAAACCGTTATGTTGTGAAAATCAGCATCTGACCTAGTGTAATCGAGTAGTTTCTTTTCCGAAGGCTACACATTCAATTGCGGAACTTCATCAGGACACACATCTCCATCGGTCCCTGCAACAATTGAAAGATCACAATTCAGGAAGGCCCAAAGTTGTCTTGCATGGCTGGATCGATAGTAAGCCTATAGTAACCTCAAAAAAGTTATGCTTTGGTGTCTTGCGGGATGCTCGGTTTCTTTTATCAAGTGATTGCAAAACTAATTCAATAAATACGATCCAATTGGTAGAATTTTTGTCTCAGGATCAGATTAATGATAGTACTAGAGTCCAATTGCGACGATTAAAACAAGAAACCTGTATTTGTGTTGAAGGATTTTTGACACTCTCTAAGAAGAGAGATGCAATAGTTGAAGTTGAGGTCTCTAAAATCACGATTCTTAACACAGCGGGAGATCTGGCTTCTCAGCTAAAGGACACGAAAGACTGGGATCCTAAGTATAGATATCTCCAGCTACGCCTTCCAGAGTATCAGTACGCCCTAGCCTTACGGAACAAATTATATTCGGCGGTACGGAGAGTTCTAGTTAATGACTTCACAGAAATTGAAACACCATTACTCTTTCGTCCTACTCCAGAAGGTGCTCGAGAATTCTTGGTCCCTTCTCGGGCCAATGCAGGAATGACTTATGCGCTACCTCAGAGTCCTCAACAGTACAAGCAGTTACTTATGGCTAGTGGAGTCCACAGGTACTTTCAAATTGCAAAATGTTTTAGAGATGAAGATCTACGACAAGACAGGCAGCCAGAATTTACTCAAATTGATCTCGAAATGGCATTTGCTGGCGCTACGGATGTACAGGATGTTGCAGAAGATATTTTAACAGCTGCTTGGCTAGACATAAGAGGAATCTCTTTACCTAAACCATTTGTAAGGACTAAGTATATCGATGCAATGAAGTCATATGGTATCGACAAGCCAGATATAAGGTCTGACTTAAAGGTATAGCTACTTTGGAATTAATACTTGAAATGCTGTAAACTAACAGATATTAATTTTAAGATTATCGATATGAGTGAATATGCTACATCTCATGTACACTCAGATTATCCGGTTTTTGAGATTCTGATAGTTCGAAAAGACGCCTACCCAGGAGGTGCTGATGAGCCACCACTTGCAAAACCCTCATCCGTAAGAGTACCTCTCAGACAGACGATCAGTAAAGAAAATCCTGTCATTAAATGCATGCGATACTTTTGCGAGAGGTTTAAGCTGTCCTTAGTTTCAGATCTCACATTCGTAGCAAAGCACATAGAAGATACGTATGCAATACAAGAGGGAGATACAATTTATGGCTGTACTCGTCAAGAGTTCCCGTTTGAGAATCCTACTCCTCTTGGTAGGAAACGTCTGGAAATTTTGAGAGCTGATGATGGTTTAGACAAGTTCGATGTTGCACCTTTATGGGTTGTTGATTTCCCTCTATTTACACCAGTTGAGACTGGTGTTATTCGTGATGGATGTCCTGAATATGATTATAGCTTGCTTACCTCTACGCATCATCCATTCACTATGCCAAAACTAGAGTATTTAGAAGATGTTCTAAATGCCAGAAATGGTAAACAGGTTGACCCAAGACGTGTCTTAGGGCAGCATTATGATATAGTAGTCAATGGCGTTGAGGTTGGAGGGGGTAGTACAAGAGTACACGACGCATCACTTCAGAGGCATATATTTTCATATATATTACGAATACCTGGTATTTCCCCAGAAATTCCGAAAGAGCCAGAACTCAATAACCCGTTTTCGCATCTTCTCAATGCGTTAGCAATGGGTTGCCCTCCACATGCCGGTCTAGCATTTGGATTTGACAGGCTATGTGCAATGTTATATGGTACAGAATCTATACGTGACATAATAGCATTCCCCAAAACTATTACTGGTGCTGATCCGTTGGTCGGTAGCCCTAGTACCGTTACTGATGACCAACTTTCTGTGTATCACCTGAAGAAATTGCACAAAAAGACTGGCGAATAGTTTTGAATGCGAAAAAGTACTATTATCCGATCGATACGTCTGATATTCCAGAAACCATTTCATCTTATGTAAATATGTCTTGATAATACATATATATTACCTATTACCATTAAATACAGGCTATAAAAAAATAGTCACTCATGGATAGACGAACATTTGAGCTTTCTACAGAATAATAACCGAAGCTAGGCGTAGGCGTAGTTCTTACAGATTAGGGTTACAACTCAACGCCACGAATTTCGGATTCTGGTTGTATAACTATTTCTCGACTATAGGATGCACTAGGCTCCTCAAGCATTTACTGGATTAAACATATCTATTTGGAAAACATTAGGAATCGATTTTATAAGGCAGAAAGAAATAAGGTTTGGTAACATAAGACACAGCGATGGCTCCCTCAGATAATGGGTCAGATAACTTGGCTTCTACGTAAGTAGTTTGTGTTTACTATTTCGTTGGATCTAGCAAAGTAGTTTATCATTTCGGTTCAGTTGCTGCAAAGACAAGATCGGTGTAGCTGATGTAGTGTAAAAAGAAAATAGTTATTTTACGTGAATAAATCTACAAAAAAAACAGTCTCATGAATATACTAACAAATGGCCTATTCTAGATGGTCGATTGTTGAACTAGGTATCGACAAGATCCTTGCTAAGAACATTGAGGAAGGCTTAACACCAGCTTTGGTAAGTTTCACATCCTATGATATTTGGGTGTCTTTTACTACACTTTTTGTTACTGGATCAAACTTTACTAACACAGCTTGTTGGATTTATAGTATATGAAAATTTACACGTATGTGCATTGGCGTTTGCTTCGTCAGCGGTGATTAGTTGTATGTGTGTGTATTGAGGTCTCATGATACTAACTATCATGTCTATATTGTAGTGCTATTTACCAATTTTGTACAGCAGCACGGCCAAGTCAACAAATCGGACAGTCTACTCCAGCTCGCGGAGGTATGATTAAGATGATAATATAAAGTAATTCGATAGAGAAGTACTAGGTAGAGGTACTAATATTATATTTGTAGCGCAATTACTCGGTGCTGATCTGTACAAAAATCTAATAACTTACCTGAAGTCCCACTTAGCAGATATTCGTAATGTGAGTTTGAGCACTTCGCAATTTAGTAAATGGTAACTAATGTTCGAATTATAGGAGGCAGCACAATATTCAGACGAGGCTTTAATCAAATATTATATCCGAACGTGGAACAGATATACCATTGGAGCCAGATACCTCAATCATATATTCGAGTACCTCAATCGTCACTGGGTCAAAAGAGAAAGAGATGAGGGTAGACGGAATGTATATGACGTGAATACAGTAAGTTAAGCTCTAAACATGCTTATAGTTGCTGTCTATCATGATAATCTAACCATGTGGCTTGTGTAGCTGTGCCTTGTTAAATGGAGAACTGAGTTCTTTGTGACAGTCCAAGAGCGACTGATGGCAGCTATCCTCAAACTTGTGGAGAAGCAAAGAAATGGCGAATCTATAGATACGATGAACATAAAAAGTGTCGTTCAGTCTTTTGGTATGTATCGATTCGAAGGTATTTTAATATAGTTCATACTAACTTGAGAGCAGTATCTTTGGGTTTGGATGAGAACGATTCAAAGAAAGTCAGTCTCTCTGTGTACAAAACTTTTTTTGAAGCACCATTTATTACAGCTACGGAGGTATATTACCGTGAAGAGTCTAAACAGTTTGTTGCTGAAAATAGCGTTGTTGAGTACATGAAGAAAGCAGAGTCTAGACTAGCGGAAGAGAGTGGAAGAGTACAGATGTATTTGCATCAAAGTACGGACAAAGTTTTGATGCGTACTTGTGAAGTAGTCCTAATCAGTGATCATGCCGCTCTGTTAAGAGACGAGTTTCAAAATTTGTTAGACGCAGATCGACAGGATGATCTGAAGCGAATGTTTATGCTATTGTCGCGTATACCTGAGGGGCTTGACCCACTTCGTGTGAAGTTTGAGGCTCATGTGAGAAAGCAAGGTCTGGCTGCTGTCGAGAAATTAGCTAATGAGGCTGGCGATAGCTTAGAGCCTAAGGCTTATGTTGATGCTCTTCTTGAAGTTCATAAACAGTACTCGAGTCTCGTTCAGTACGCATTTGATAGCGATGCTGATTTTGTGAAATCCCTAGATAATGCTTGTCGTGAATTTATTAACCGTAACAAGGTCTGCAAAAGTTCGTCTTCGAAGTCGCCTGAACTGTTGGCGAAGTACAGTGATGCTTTGCTAAAGAAAAGTGGAAAGTCTACTGAAGAGAGTGATCTGGATTCAAAGCTTAGTGATATAATGACTCTGTTCAAGTACATTGACGATAAAGATGTCTTTCAGAAGTTTTATTCTCGTATGCTTTCAAGGAGACTAGTGTATGGTACTTCAACTTCTGATGATGCTGAATCCAGCATGATCTCAAAACTTAAGGAGGTTTGTGGGTTTGGCTATACGAACAAATTACAACGCATGTTTCAAGATATGAGCATCTCGGCAGATCTACAAGCGCAGTTCCGCGAATCTATGTCAAAGGCACTTGATCCTGCTGAGATGAATATTGATTTCACAATATTGGTACTGGGTACTAGTTTTTGGCCTTTGCAGCCTCTTAATACCACCTTCAATCTTCCGGATGACCTTGTCAAAACCTTTGAACGATTCCAATCATTTTACCAGAATAAACATTCGGGAAGAAAACTATCTTGGCTATGGCAACTTTCCAAGGGAGAATTGAAGGTAAATTATGCGAAGGCTGGTAAGATTGGCTATACCTTCCAGGTCTCTACATTTCAAATGGCCATTTTATTACCCTATAACAGCGCAGACACATACACATATGAACAACTGCAACAGGTCACTGCCCTAAATAAGGAGTATCTAGTTGGATCACTCACGATTTTGGTCAAAGCAAAGGTATTGCTACTAGAAATTGGACGAGAAGTTGGGGATGCAGGATCAAAATATACCCTTAATAAGGACTTTAAGAATAAAAAGATTAGAGTAAATCTGAATCTACCTTTGAGATCAGAACAAAAGCAGGAAATCGAGACTACTCACAAGACCATCGAAGAGGACAGAAAGATGCTCATGCAAAGTGCAATTGTGAGAATCATGAAAGCAAGGAAAGTACTTAAGCATGTTGCTCTAGTGCAGGAGACAATCTCGCAGATTCAGTCGCGATTCACTCCTAAGGTGCCAGAAATAAAGAAATGTATTGATTTCCTTATTGAGAAAGAATATCTCGAACGCATTGATAACGACAGATACAGCTATTTGGCATAATTCTCTTTGATTTTGATATAAGGAATCATTTTATCTGCTTCCTGCTAAAATTTCCAGTATACGATAATCAATAAGCTAGCTTGTGAAATCTAGTGAACGGATACATAATTCGCCAATGGAAGGATGATAAGTGAGTGTGGATATAATAAGTAGTTCGGTTGTGCAATGTGGATATTTAGTGTATGTCGTATTCTATTTGTGATAGTATCTTACTGTATTATGAAATGAAATAAAATATTATACAGTCATAGCTATTACTTGATCGCATGGTTCAGTCTATTGTATAGTTGCTTTATCTATGTAAGAATAGCTAGTTTTTAGGTACCTTCATTTTGAAGTTATGAACGCGTTTCTATATTACTTCCTTCTGTTTCGGAACGATCCATTGACAATGGATCATATATATATATATATATATATACCTTTATTATCGATCAAATGGGCCATCCTAATCGTAATATAGCTCTTCAAATTCTCAGGTGTCTTTATCGTTGTTTTTCTGTGGTAGATGACCTGGCAATGCCAAGTAGATTATACCATGACTGCACTACGTTGCCTTTTGGTCTGGAATAGTGTATGATTTGAATGGAGATAAGGCGAACAAAATTCAAACATCGAATTTTCTATAGCGTTAAAAGACTCTAATCTAGTGTTATAAACCAAACGACCCAATACCCAAATAAACTAGCAAATACAATAGATATGAGAAATGAAAAATATTAAATCTAAGGTTATAAAATTTCCTGAAAAACTTATAATAAAGGACAAGTAATATTCCGTGACCAAACCTGACAGAATCATTTATGAAAGAAGTCGTAAATCTGAGTTTAGTTCCAAATGAATCACAAGTTCAAAGTTTCAACTTATCTCTAGGTGTTATTGCTATCCAAACCAGTTTCAATACAAATAACATAACTACGGTTATCCAGGTTTACATAAAAATGTTAAATGTCATTTGATATACTACTAGCTTCTTTGTTCTGAAAATAAGTTTACAACTGTACTCCACCGCTGACTCTTTCTACCACTCTAAATATGCTAATGGTGAACGTCATTACCCAGGCCAGAAGAATTAGAAATAGCATTGAGGCCAGACCTCGCTGTCGTCGGCAAATACTAGAACTCGATACATAATTCTAAAGATCGTTAGCTATAAAGGTAACTATATACTACTAAATATATGTAACGAGACTCCTTTAGCATACTCCAGTTTCATAAATTTCTGGATCTGTGATTTGACAGATCCACCTCTGGTCATATAATGTGTTGAATGTGAGAGACAGATTTGCTGATGACAAAATAATAAAGAAAAGATCGAGCATAACTATATAAAGTTGAAGAACATCAATAACACATATCTTTACGCATGAATAATTTCGGACTCATCAGATTAAGAATGCTTACTCAATTTCACTTTATCTCTAGCCTCTCGAAGTCCAAGCGGTTTTCCGGAGTATTCGTCATATGTGATATATAAAAGATAAACTAAGGCTGTTGATTGAACACAAATTGCCATATAGGTCGATGGCTGTTGATCTAGATTTTGAGCATAGTGTTTTGAGTATCTGAATACAGAGGTAGCCAGGCCCAGAGCCATTACTGAAAGTGCAAAAATTGTAGATCGTAATGTCAATGGAACGTAAGGATTATTGAGAAGCATTTTGCGAAAATTAACTTTAAACCTATGTTTCCGCTTCATAGCAGCAATATCTGCAGTCATTTGAAAGGGCACAGCACTGGCTCCTGAAGATACGCTAGAAGATCTCTTCTCATTAGTATTGCGTTCAGAATGGTGATGCCATGCATGTGTTGCAGTCGGAGGAAGAGTAATTTCTCCATTATGCGGCTCAGAGTCACGTAGATGATCTTTATTGGGATTCCAAGGACCCGAAAGGTCCATTTGACTTTCCAAATCAGATATTGAAATAATACGACGTCGCGGATGTATGAATGCCTGATTCTCCTGCTCATTCGATCGAGTTACCAATGGAGTCTGCTGACTAGTACGATCAATCTTGTTGACGTTCTGAAGTCCGTCAGTCACAGTTTTAGAAGGCCATTTTGATTGCTTCACGAATTTACTCCATCGATTAATTTCATTACCATCTTCACCAAATGTCCGATCGGCTATTGATGTACTTGCAGCTGCCAATGGAGGAGATGGAGGAAGTACCTTTGCAACTTGTAATGATTTTGGTGATGTCAAGTTAGAGGCTGAGGTCTCTTGGCCAGTAGATATGTTGCTTCGTCCGTCTAAATCTCCTACAACGTCAGCATCTTTCTTATTATCTATCTTCTGATCCATCGAATCTCTCTGTCGATCAATATCAATCTCTGATATAGCCCATACAGGTACAGCTCGAGGACTCAGCAGATTATTGACCCTTTGATGTGCTCCTGCATTATCTTCCTCGTTCTCAGTATGTAGCCTGTCTGACCCGAGTCGCTCGGAGAGGCCACCTTCTGAGCTCGTCAATAGCTTTGGTAGTTCTTCATTCGGCATTGCACTATTCCAGTAAATCAGCTCTCTGAATTATTTAGGGGAAGAAAATGCAGAATGGTATGTCTGCTTTCGCAAAGCGAGGAACACCTGAGAGAAAAGAATAAACATGCGCGCTTCCACGAATAATCATTTTTATCTACTCACTATGCAAGTGGGAGATATTTTTGCTATGACGACACTCTGTTTGATGCCGGCCTAGCAAAATCTCCGATATCGATTTCAATTTATATACAAAATATAACCATTTTTAGTATCGATATGCTTCTCATTGTGAAATGGAAATATTCATTAAGATATCATCGTTCCACTGTTAAAGTCAATTAGCTGAAATTTCACCGAATCTTTTAATATTATATTAATATTAACACTGCTACAAAATGATAATATTCCAACAAAATCTGCCAAAATTACTATTGTATATATCTAAAAAAGATTGAATTTGTTTAGAAGATTATACTTGGGCTGATTGCGATGTCTAATGGGATAGTAATGATTATTGAATTGTACATTTTATTCTGTTAGCTTGTAACCGCCATTATCCCTAAATTATGATTAATGCAATACAGTACTAAATTATTAACATGAATTTTGATTCCCGTTTTCAATCACAAAATACCAGAATCCTTTAATGAATTTTGAAGAATAGTTTCTTCTACAGCAGCGAAAACAAGTCGGATGTTACTAGTATTTGTGGCTTGAGTAAGACTAATGAAATAAAATTTGAAATCGTTAGCATATTTGATAGCCTAAATATTAGAAACAAATACAAAGCTTTGCTTACTGAGGGTATATATTCAGACCACTTCGATTAAGTTGAGTAAACCGCCATAGGATGAATTTGGCCGCTTTATGGAGATCATCTCCACCTACTTAAATTTAGTATTTGCTTTGAATATATAGACTTTCAACATAAGAATATAAAATAAATAAGAACTTTTACTCACCATCGTAATCATGGAACCATGAACTTAAAGCTACTTTCTTGAGCTTCTCTTGAAAAATATCAATCTTGTTGAGAAATAGAACTATACTAGTCCTAACAAACCATCTACTGTTTACAACAGAATCGAATAATATCATACTCTCTAACATTCGATTCTATAGAAAAGTACGAGTTAGAATCTGTCACAAGGTAGGGAAACTATTCAAGATCTTGCATACCTGACCAGAATCTTCGAGCAATACCTGATCGTATTCACTTAACGCAACACAAAATATAATCAATGTAACACCTTCGAAACAATGGATCCATTTTTTACGCTCACTTCTCTGTCCTCCCACATCAAACATGTGGATCATCAATTGATTCGTGGGGAACTTTGTCTCAAAAATACCGGTCGTCTTTATTCGCGCTCTGAGAACGTCACCTTCGGTAGGCAGAAAATCATTGGCACCAATTCTTTCAACGGCGTCTAAAAAACTATAACAGGCGTCATTAGAACGTCCTCAGCATTAACAAACTAATTTCTCACATACTATATTGCAGAATCCATGAGATAAAACTCCGTTTGCCGTTCTCGCACCTCCTCCATTATTGGATCATTATAAACTGATGAAATTGCCACAGTAACTTCGGGATCCAGCTTAACTTTCGGGTCCATATCGAGTTGAACATCGTTCAAAAACAGTACGTAAGCCTGCTCGAATAAATTCATGTTAGTATCTGATTGCTAAATCTTTATCCTTAATCATGATGATGAAAGTCTAAGTGACCATCATTCTGGATCCTATCATGTATTCAGGTGTGCTCTTACCTTATTTTCTTCCTTCACTAGCGACAAGTTAAGCTGTGACATACCATCTAGGAGACCTTTGATAGACTCTAGGAGATTCTTGTATATATGTCGTCTATAAAGTGCTAGCTCATCATGGGTATATCCATTTTGGTGTATAATTTTCATTTGCCGCACAATTGTGGACTTTCCGCTCTCTCCAGAACCTATATTAAAATCCGAAATACGCATATTCCGCGAACGTATTCGGTCAGAATACCATTCAATCTATATTTCAAAAGCGTCAGACGCAAAATCATCACTTATAATCATACCTAGTAGTAGGACCTTGCATATTTTCTGTGCTCTCCTTTGGTCTTCTTCTATTTGCTTATCGATCTGCGCGCTCCTCTTCCTCTCCTCTACCTCCTGCGAGACATCCGTTGAAACGCAAGAACCCATCTTTCACGACGCTTTCAACTTTCTCCAACGGATCTTTCACTTGGACAATGCCTTTATTTTATTCTTTGACGTTGGATTTCAGATGCTATAATATTATATTGTTTTTAACTCTTAGGAGGATACCCAACGTATCAAAACGTATCAATAGTGGGATCCACAAATCAACCTGACCTCATGTGCCCCTCCAAATAATTAATCTGTTATACTTATTTGAACACTGCTTTTTCACAGTACCACTTGCCTTTCTACTTTCAAAGAAAGTATTCTGACGTCCCCTTATAGTGCGTTCTCAGTATTATTTTGTATAACTTTATCCTTGAAATGTCTCTTAGTAGTAAACCACAGTTCGCCCATAACTCCATGTTAACAAAATCTTTGCCCTACTTTCATACTCTTTCTAACGACTTGATTCAGCGATCTTCCTATTTCATACACCCAGCCGGTTGAGGGCTCTAAACCTAGTCCCAATACCTTACCCTGATTTTTTGAGGCTCAATTATATTTGCTAGAGTTCGCTATTCACAACAATCCTGTGTTGTATATAATATATCACGTGATGGAACCCGAATTCGATATCAATGAGATTGATATTTAGGTTAAGGTTAAATCGAGTAGAAGGATCAGAGAACCAGAGCACGCACAGGTATGACAGAAGAGCGACGGTTGAGGCTAGAAACGGAAAACATATCAATCCTTAGATTCTATGCTGCTACCGTATCTCGTTTCTAGTAACTTTAGCTCTAACGAGATTTGAATGTAACGTCAAATTATACCGCATATGCTTCACTATTTAACTTCACATATAACGTAAACGAGAGATATTTTGTATGCTTGTAGCTACCTAGAGTTCATGCAGTGGTAATGCCTGATCTGACGCATTTTGGGATAGCTACTCAATTTACGTCTAAAGAGCCTGAATGTGTGATCTGGCTGTAGTAGCGTTTTCAGATTGACGACTCAGGCAGGTAGCATAGTCTGAGGCACATCTCCATACTTGTTGAAGAAGCAAAAGGTAAAATGCCATGTGTTTACAATATGTTTAGGAACATTATCTATTGTACATTACTTTCAATGAGACTTAAAACTGATGACATAAAATACGGACTAGTTATATGAGCATTGCAGATTTTCACGTGCATGGAACTAGAACCAGATTTTAGTCTCCAGGCTAGACTAATTTCAAAAAAAATACTCATTATTAGTATGGAGTCGGTATAATAATAAATTCGTAATAGCTTTAGATAAGACGCTTTATGTTAGACTATGCTTTCTCCATGTTAAAAATGCTTTCAGTACGTATACGGTATTTGGTGCCAGATGATAGTAAAAAATTATAATTACTATATAGTATTATCAGAGCGTCACTATAAAATCTATTCTAACTTTGTAGGCACCGTTAGGTGTACGGTATAGTAAGTGCGGAGGAAAGATTTTAATACCAGCCGTTACTTCTTCCTAGAAGTATATTATGTCAATGGTATCTATGTAAGCTCAAAGGCTTCCTTTCTGCCTTATACGCCCTTATTTTTACTTTTTTTACTTTTATATATAAATGATAGAAAGGATTTCTAAATATTGGACTGGAGCTCTTTAAAACTGAAGCTTGCGATATCAGAGATATACACTAGCAATATGTCGAGTGACGATGGACTCGTTACCAAGGTGGTATCTCCAGATGCGTTGGCAATGAATATGATTAGTTATGGTGAAAGCGAAGGAACAGTAGAATATCGTATGTACAAAAGACGATGGTTCGGACTAATCATGCTCATGATTCTCAACATCGTAGCATCTTGGAATGTAAGTATAATTTCTCTAACTATGCATATGACAGAGTCTCGTGTAAATACAAATATAAGCCATTTATTCATAGTATTCTGTCTTTAAATACTACTAGCTGTCGACCAGTACGCGACGACTAATTTTTAATGACTCTATTTGTTTAAGAAGCCACTTGCTACAAGAAATAATCTAATGTGAATCATGTAAAATAGTGGCTCCGTTATGCACCTGTTGCATCTAATGTGCAGAATTATTTTCATCTCTCGTCTGAAACTCCTGTTAACTGGCTCTCAGTGGTAGTATTGTTCACATATCCCATAGGCAGTGCTGTTGGAGCATATATACTAAACAGGAAAGGGACTAAAACTGCCATGCTTATCTCTTCAATATTGCTTATATTAGGCAGCTGGCTCAGTGTTATTAGTGTTAAAATATATGGAGGTAGAGGTAGCATTGGACTTGCAATGTTCTCACAGATTATTATTGGACTGGCACAGCCTCTCGTGCTAAATGCTCCTTCATACTACACAGATCAATGGTTCAATTCGTATGTCGCTATTTGGAACTTAAAGATTTTTGTTTTATGCAAGGCATGTTGATTTAGTTCTAACGTATCGCGTCTGATATGTAGTAATTCACGAGTTACTGCAAATGCACTCGCGAGTTTGTCGAATCCACTAGGGGGTGCAATAGGACAGTTGGTCAGCCCAGCTATAATTACAGAAGACAGCAAGGTCGCCGATATGGTAAATTTTCTGTTATGTTTTAGAACTTGTACTGATATGAAAAGCTAACGCAACGTCTTAGATTCTATATGTTGCAATTATTGTGAGTATATCGCATATGCACAGAAAGATTGTCTACTAATATCGCATCAGTCTACTATCTTGAGTATTCCGTCGATAGCAGTTCCATCTAAGCCACCGACACCGCCTTGTCCTTCTGCATCTTATAAAAAGATGTCTTTTAGAAAGTCGATCAATAAATTGGTAGTAAATCGTCGGTTTGTCTTGATATTCATAGTTGTAAGTATCATAATCATGCCGTCTACCATTAACAATGGCTAACTGCTCTCATAATTTAGTTCTCAGTACTAGTAGGCTTCTTCAACGCGTACTCTAGTCTCATATATCAGGTAATGAAGCCCTATGGATATACGTCTGATGAAGCAGGCTATGTTGGGGCCTGCCTTATTCTTGCTGGTCTTGTGTTTTCCGCGATAGTGTCTCCGCTTATCGATAAATATCACAGTTATATAATAGTTTTCAAAGCAGTACCTATCATATCTATATGCTACATATGTCTGATATTTACACAAACAGAGTCATTAAATTTAGCAGGGCCATTCATCGTATCAGCTGTTATTGGGGCAACTTCATTTTCACTTCTTCCGGTAGTTTTAGAAGGAATCCAAGAGATGGTGTATCCAATTTCTCCAGAATTGACTTCAAGTTTATTATGGGCTGGAGGAAATATTCTTGGTGGAATTTTCATAGTTGTAATGGATGCTCTTAAACGACCTTCTGACGCTGGAAATCCACCAGGAAATATGACTCGCTCTCTCATTTTCGAAGCGGTTGTATCTAGTGTAGTTGCTCCACTACCTTATTTTCTGGGGTCGAAAGAACAGACCAAAAATCGGCGAGTTGAACTTGATATCGAATAGAACATTATATCTGTTTCTAGATCGATGCTGTATTTTTAATGTTATGAGTATTTAAATATTGTACATTTTTTAGAAAGAGTATTTACTAGACTTCTATCATCTGACTATAGAAGCTCTAAGCAGGCTAGTAGATGCGTAATCCATCAATAGCAACGGTCTATGTGGATTTTACACGAATTCTCCTTAGCGGTTTTGTTTCGTTTTTTTATGTTTTCTCAATAATATCCGAAAGAAATGGTAAGTTGGGTTTCAATATGATCATTACAACATATTTTGACGACAATCATTCTATGTTTATTCTCATATATGAAAGTTATACATATTTGGTATTTATACTTACCTTAGAATAAATAATGAGCTAAGCCTTAGCATTTTGATTATGTTAATATTTTTTCGGTCATCACTACGATTTACGACGTAAAATTATTGAATAACTTCCAGGACATGTGTTTATTGTAGATTTTCATAATGTAAGGATAGGAGATATAACCCAAATAAAATTATTAATTATTTATGAGAATACAAACGTCTATTATTGAAAGAAGCCGTTTATTTCAGCTGAGCAAAAAGCTTTGGGGCGGCACATTCATTGACGCAGTGCTGAAGATGGAAACTAAACATACAATATAACATTAGTGACTGAACATATCCCACATCGAAAGACCAATTAGAATAATTAACCAATGCTAATTGAACAATACAATAGAAACGATTATTAACTTACAATTCCTCGACGCAATCTTCTTTGTGTTCCAATTCCTCATATCCATCTTCCTCCTGCGCCTTAGTGACTCGCTCGACGCACTCATCGAAGTGATGCTTAAATGGATGGCATAGCTTAGACTCGGCGCACTCCTCTTGAATAACAGGGAAAACGTCTTCTGGCTCTTCTTCTTCTTCTTCCACTTCTTCAATCACTTCAATTACTTCAGGCTCTTCCTCCTACATTGAATCAATATTACATTAGTAATTTGGCTCAAAATTACTTAAGTATAGTAAAAACTAAGTATTTCCATCTCATTCTATATTATAAGTGAAAGCGACTTCGATATAATGAAACAGGCAACTATGAGGACCATGTTTAAAGTGACAAAGATAAAATAGAGGTGATCAGCTTTGAGGAACGAAGAATCATTCCTAATTATGATAGCAACATAGTTGCCACAGACCGAGCTCTCTCCATGTCGAGCAACGACCAATAACAAGACCAAGCCTTATTATCTCTATCGTAAAATGTATCATTTACACGATGATTTATTCGACTAAATCATTAACAGTTCTATTCATGTTCTACTTTTAACACTGATACTGATATTATGAACACGATATCAAGGATCCTGAGACGTGCCGGTAACATTGAATAGTTTCCACTGAATATATCAACCGCACCTAATTACCAACAAAAATTGATCAAACACTCACCTCTGCTTTCACAGTAGGAACAATGGAACCGAAAATATCCTTCAGAAAGCTACTCATTATGGTGATTTATGCGCAGTAACAAATTACTTGTGGAAGACGATGGTGCTCTGTGAGGTAAAGAAAAAAAGGTGCGAAGCGCGAGTGTCATACCACTGCTGAATATTGATTTATGGATTAATTGATTGTAGTTTGTGTTCTCTGAAAATTCCATGAGGAAAGCGGGTTTAATTTTATTGTGATTGGCTAACGACTTTGAAGCATGTGATTGGTTGCTCTAATTAGATACGAAACCCTCGATACCTATAGCACTTAAAAAGGTACTACGGTTCTTGCAACTCCCAAACGTACTATATCGAATACCCCTGAACAACTGACTAGCCTGCAAAACTACTATGGCCGTCCAGAGATCCACTGTCTGCCAACAGGAGTTAAAGGTTAAGTGGACCTTTTTTGTACAGTCTAGTAATCTATGCTACAACAATTATTAAATAGACCCTATAGTTTTTAGCTTAGTGTTTTATGTTCCTCGAAAATGGATCTTGTGGATCTTGCCTGTGTTCTAGCTAGTAGCGCTTTACGTGTATTTGGATACCTTTTCCTTCGTATGGTAAGTAGATCAGTCTCAATTTTAATGTGAAAGTAGTTGACGACGATTCTGTAGGCTCCTATTGGAATTATTCCTCTTGTAATTTTTGCTTTGTTTGCTGTATACATTGGATCATTCTACTGGAAAGTTTTCGTGATAGATAAAAGAGCGGAAATCAAAGAGAAAATCACGATAGCGATGCCAAACGAAAGAAGAGAAGAATCATCAGAAGTATATAAAGCGAGGAGATATATGAATCGACAAGTTTTATTGGGTATCATGGCAGTGATTTTAGGAGTTCCAATTGGTAGGCGGAAACGGCTCAGCTTCTTTTCGCTCTTTATCAACTTCACAATAGTCTTATTTTGTGTGGATCTAATATATACATCGTTTTATTTTTATCCTGAAGAAAATTTATCGTTTGCCAGACTCGGGTATGTTTCTGATACTACAGCACAAATAGTATTCAGATCCATTCGAAAAGGTCCGATTTCAGTTTACTATCGAGACGTTTTGTCTTTTGCTGATAGAGATGATCCCTTTAATGTTAATAGCTTCGACGAGTGGGAAAGCATAACTACCCTCGAGAGTATAACCGAGAAGACAGATCACACAGTTCCTATCGTTTTGACAGGATTACAACCAGACACTGAGTACGCCTACTCTTCTTTACTTCTTAATGGAACATTCAGAACGGCATCGCAGCAACCTGGAAAATTTAGCTTTTTAAGTACGTCTTGCGTCAAAGCTCGTGTACCATATAGTCCTGTGGAGCACCCTCTAACTATTTACGGATTCCACATGTATTCCTTCCTTGCGCCACTCATTGATTTTTTCTTGTTTCTTGGTGATTTCACCTATGCAGATGTTCCATTCATGCTTGGGAATGATGAGAGTTATTATAACTTGTTATATCGCCAGGTATATTCAGATATAGCCCTTACGAGCTTTAATCGTGTACCGATGATTCACGTCTTCGACGACCATGAAATTATCAATGATTATGATCCTAAGAATCAGCATCTTTACAAGGCTGCCATCGATTCCTGGAAGCATTATCAGGCAGCTGGAAATCCGAGTCCTTACAGGCCAAATACTACATATTATTCTTTCGAGAGACAGGGTATTCCCTTTTTCATGTGGGACACTAGAACATATAGATCATTGAAACGCGATCCAGATGGACCTTCAAAAACGATGTTAGGAGAGCAGCAACTCAAAGATTTCAAAGAGTGGCTCGATGCAACGTCTGGCGTACCTTTTAAAATAATTGTTTCTTCCTGTCCTTTTACCAAAAACTGGCGGGGAGTTGATAGTCTCGATACTTGGGCTGGATATCTTCACGAAAGGCAGAAAATCCTGTATCTCCTATGGAAGACAAAAGGGCGAGTTGTCATTCTAAGCGGAGATCGTCATGAAGCTGCTGCAATTAAATTTCCATCTCCAGATGGTAATGACGTTAATGATGTTTATGAGTTTTCAACGAGTCCCTTTAGTCAGTTCTACATTCCTATCAGAACGCATATTCAACTTGACGATGAGGATATTACACTAATGTACATGTCAACAGGCAATAATAAAGTAGGTAAAATTGATATTGAAACACGTTTGGATGGTACAGCAACGCTAGAATACCATTTATATATAGAAGGGAATAATGTGTGGAATTATACACTGGACTCTCTGTAATTAAAATCTCAAACTGATAAACGTAGTAAATCTAGAATAAACATCATCTAAATTTTTAACATGCCACATAATACATAATAGCTTTAATGAATTAGGACATGGTGTCTATGTCTACTTGGGTAAAAGTCGTATAAGATTGGCTGGCTAGCCTTCTGTTCTTGAAATTATGTGCGACTGAGAGTCTTGTAAGTTATAATACTTTATAACCATCAATAATAAAATAATATCAATTGTAAATGAACCCAAATATAATAATAAATCAACAAAATAAATAATAAAACTTATGAGTATAACTGACAAAAATTTACAAAAAGACAAACCTAAAAGACTAGACAGCATATGAAGTATAACAAAGGCACGAACTTTTATACAAAAAGCAGTGACGTTAACATGCGTGCAGTGCTTTAGATTAATCACTATCAAAAGTTTCTGCTTCAAGCTTCTTGGCGACTTCATCTTCCACACGTTTTTCCTGAGCCAAGGCATCTTCATCTTCATCTTCATCCTTTACCCAACCAGAGCATCTACTGACAGCCCGTTCCCAGAGATTGTATATCTTCTGTCTCTTTTTCTCTGTAATCAACGGCTTAAAGATAGTTTCTGTTCCGTCTGGATCACTGTGTATATCAGTAAATTTGGGCCAATCAGCTACAGCAAAGCCAGCAGCAATGGCAGCACCTAATGCAGTAGTCTCTCGGTATTGCGGTCGAACGACGTCAATACCAATAATATCAGATTGAATCTGCATGCACACATCTGAATTACTCATTCCACCATCAACCTTCAAAGTTTTGAGATCAAATCCAGAATCACGAGCCATAGCTTCAAGGACTGCTCGAGTCTGGAAGCATGTAGCCTCAATAGTAGCTCTAGCAATGTGACTTCGCGTTGTATAGTTAGTAATACCATAAATAGTTCCTTGCGCATCATCAATCCAATATGGAGCAAATAATCCAGAAAATGCAGTGACGAAAACCACACCACCAGAATCTTTAACTTGAGATGCGAGTTGACCAACTTCGTCAGATTCTTTGATGAGGTTTAAGTTGTCACGTAAAAACTTGACAGCCGAACCTCCAACAGCAATCGAGCCTTCCAGTGCATATGCAGGTTTATAACCCTTAAAGTTATACCCAACAGTAGTCAGGAGGCCATTGCTGGAAAAGACGGGTTTGTCCCCAGTGTTATAGAGTAAGAAAAGACCAGTTCCATAAGTGTTCTTACCCATACCAGGCAAAAATGCCTTTTGTCCTACAAGAGCAGCTGATTGATCACCCAAGCAAGAAGTAATAGGAACGGTCGCAAGAACACCGGAGTAGATCTGTCCGTAAGCTTCGTCATCAGCAGAACACACAACCTCTGGGAACTTGACATTATTTGGGATGTCGAAAAACTCAAGGAGGCGATCATCGTACTGAAGAGTGCTGATATTCAAGAACATAGTTCTAGAGGCATTAGTGGAATCTGTCACAAATTTACAGTCTGCACCAGCATGACCAGCTCCAGTTAAATGATAAACTAGCCAAGTATCCACAGTTCCGAACATAAGTGTCCCATTCTGCTGAGCATCCTTAACTGCCTGTATATTCTGAAGTAACCATACGAGCTTCAAAGCGGAAGGATAAGTAGATATAGGCAACCCAGTAAGCTTCTCTGCCTCATCTGCACCTTCTTTCTTCTTAAATGCGTGGACAAGACGTCCGGTTCTAGTATCGGGCCAAGCAATAGCATTGTAAAGTGGCCTTCCGGTCTGGGAATCCCAAACGAGAGTTGTCTCTCGTTGGTTTGTGATTCCAACAGCCTTAATATCGCTTGCCTTATACCCAAGCTTCTCGAAGTCTGCTACAGCATTGGCTATACAGAGCTTTGCACAGCTAATAATTTCTGCGGGGTCCTGTTCATGCCATCTGCATTATAGAAACAACGTTTAGCAGCACTTTCCAAGACAAATAATTGAACAACATGAACAGCACTCTAGATACATTCATCAAAAAAAAGCTGACGTTTACTTTACTCACCCAGCATGAGGATATGATTGAGCAAACTCAATCTGATGTACGGCATAAGGCTTATGATGCTTGTCGAAGATAATGAATCTACAGGTAATACATGTTAGAGCTTGCTCATATGATGACAAGTGTTAAATCTGGCAAGAAAAATCTTTTCTTTTTGAGGGTCAACGAAGCATAATAGAACTAATATAATATACGAAGTTGATGTTCAAAGGTAGCACTTCAAAGCCTTCGCTTCTCATGCTTCGCGGCATGCACATAGCTCCGCTCCTTGACCACGAAACATTCAATTGCTATTTTCTTACCTAGTAGATGTCGTTCCCGTATCCAAGGCACCGACGAACGACCCCGAGTATCCCGAAACAGTCGTCATTTTTTGATGTCAGCGCTATATCGCTAATAAATTTTCTTCTATGAATAATTATATAAGACAATGATATGTTTAAGGGAAGAAAGGCCCAGTTTTGACGCTAATTAAATATATCATGTAAAGAGTCGGGAGTCTCAACTGTAAAATCCGCGTTTCTGGAGGTGGGGGCTGGAGGGGTAAGGAATAAAATAACCCAGTTCCGAACGGAGAAGCCTCTTTGTGACGCAATCAATTCAAGATAGGCGGCCCCGCTTCTCCGTTAATAGGGTTTAGTACACAGTATATTTGAACAGAGGTAGCCAGGTAAGAACAACGTTCCCTGTTTGGGAGCTGCCGGAAACCTTAATTTGGTTGCAGTTTGAGACCGCTTGGGATCGCATAGAAAGGAGGGCTATATTCCACACGGTTCTCGTGCACAAAACATACGCTGACTACCTATTGAAAGCACCGAGGAGACAACAGCTATATCACCGAAAGATATTGCTATAATTACGTGAACAACGAGATATTTAATGAATTGTTGCGATTCATGTATATTTATGTGAAAATTACTATTACGATCTCTATAATTCCACTCTCTAAGTATATGCTTTGGATGCTCTATGTCCTAGTATGTACCGATGGGCCACATAAACTGCCTTTTCATCATACCTAGCAGTCGAAATAAATCTTTAACGAAAAAGATGTGACCAAAGGCTAAGAACAATACGAAATGTAGCCAATTCGCAGCATCTGCGCTTACTGTACGCTCAATGATAAAGATACAGCTTTTCAGAGTTCTCTAATGTAGAAGACTCGGATATAACATACTCAGAAAAAGAAAAGAGCATATCGAGCATAGTCTAATGCATGCAAATTTCTCTCGACGTCATACACTGCGATGGATACACAGTCCCCATAAGTTAGTGTGTATACAAACAACGAAAAAGGACGCTTATGCTTATACACGTCTTCTAAAACAGTATACCTTTCAATCCGAAAAGAAGACTTTCCTATTTGGATAGCCCAACTTAACTAGAAGGTGTTTTACTGTCCTCATTTTATCTATCGCAAGTTATACAGAGTACCGAAGTATCCATTAATTGTAGACTCTACAGAAAGTAGATTCGGTCTCCACCTGTATCGCGAAGTAATTACGAGATCCTTCTAATTCATGACATAGAAATATTAAATCCTTAATCTGGACATTCTCTTCTACTCTAATTATTCGTAACAGATTATTATACAAGATGAGTAGGCTAGAAATAATCAACCTAGACGCTGTTAAACTAAATTACACAAGCCTTCAAATAATCATAAACTATTGAAACGTACAAGTGCAATGAACTATATTAGACCAACTAAGTTAAGTGCTAAAAAACTTATATATGCTTATATATATATTATATTATGACTATTGACGAGCAAGAAAATGTCTGATAATATATGTATAGAAAAGTTGGTATGTATGCCAAATGTTAAATCATAGACCATACAGTACTACAACGTACCCAAACTCAACTTAAAGCAATAAATATTACGATCCATTCCAATAGATACGTAATTATGTAGATATGTATCGACTTCTAGCATTTATGTTCAATTCAATGAATCTGTAGTCAAATCAGAAAGTACCAATGCGTTCGTGAATACGTAACAAGAAGTGCGCCAAACGCCGTCATCATATACATAACTATGGTCCTAGAAGACAGAATCTCTTCTCCTTCCGTACCGTATCCGACAGCTACGCCTGGTTTTCATCACATACAACGTAAAACGCTGGAAGGATACATGAAGAAGAAAAAAAAATTTGTAGAATTAAAATTTCTCTTCATTTTTATATGCTGCCAGAGCATAAATGCATACTAAATACTTCGTTTAAACCATAGAACTAATGTATATTGGGCTTATGTAAACTTACGGAAGCGAATTTTTTTTTCTAAAAAACACACCAGAAATTTGCTAGACTACTACTACTAGTCGTAAGAAGCATTGGCTCTGATATATTACTAGCAAGCGCCTGGTAAGTCGTAATTGCAAGCAACTCGTTCATATTGCAATTGATGACAATATTGTAACTATTTTGATAACCCAAAGTCTTTACTGATCTTACACAACGAGACATGCTTCAAAGATTGGAAGCTCTCAGCGGAGTCGGTGCCAAAAGCATCTTCTCTAGTCGAATATCAGGTATTGTGGTTCAGACGAGAGGAAAGAAGTCTATGCCTCAGGCGTATCTGATGCGAGGTGGAAATAGAGAAGGATTACACGTTCCACGAAGTCAAATGAGAGATTGGCTTGGACCGAAGGCTGTGAACGGAGATTACAGCACAAACGTGTTTTGCTATGCTCCAAAAAACCATATACCAACTTACATACCTTTTATACCGTCAAAGGGCGGCCGGTTAAGAGCATTGAGCGGTGGAAATCGCAATATTGATTCTGGCGATAGGTCTACTGCAATTGATGAGGGTCTAGATAACCCGGCCCCTGCGTCCAGACGGCAGAATAGAGACAAAATGGAGGACGAGAGTACTTACAGACCATTTCCCTTGAACAAATACGCAAAAACTTCCTTTCTACTCTCTGAAGAATTGAAAAAGGCTATTATCACTGAATCAAAGACTAGAACTAGCCATCGAGAACTCAGCTCTATGTTCGGAGTTAAAAGAGAACGTGTTGAAGCTGTTCTAAAGCTTGCGGATATTGAAGCGAAGTGGGAATCTGAGGTGAGATCTACTTTCTTAAGTTCGCGAAGAAGTGAAGTACTTCTTCATATCAGTTGAGATGATGAAATTAAAAAATTCGATTAGTCTTGAAGACAATATATGGTTAGAATTACTCATTACTGAACTCAATTAATGAATAAGATATTAAGACTTTGTAAAACTCTTACATACCGTCTACTAACTGGTTAATAGAAGAAATTATTACCTGAATTAGAACAATTTGCGTCGAGAATGTATTCTATGCTTCCTATAACGAATGCAAGGCTTAAAGCCACTAAATATGGAGGATACAGGAGAATCAACAGCATCGATCAGCTTGGAATCGAGGCAACTGATGAAGTAGTTATTCCACAGCAAGCCGGTCAAAGTAACTTCAACTTAGTCGAAGAAAGTGTTCAGTTCGGTTCTAAGGACGCTGCCGATTTTTTCGGTGTTCCTGAAGCCAAGGATCTTCTAGAGGTTGAACAGAAGAAATACGAAGAGAGATTGGCAATGGCGAAGTCAGATACTCCTGGAGCTAAAATCTACGAAACCTCCAGGTTCATATGGAAAGCACTTCCAGCCAAATCAGGTAAAGTTGGTTATCAATACGGAGCACCTCGGGACGACCGTAGAGCTTACAGAAAGAAAGTTATTGAAAATGGTGTTTTGAAGTACGTTTAAAGTGACTTCGTATTATATCATGTTCGCTTAAATAGCTAGAAATAACTCTAAGCCAATATTCATAATCTGTACATATACATTACTTCAATGAAATATTGACGTTATATAATAGTTCTAAAACTGCAAATTCTCTATATATTCGCGCAAATGTTCTACTTCATCTTTTTTCCACTGGGTGATCTTTCCTTGCCATCTCAAACCTTTACCTCCTCCCTTTAGGCTGTCGATTAGTTCTTGCTCCTGGATTCCACGAGCAACTTTGTCGGCACCTTCTCCAATGATCAAAAGTGCACCTGATGCCTTTATAGCTCCTGAAGCAAGCACAATCACTCCGCTATTGTTTTCAAGCTTGCCTACCTCTGCTATAACACTATTAAAATAATCCAAGGAACTGTCTGGTCGGTAAATAAACGATCGCTTGCGTAGTTCAAGATCTTTTCTGATCTGGGCTGAGTCGCTTTTTACAGTCTCTGCCATCCAAATCTTCTCACGTCGAAGTGCATCTTTTAATTGTGACTCAAGCTTAGTAATCTTGTCTTCAATTTCCTCTGTCTGACAAGAGAGCTTAGAGTTAATAGATCTGAATTTAGTATTAGCGTCCACTGCGTACTTCCGCACACGGTCACCTATTAAAAAATATAATCGGCTGTTGGATCCACGGATTGGAGTTTGATGAAACAATGCAACAGATCCGATCTCACAGGTATTCTTCAAGTGAGTTCCACAGCATGGGTTGGCGTCGAGGTTACCAATATGTACCACTCTCAATATTCCTCTCTCAACATCATAATCATCGGGCAATTTGTTTTGATTCACCAAATCTTTATCAGGAACTTCGATCCAAATATTAATAGCTTTTCTAATAATCTCATTACATTCATCTTCAGCCTCACTGACTTCTTCGTCTGTCAGCTTTCGAGATAACTCAACATATGACACTTTCTCTCCTAAAGTCCATGCGAGAGTTGGCACTCCTTTTTTATCTAAAACTGCGGATAACAAGTGCTGACCACTATGCTGCTGCATGTGGTCAAATCTGCGATTCCAGTCAACCTTTAGTTTAACATCAGTATTTGGCTCGAGTGGTAGGTTAGACAAATGAAGTGCTGTCAATGATTCGCGTCGTACGTTTCGAATTGCAATCTCATTATCGAAGGCGTACAAAAAACCATGATCAGTAGGTTGACCGCCACCTATGTATAAGTCAGTACAATCAAAATGATCAAAAAGAACGGTCAGGTGAATTAAGTGTACCTTCGGGAAATAAGATCGTGTCCTCCAGCTCAAGTTCATAAAAGGGACCGCTTTCTACCTGTGCTGGAATTTCTTGTTTTGCTTTTTTGCCCGACTTTCCCTTATCTACTTGCACTACTGGTCTGCAGCTTATAACTTTCGTATCAAATGTCTGTAGATATGAGTCAATTTGACAAGCGAGAGCACCTACAACTGTAGATGTAGCCATGTTTGCAATAAAAGACTAAGCCGAACGTGTAGTGTGGTACTCTCGTTCCTTTCTGATATTCGCTTAATGGACTTTACAGCCGAGAGTCGCTTTCTAATAGCATAAAACTTAATAAACGAATTTCTTTTCTCTAAACTTGGTCTGTCCTATTTTCGATAACCAACTGATTGGTAGATTGGCGTAGAAATCCAATTTACGATATGTTAAGAGAGCATTAGGGTAAAGAATATTTTAAAGGAGCTCACAGATTTGTGGAATACCTAGGATACATATTTAATATTTGTACAAAATAATAAAACAATAAATAAATAAATAATGCATGAGAATCTGCATATGGATCGTGCAGATGTATATTATACATCTTAATATTAGAAAGGGATTCTGTCAAGAACGAATGCTAACGTAAATTGGTGACGTTGTCTTAGCCAACCAAAATTTCTATAAACTACAGGAAAGACTATAAGTGAAGTATTATTGGCAGCTTACATATGGTAGATGCAAAAATAGAATCCATAATAGTTAAATAGCAAACGAATATTATATTCGATCTGGATGTACAATTCAATATTTACAAAAACTATCAACCTGCACCATAATCAACTATTGTCTATTTCACCAATCTATATCCTATGTCTGAATTGCTCTAGTTCATGGAAAGGACTCCATATTCCGCGCGGACTTTCGTTAATAGATTGTACAGGCTGGGTAACTTTCTTAAGCTTGTTTCCGGAAGCGTCGCTCAAAAGCTTTGCCTTCTCGTCAATTTCATGTGGTCTCATATTTCCAACACAGATGACTTTCTGGCGACCATTCACTGTAGTTGGACAAAGTCAGTATAAATAAGACAAGCTAATACGTATATAGCAAATGTAAACATTAATAGGAAAATCATGGAACCCGCAATATAAAGATTCGTCTATCGCTACTATGGAGTAGTGATGAACTTCTTGCGAAGATCCAGTCCAAATCGAAGAACCAAATTACTTACTATAATCACCTATAATAACTGGCTGTCCTCGTTTCTTGGTAACAACCATTTCAATACATTTATTTTTGTCACTAAATGCCTTAAGGTGCTCATGCAAATATTCTCTTTATAATAATATTAGTAGTTTTGATCTTGAATTTCTGGAGATTGCCAATTCGCAAAACATTCTATTACTGACCTCATGCCAACCGAGCTTGCGCCCCAATTGCAATATCTGAATGTCAACCGTTTACACTAAATAATTATATAAGTATTTATTTCGACAGAAACGTGCAATCTGGTTCGAATACTCTAGCTCTTGCTAGCCCACCATCGTCATCGTTCTTCAAAGTATGTATAACACTCACCGGTAAAACGAAAGCTCCGACTCCATTGCGGGCTTCGGCAATACCCCTTCTAACGGCATTTATTGGCATCCTGCAATATTTCTAAATCACAGAATATAGGAAGCTCAATATTCAAGCTGTCTTAGTTAAGAGCCGGAGAATTGCCGTAATCAAAATGTCATTCCACGATAAACTATCTTAAAAATTTCGTTTCGATGCCCGTAAAAATTTCACACCTACACGTCACATGATATGCAATATATCCGGGTAACATATCATGCAGTATAGTGTTTACGGTCCCGTATTTACGCGGCATAATAGTTTTTGTCTAATAAGCTTTCAGTCTTATGCAAGGACACTTATTGTTATACGTTTTTGACATTTTAAAGTATGATTTCACGCGTCGCACAGGGGAAGACAGGAGATCTTACAGGGAAAATGGCCACTCCTTGAATGGTCTTAACATTCCAACTGTATCGACTGTAGACATTTCCTCTCTGTAGACCAAAGAAATATTTATACTAGTCACATGAGATGGATAAGAAATATTGTTTACGTGACTACATTACTATGGCAGAAACTAGAAGATAAAGGGTGTCCTGAGCAACTAAATTTTTCAACTCAGAGACTTGATTCAGTAGACTGGTTTGTTGAACGCGAGACCTTAGAGCTTGAAGCGTCAAAGCGTGTCAGATTCCGTGAAATTGAAGTGTATGTGAGATAGACTAGAACAAAAGGAAAGTACAGGAATACTCGTTGGGATTACTAGAAACTGTGAAGGAGAAGAGCGTGAGAAGGAAGATCAGTGAATTGAATCATAGTGAAAGATAAGAATTTCATAGCAGTAATCCGGCCGCCAATTTCTTTAAGAAAGATGGTACAGAAGAGGACCAGAGGTTCAGTCTTTGGTCGACCTAAATCGATAGTCCTGGACAAGGGTGTGATAGAGGAACTGAGAATCGATAGTGATAGTTTTGAGCGTATAAAGGCTGGTCACCACAAGAAATCGTCTGCTAGCGGTAATAGTTCTCATACCACAATTTCTATTTGCTCCTCTTCATTTTCGACATCATCGTTTTCGTCTGGTTCTATTGTATCGGGTGTGCTAGAAGAGGTAGGTATTGACGACAGTCATCGTGGAAACTTGTCTTCTGTGCTGGTGCCACCGACAAGTCCTACTCGGAATGCTGATTTAAGGTCTGATCAGCGATACGGTATAACCATTGAACGACATATATTGTCAACAACATCATTGCCAGTAGTCACGGAGAGACCCCAGAAGAAAGATATTTTTGAAAAAGTGAAGACAACTTTAGACAAACGAAAAAAGCTTCCATGGTCTCAATCGAGAATGAAGAATTCAGAGTTACAAGAGTACGGTATGAGCGAAGACAAAGATCAAGTGCATTCCGAGCTCGAAGAACAGGAATGCATGCAAAGCGAAGCTTATTTATTTGAATCTCAACCGGCTGAAAATCAGCTGAAGAATAATTTACTTTCTCTAAGAAGAGGATCTGCTGATAGCCAAGGCAGCGCAGGAACTCTTTCCAGAACTTATGGATCTTTTAAGGACCATTTCAGTCTTCGAGATATGATTACTAGATATCATTCTAATAAATCTAGTTCTAGGTTGTCTTCTGCTATAGTAACTTCTTCGGCATCGTCTTTAAAAACCCCTAATGATTCGACCTATTCATTCATATCGTCGCCAGTATCTATATCGTCACCGGTTTTATCACCGACCTCACCACCTAGTGTTATGACGTGCTGTCCTATATTGGAGAGTGGTGAAGATAGTCCCTGTTCATCCCAGAAATCTGAGGGTCTGCTGTCAACTCCAACGCCCTTGAACTCTGTTCCTATACTTAGATCTGTTCCACGTTCTCGCAGACGCAGCTTAACACAGAGGCCACAAACCATAGTTGGATTTTTCAGACAGAGCAGAATTTTCTCCCAAAATAAGACTGTCCGAGTATTCGAATTACCTTTGAAAGAAGCTACAATTCTCTCTAGAATGAGCTCTGACGTTGACGATGAACGCTATTGGGTTCCTTCATTAGTCACCATTTGCATTGATTTTATCGATCAATATGGCCTTCAAGAAGAAGGATTGTACAGAATTTCTGGAAGTGTAACAGGAATTGAAGAGCTCAAGAGGGCATTTTCACTTTGTGAGTAGATTGAATTAATTTTTATTAATTAAGGCTTTTTGATCTAACAATTGCTAAGGTTCTCGAGATATGATTTTGCGCCCTGGTGTGCATGACGTTCATACAGTTGCATCATTTTTGAAGTCATATATTCGGTCAAGTAAGTTAACATAATGCTTTATATAACTATATAATCTGTACTTGAATAAAATCTAATATGTTAAGTCCCTGAGGAAATTATAAAGTTTACGAGCAAGCTTAGTAGCTTGTTGGCGAGACACAATGATTGCCCACACTCGCATTTACGAGAAATTCTCGGTGAAACACCAGTATATGTAAGTTTCTTTATGATGCTTTTTGATGCTATCGATAACTAACAGATGTTAAGAATTTACACCTTTTGCGTATGCTCTGCAAGCATTTCGCCCGAGTAGCCGCAAATTCTCGTTATAACAGAATGCCGCTAACTAATTTAATTTTAATTCTCTGTCCAACAATGAGGTTGGATAGTAAATTATTTTCTTGGATTCTAGAAGACGTTGACGAAACGATCAACCATCCTCACTTAGATGAGCTTATTAGAAGCAAACATAGTATCGCACTTTTGGAAGAGAGAAATGATCTTATTAAAGCGGCTGGTCATTAGCGTAATTCGTTTGTGTGGTTTGTCCCCAATAATGAGGCCAGTTATTATATTTAAATTCAGATATATCCCGACTTTGTTATCTCAACTATTATATTATCGCTTATTTATACTAATTAACTTAGTCGCCTATGTCAGTTTTAACTTGTGCCATTCCATAGGCCATACTCCGTTCGTTGTACTTCTTCCAATGTGGAATGTTTTCCGTTAGACATAATAATGAGGCAGATATTAACATCAGCGTAATGATTTAGACATCAAGAATGGGATGCTTCTAAAATTATAAGATCTTGTAATAGATAGGAATATAAAATGAGGAGTCAAAGATATTAAGTAAATGATCGACTGTGGCAGATGAATGTTATTAAGTATATTAGTTATCGAGATCACTATCTTGGATTTTGAATTATGTTGTAGCGTGCAATTATTTACACTAATATCGTAATTAAAATGTCAATAGCGATTGATATGATATAGTATTATTTATACATGAAACTATTAATCTAATAGTTTAATAATGTAGCAATAGATCATCTAATATAAGCCCTTTTGATGTATTTTAACGTCCGTCCATATAACATGTGCCAAAAAAAAAAATTCCCATTACAACGACGACAAAACTAACGTTAAACTCGCGTTCCTTGTAACTATAAATGACGAAAAGATATAACTAGCACACAAGATTCAGAATAATACAAATATTATCACACCTACTTTCTTGACTTTCTCTTCTTGTTCTTAGATAAGCTATCGCCATCCTCTACAACCTCTCCACTCTCGTTAACCTCCACTAGCCAGGGCTCTTCCTGATTCTTTCCCTTATAACCCCACTTCTTGACCCATTCACCTGATGCTTCGTCATATGTAAGGTTTCCTGCATTTCTAGCCTTTGGTCTAATACCCTTCTGCTTGGCAAACTTTTCCCACTTGGTAAGAGGTTTAACTGTAGGAACCTATATATGAATCAATCAGTACTCCATAAATTTGCTAAATAAACCGGAGTTGTACATCAATCTAATTTATTAATTAATGATAAGAAATAAAAATACTCACCGGCTTCTCTCTCGGTAATTGTGTAAGTGGATCAGGGAGCTGAGCATACACACTTTCGTTGCCATCGTGCGATGCACCCGTTCTTCCACCACTCACAACCGGAAGCGCTAATATCTGATTGATTAATAGCTGAGCTGAGTCTCTTGCTACCGACTTTAAATACTCTTCTTTGATAGTTTCAGACTGACCCAGCTGATCTGCATCCAGAGTGTTGCTATCGAATATAGCCAAGTTACCCAAATCATATGTCATAGGAACCGCCTTTTCGACCGTTACTGACCGCATATTTACGGCCAAAATCTCAGAATCTGCCATTCTAAATAACTTTTTATTTCGTAAACCGAGTATCTATCAAATCAGAAAATACATTTATCCTTTTATTCGCTCGACTGCTCAGTAATTGACAAGTTGTCAAAATATAAAATTTATTAGGGACTTGATATCAGAATAAAATGTCCGGGCGTACAAAATTTTTTTTTTCAATTCCCAATGTTGAGAAATGTTATGTACAATGGTTAACACTGAGATATTCTCTGATTTATGGCATATAGATGCTATCTGCGTCTGTTTATGTCTAATCTTGTAGATCATTTTTGCTTGAGAGTTACTTTGAATAAAACTTTCATATGTGTATGGGTGTTGTGGCGCAATGGTGAGCGCATCGGATTTCGGTAGTTGTGATACTTGATATCTTCCGGAGGTTGCAGGTTCGAGTCCTGTCAACATCGTTATTTTTTAAGCATACAGCTTATTATTGGCATTTTTTTTCTTACCCTAGCATTATTGGTTAAGGGTCGAAATCATAGCACCAAAATAATAGCGATTTGGCGATGAAACCCGCGCATAGAACAAGGGAACAAGTCAGAAAAGGGTTCAACCCGCAAAAGATGTTCTGTCGCTAGCACATTTCACTAAGGATTCATATTGATTTTATTTATCGGTGAAGAAGATAGTTGCCTCATTTAAAATAGCTTGGTGAGAGCATTTGCTTTCATAGCTAGCATTTCTTATTGTTATAGTGAATAACCTTGAGGATCAAGATCATTTATTCGATTACAGTGGGTGCAGATGTCAATATGGCCGCCTTAAGCGATATACAGGATAAGATCCAAGCAGCGCGACACGAAGGTGAATTACTTAAGGAGAAAATTAAACGGCGGAAAGATGAACTTGATGATACGGATAGTAAGTGACGATTATTTTAAACATCACCAAATTAAATCAGAAGACTAATAGTGCTGACTGATAATAGTGCGGAAGGTAGCGGCCAATATTCCCGCGATACCAAGGTTGAATATGAAAATTCGTCGAACATTGAAGGGCCATCTAGCAAAGATATATGCCATGCATTGGTCGACTGACAGAAGGCATCTTGTGTCAGCATCGCAAGATGGTAAGCTAATTATTTGGGATGCGTACACTGCAAACAAAGTATATGCAATTCCTCTACGATCGTCTTGGGTTATGACTTGTGCTTATGCACCATCTGGAAACTTTGTTGCATGTGGAGGACTAGATAATATCTGTTCTATTTACTCTCTCTCTTCACGGGATGGGCCTACAAGAGCAACTAGGGAACTCGCCGCACATGCTGGCTATTTGTCGTGCTGTCGATTCCTTAATGATCGTCGAATTTTGACATCTTCCGGTGACATGACCTGTATGCTCTGGGATATCGATACTGGGTCTCGTGTTCAAGAGTTTTCAGACCACTTAGGGGACGTAATGTCGTTATCAATAAATCCTACAAATGCGAATGTATTTGTATCTGGTGCATGTGACACATTCGCTAAAGTATGGGATATAAGAGTTGGTAAGGCGGTGCAAACGTTTGCTGGTCATGATTCAGACATTAATGCTGTCCAATTTTTCCCTGATGGTAATGCCTTCGGTACTGGGTCCGATGACTCAACGTGTCGTCTTTTTGATATCCGAGCAGATCGAGAATTGAATAAATATACGTTGCCCTCGATCAATTGTGGTATTACGTCTGTCACTTTCTCTTTATCTGGCAGATTGTTGTTTGCTGGATACGATGATTACGAGTGCAAGGTATGATGGCTAGTACTTAATAAAATTTGACACTGATTCTGACATATACTTCAAATTTAGGTATGGGATGTGCTACGTGGGGATAAAATTGGATCCCTAAACGGGCATGACAATAGAGTAAGTTGTGTCGGTCTGAGTAATGATGGTATCAGTCTGTGTACCGGATCATGGGATTCACTGGTAAGTTGGTTTGTACTAATATTAAAATTAAATAATGTCTAACACTGAATGATACAGCTAAAAATCTGGACGCCGTAAAGCGACATCTGTTTTTCCAATCCTTCTGGACTTTTGAATAAGTTCGTTGTTTGTTATAAGTCATAACTCTGTCGTGTTTAGGTCTCTGAGATCTGAAATTGCAAGGAGTATCGATTCTAGTTTTTAGAGAAGAGAATGGTTAAAACTTCTCAGCAGTGAAATATTAACTATCTCATATTCAGTTATATTCTCTTTTGCTTTTGCTATGTTAATTTATCGACCCATTAAATTTGGTCGTGGTGTAGTGACTGTCCTCTATATCTAGATGCTAAAGTTTTATTCTGGTGAGAGAGAAAAGCAAGAGCTGTAACTGGTGATATCAATTTAAGATATTGCATTTTATTTGTATTTTGATGGAATTTATTCTCGTGTTGTTTGTTATAAGTTGTCTTATCATTTAAGTGTAGATGCTATTCTAGTTCAAGTGTATGCGTACTAGTGTATTTCTATTGTTTGGATTCATATCTTCTTCATTTAGTTGAATCTAATTATTTATTTTCAGATACTAAAGACATTTGATCGTCAATTTGGTTTAATATTGTCCTTTGTTTGAAAAATGCTACTATTTTATTACTAATTCTCTATCTTACGACATCCAACACTCGGTTGGCCATTAGTTCAAGACGATTATTTCTTTTCCTTTTGTTCTATCTATCTCAACAAGTAACATTTCATTATGCTGTGACACAAGATTAGCTGTATTATTGACATAAGAGACTGCGTTTGTTTATTATACGATATTTTTATTTAATTTGTTGCATGCACAGTGCTCTGTTGTAATTTGAAAGTGAATAACATTCAGTTAAGAGAACGATATGAAAGTAGTAATGCTGTTGCTATAACATTGACCAGGATAGCTCTTAGTTGACGATAGTGTTTGTGAGATGCTCTTATTCTTACATTTCTTAAAAGTAATCTTGAATCAATCTAGGTTCGGTTTGTTTAGTTATGCGGCTAACTAATCTAACTATTTAGAATTTCACTATAAAACAGAATATTACCAGTATTATTTCAACCTATCTACTGACAATTATCAGTTCCTACGATGGAAATGATAATGTATTAATCAGCCTAAATAATATAGTGATACAATATTGGTAAATAAAAGTAATACTAAGAGGGAATGAAAAAATGGATATACATAGATAATATTAGATACATTTGAAACATGATATAATATAAATGCAAGCATAAAGTAATCGTACAGACCTTTAAAATTTGAAATCAGAGATAAAATAGCATAATGACATGTTTTACAGTTTATATCAGAGAGGTATCAGTAAATCATTCATGCTTGCCACTTGAGATTGCCGCGTTCTTTTTAACCTCGGCGAGACGCATACTCTTCATTTCAGACATGATGCTCCGCTTCTTGGGCTCCTGTACTGAAAGAGTCGATCTAGGATTCACTTTCTCAAGTGCCTTCTTTGCTACAGAGTCAAGATTCTTCATAATACTATAGTGATATAGTCAGTAAGTAATATTTCTGCATTAACAGTTAGAGCTGAGAGAACTTACATATTTGCCTTTTGTGGCCAAATAGATTGGAATTCCCAAAATGTTTGACGCATGTTTTCTCGTACTTTTGGATTGGCGTCGGATATTCCACTCTTGATGCAAGACTCGAAAACCTCACCACAATTGAAACTGTCCATTACAGATTTTTGACCGCAATGCAAAATTAATATCAGTCGTAGCCAACCAGACCCATAGAGTCTTGCCTGTGCGTTTTTGTCTCGACAAGCAGCTGCAGTAAGATGTATCGGACGCGGTTGAAATGAAGTATTTACTATCAAAACCACAATTGCTGCGTTTGCTGTTTGTGCAGCTATTTTCTTTGTAGACCCACAAAGCTTTAGCAAAGAGCTCATAAAAACATCGACAAACGGATCAATTCCATTCTTGGCTATATGAGCTAAGTCCATTATACATTTGCATGCATGTCCACTTAATGTTGTCCTTAGTGATGACACTGCCTTGTTGATACCTTCTACTAACCCGCGAAGGCATGTAATAAAAGTTATAGCGTAATCTGCATATGCATTCCCGCGTATAAGCTCTCTTAGATTTATTACATTTTTTTGACGCTGAGACCAATTATCTTCAGTTTCTTTACCATCAAAGGAAGGTAGCATTTGCTCCATTATGCTTTCTAACTCACGAGAGGAATTAACGTAAAATGGATTCATTTCTTCTATTGATGTGCCTGGTACACTTCTTATGTATTCTTCAGCTGTTTGAGAAATTTCTGGACCCGCTGCAAGTGATGTAGAGCTGGTCCTATTTTCTCCCTGAGGACGAATAGATATGGGCGCAAGTGGCGTACGTTTTTGAAATGATCCTAGCGAATTTCCGGATGCCGCTATCACGGACATTGAGGTCGCAGCCGACGGAGCTGCGGCAGCGACATTACGGATAGCTCCATGTGACACCGAAACCATTTTGCTTGGTACTTGAGGCATAGACAAAATATGGGAATTATTCAGATTTAGCACCGTACTAGCAGCTGAATTCATTGCTGGACCAGGTACTGTAGAAATCGAAGGAGTGATCGGAATAATATGCATAGTATGATTCTCACACTCAGTAAGAGATTCTGCGCCAACCGATGACAGGATGTTTGATATAATGTTCGGTGCTATATCTTGAGAATACATCTCTGACCTCAGGTCTGACAATGCTTGTGGCGTAGCGGATTTATATAGCTCGATCAAACATGACTTGCAAGCTTCTTGGACGTCCCGATTAACGTCACGCAAAGCAGAGACGACATCGAACAAGAGAGTTCTGATGGTAAATTTCACTTCGCTAGCTTGCAAAGTGCACAAAAATCGTAAGGTCTGTTCTCGAACTTTCGCGCGGTCACTAAGGAACCCATACTTTCGCAGACATCGCTCAACATCTAGGCTAGTTGCTCTCCAATAGTCTGCTAGTGCTTTACGAGCAATATCATGAATTTTGTTGTGTTCAGCAAGTTTCTCTATAAGTACCGGTACAATTGCATTAGCATATCTCCTTAGCTTTGGTTGGTCTTGGAAATAGATTCTCTTTACTAAATGACATAGGCAAGCGAACGAATATTGTGATATCTTTATATGAGATCGAAATGATCCCTTAACAAGAGAGTCAACATAAACCTCTATAGCTTTTGGCTATTGTAAATAATCCGCAATAGAGTTAGCATCACATAAAATACTAATATCAAAAAAATAATAGTACCTCTACAGCCTGGTGCTTGAATTCATGACGAAGATAGTTAAGAAAATTAATGAGCTTGTCCGCAGCTGGTCATGAATACGAGAAATGTTAGCTGTGTACCTATTAGAATGTCTGTTTTCCGTTTTAACAAACTACTTACTTAAATCTCTCTGCTCGAGCTGCTTATGCAAAGATAGGGCATCTTGAAGTGACATATCGTACTATTATCTTACAATGAGATCTTATTAACGGAATCAAATGTGGCGAATATTCATATAGAAATTACACGAGACTTCCAGAATCTCTTTCTAGTGACTCTTAAACACTGTACGAAAGAGTTCCTCGGGTTTTCCGTTCAAAGCTCCGTACTGGTTCTATAGTATAAATATTTGAGTAGTGATATTTACTTGAGAAGCTATGATGCAATAATAGAAGAGAGATCGGTTCGCGTACTTTAAATGTTCAATGATTTTCTATTGGAGTTTTCGTGCAGCTGTATATATTGCATGAGTGCGATGTTTACATTTTGATTTACTCAGTAGCATTAGTTGCCTAGGCAACCATTAGTCAGGGTAACTACACTAGTACTGTACACAGCAGTATATATCTGGATCTTGATTCATAGGGCACATCGATTTTTTATTTTTTGTCTTAATGACGAGAGATCTTGTCTCAAGGTACTTAAGAAACGATACATGGCAATTCAGCGGTCGGCGAGGTCTGAGAATTCAAAACTTGAGATAGATGTGATTATCCGTAGGGGCTCGAAATTCTGTAATATCTCAGCAGAGAATAGTTATAGTATCAAGGCACACTTGTTATATTGTTGACACCGTTTTTACTTAACATCTTTAGGAAGGTGCATATACTTGAAAGTAAGTTGTAAATATATGTGGGTCGTCTAGAAAGAACTAAAACACTTAGGAAGTAAAAGTGATCGAACAATAGAGAGTGAAATGCACGTTTATTGTCGAAGATGACAGATGTCAAAATTATCATATGTTCCTGTTAAACTCTGAAAGATTTAGATCTGGAAGGACGTAGTTACAATTCTATTTAGTGTACGATGCCCACACATATTTAGTACATACAGGCTTTGGTTGCCAAAGTATTTACTGCCCTGAATATGTTTATTTGATCTGGACAGTATAGGACTTTAGTATAATTAGAAAACTCAATAAAAATACTATGCAAGTGCCTTCCGACAAGGTTGTTCCAGATAAATGACTGTAGAGACTGGTTGAGCTTTCGAATGTTACGAATGGCTAGTAAATGCTGTTCATTGTGTAAGTAAAATTGTGTCAGTGCGAGCTGCTACGTTTTCTTGTATGATTCAAGTGCAGTGGAAAAACCAAAAGTCACAAACAGACCTCTCTAATCACTTATTCAAAAGCATATACATAACTGGACATTTACATTTGCTCCTAAACTGGTACTAAGATACACGCGTATGCGTCGATAGTCATACAAAACAGAAATGAGCTCTCCATCACAGTTATCGTCGGATTCGTTGCGGCAACAGCGTTCCGTGCCAATTTCGAATGACGAGGACAAAAATTTTATGGATGGCGTAGCGGAGCAGACCAGGAAAGGCGGATTGCCACTAGAATTATCAGAAGTCGACGATATTTATCGCAACGTGAGCGACGACCAAGCAAATTTCGATAGACTTAGTGAAATATCAAATACAGACGGTATAATAAGTGAAGGTGAACTCAGCGAGAGCAGCAGTAAACAAAGTGGTGGTCTACATACTGCCCTCACTGAAAATGAGCTAAAGAAAAAACGACCAATAAGTATTGAGACTGAGTCTGATTTGGAAGAAGGAGTGTCTTCACTTCGCGCAACTACACCTACTGATCAGTCAGTCGGAGAATCTCAAGTTTCATCTGCTAGAGCAGCAGCAGCAGAATCAGCAAATAGATTCAAGACACTAAGGTCAGCCCCGGTTGCAGTTACTCAAGCTGATGCATCCCAGGATGGGCTAAATTCTTTGATAGATGAGCTGGAAAACACCATACAAGGCGCGTCCAAAGAAATAACTGGAAAAAGTATGTACTTTATAAAATAGTGCTTTACACAATACGAGCGTTCAGAAAAGGCATATACTAACTTGCGATGACACTAGTGGACGGTTTGCTTAGCAAGTTGGACGATTTAGAACGAAGATTACGATAATTATCGAGCAGGAAGACAAGAAGAGTTTAATATAATAGACGGGAAACGAGCAAGGGCTACATTAAATACTATTGATTTCAATGCATATTGACAGCTTACTATAATTTTATTACTGTGACTAATATATAATAAAAATCACATTTTATTATGAAGTAATCATTAACATTAACTTGTTAATAGCTGTTCTAATGTATGACAACAGAACTCATATATCAACAAGACGAAGTAATCGCATATCTTATAGCTCATCTTTTGGCTCAAAAGATGAGATTTCAGCTGCTTCGATCTTTTTTAAGATATCTGACAGTACATTCTTCCGAATAGTGAACTGATCAGATTTCTCACGCACAATATGTCCCTTTTTGAGAATGTTAGATAGTCTGTTTATCTCTTTCTTCAAGTAATCCTTCTTCAGAGAAGCTGTCTTCTCGATTACTTTAGCGTAGTACTTCGCAGTATCCGCCTGTGACTGGATAGACTTCACTTTAGAAATGAAGTCAACAACACCATCTTCTGTGATAGATGCGAGGTCGGCAATAACGTCATCGAAATCAGTAATGACACCAGCCGTAGAGTCAAGTAATCCCGACTCGGTTCTATGCGTGCCTGCATTCTCATTAATGAAAGAAATAAATTCATTAAGACTTCGTCCTAGATTATAATCAATAGGCTCTGTCTCATCCTTGGGAAAAAATTTTATCGTGGGATAACCTTGTACCTTATATTCACCAGCAGTGTTCTCAGCACCAGGTTGAGTAGTGTCCATCTTAGCGATTACAACATTCTTATCACCAGAGAAGACAGTAGCAAGCTGTTCATAAGTTGGTGCAAGATTCTTGCAGTGTCCACACCAACTAGCAGTAAAAGCTACTAGAACGTCTTTAGACTTGTCTAGGACGATCTGAGGGAACGAAGCATCAGTAAGCATTACCACGTCAGAAGGAGCAGCCTTCTTTATTCCAGCCTTGACGCCGGTCTGCTTGGCGACAAATTCCTGGAAAGCATCAATGCTTCGACCCTGCTCGTAAGGTACAGGTTCGCCACCCTTGCCGTCAAAGAACTTGATAGTGGGAAAACCTTTAATTCCATACTTTTTACCAATGCTTCTATGCTGGTCCGCATCAATCTTTGCTGTAATCCAATAATGTAAGCCTTGTTAACATATTTTACGAGATTTGATAGGAGTCAATTAAAACTTACCAATCTGGATTTTGTCCTTTTTAGATACGTAAGAGTCTGCTAATTCCTCATAAATAGGAGCAAGGTTCTTGCAGTGACCACACCACGATGCGTAAAACTAGTCAATAGGTTAGTTACGCTATTCGCCAAACATCCCATATTGCACCAGATATTCATCTATACTCTCCTACCTCTACAAGTGATGGTCTTCCGCTGTTCACAACCAGTTGATCAAAGTTTTTCTCAGTAAGCTCTAAAACATTTCCTGCCGCTGACACAATGCTCGTCAAGAGAGCGATCGATAGTATGCCGTTCAAAAGCTTCATTTCTGCGTCCAGATATTAAACACTGCCTTGCGTTCCAATTATATCCTTCTCTTGATCCGTAAGTTTTGAGACTATCAGTTAACCACAATATGCTTAAATACCACTAATCTGAAACTTCTATTCGAACAGATTGTCTTGAGACTGAATACTAGTCTGGTCTGATTAATATTTGAATGTGCTACCTAATATTTGATTTCGCGATTTCTAATACATACACATTAATAAGCTCCAAAGTGGCCACATAGCCAGTTTGAGCTTATCACGTGATTATATGAATAGGGTTTAACTTAGTGTACAAAGCGAATCCGAATATGATGCTGGAGCATAAATTATTTTAGAGAGCGAGAGGAATCTGAGAGACCAAAGAGTATGAATAAATCGAAAGGGATTTAGTTTATTACATAGATAGAGCTATGTGTGGCTCTAGATAATATATGCTAGTAACCGCAGTAATATTTATTAAGATTTGGGCAGAGTTTGTATTTAGTCAAAACTCGAAAAACTGAGGAGACAGGACGATAAAGAAGTCGAATATAAACAAAGATGAAACTTGATTTCCCTACGCTGAATAACTCAGATGTGTATGCTATTAGGTCTCAGAGAGATCTTTCGTTAAATGTGTCGATAGATCAGTTTGTTCAGCCCGCGTTGAATCTTAATACCGTTCTGCTAAACCAGCTAAATTATACATGGGATACGTTATCTAACGTACCATATATCATAGCCTGCGGAGCTAATAGACTATCACTTGATCTATACTGGAATAGATACAAGCAAATATTT
The DNA here is from genome assembly GCA_030568195.1 of Dipodascopsis uninucleata var. uninucleata. NCBI lineage: Eukaryota > Fungi > Ascomycota > Lipomycetes > Lipomycetales > Lipomycetaceae > Dipodascopsis > Dipodascopsis uninucleata. Next base: position 88,703 of record JAJLTO010000015.1, read on the forward strand.
CAGATATGTCCTTATACGAATGAAACTTTATATTCAGACTCGGATTCTGATGGAAGCTCTGAGTTAGCTATTTTCACTTATGAAAATGGTATTCACTCGTGCAATAATTCGCTAGGATTTACGAACTTTCTAAGTGAAATTATAGATGACCAGTGGATAGAACAAACAGACAACAACCTGGAAGCGAGTATTCTAATTATCACAGTGAATTTAAAATATGCCATTACTGCTGATATTATCTCAACCACAGATCGCTGGATAGTAAGTAATAATGCTGCAAGGAACATTAATAGCAGTGCAGCAATGTTTACATCGATGAGCTCCTTAGAGTCATCAGCAGTTAGTGATCTCAACGCTTCAGATAGCATAATCTCAGTGTCCTTAGCTTCGATGATTGATAGCACCTTGGGCCAGTTTACATATACTCCGTCAAAATTAAGGTCCGATAGAGAGAAATCGCGATATACTTGGAATGACACTGGAGCATCACCTAGTGGCTGGCCATTGCTACAGGGTATTCTATTTAACGATTTTTATCGTATCATATTTTCTTATGGTAACTTAGAGATATCCGAAAATGACTATAACTATACTGCCGACGAGGGAATGATATTCAATTCATCTTATATTCCGTATTCGGGAGCAAGCGTTTCTTATTATAATACGTCATTTTCCCAAGATGAGCTCAGTGCGGACGCAATGCCTGTATGCAGTATAAACTCCGATGATAGAATTTATGATATCAGCTCTGATCAGATAGAGCGACCCTCTTGGCTATTGGCTTATGACTCATCTTTTAATCCATTTTCAGGAAGTTCGATGCAAAAATTCATGCAATGCGCGTTTAGTCCCATGATGAATGCAACGTATAGCAACAGCAGTCAAATAGTTGAATATATAACATCTGGTTTGGCATATGGACGTTGGTCATGGATAAGAGGTCAGCCGATTGATATAACTGAAACATCATATACAGAGTCGCTCGAAAGTAGTACTGTTATTCTTAGATGTGCAAGTCTAAAAACTGATGGATGGGTAGTTGAGAACTGCTACAACAAATATAGAGTGGCGTGCAGAGTCAATAAGGAACCTTACACTTTTGAGATATCTAAGAGGGCCTATACGTATTATGATGCTATGAATGCGTGTGACGATAATAGCGTCTTCACTCTACCTAGAACTGCTCTTCAGAACACTGTTCTTCAAGAACTTAGACGCAACACAGTCGGGACAGATCCCATATGGATTGATATGAATTCTTTGGCTAAGCCTAACTGTTGGATGACTGGTGGGCCCGGTGCAAGCTGTACCTATGCTGGTGAAAGTTCAGATTCAATTGACGTTGTAGTTCCGACGGTGGCAGCGGTTATTGTTCTGGTATTGGTGACACTTACTCTCTTTTCCAAACTGAGAGATTATAGGCTTGTAAAGGCTCGAAGAAAGAGAAGGCGCGTTGTTAAGAAGTTTGGAGAAATGGAATATGATGGTGTTCCATCATAATCGCTATTGGTTAGAGAAAAGTTTTCTTATTTTGAAGGTACCAGGAAGTCAGCAGGTATCGAGGTGATACATGCCATTCAGTCATGTCTAGATTTTAATGCCGAAGCTGATTATACTTATAAGCGGTTGAATAGGTGTATATAATTTTTCACATAACAGCCAAACTTCCCGAATAGACAAATGTTGACTGGATTTTAGATTTGGAGAGACGGCGGTTTCTCATAACGGCTAACCATGAATCCAAATACTTAATCTTATTCTATAGCCGCACTCTCAAAGGATAGATACCTTGACTTTCTTAATTTACACTCACACCGTCGAGACTCTAATCATAAACGTATGTTAAATAGCGACACCTCAGAAATTTAGAATTAAGATTTGTAATACGTCAACACAGTAAACTAAATATTAAGTTTAATTTCAGAGAGACAAGTTTCCTGAGTCAGGGCTGTGAGGAGATTGAGCCAGAGAGTGCCATATTGCTGATTCCCGAGAATCTACTGTTCCTACGAATGACCACGATGTATATCATCTATGGAAATCAAAGATAAGAATACTACTGCTCTTATTGAGAGAATGTTTTAACTAGGAACAGGCAGACAATTAGGCTAGTTTAATAAAGGAAACTGCGATAGGAATGCTGTTTCTGTTGAACTTAACCTTCGCTTTTGTCATAGATAGTAACCGATTAATTTGATCAAACCTTTCATTGAACAAGGATGTAAGCATTATATTTATTGAAATAAAATACATTAACAGAATAGCATTATTTAGGCTAATGGAGGATGCCATATAACATAATTAATAATCTATTTCTGAGAGACACAAAACAACTGTCACAATACAAATAATGCATTACACTGGCCAGGGCAAGAATATTTTTGAAACATGTGTGGAAGTTTCAAGAAATACAATAGTTAACCATGATTAGTCTGAGCTCGAGCGGGAGAGCATCGACGTCTACGGCTTCTTGTTATCGCATTTCAAACTTTATGTCTGTATCGTCGTCTGACTTTGCCCAATATCGATGAAATGGATGATCTCAGATGAGTCTTATAGTAGAGTGATCACTTATTAATTTAAAATACCATGAAGTTCGGATTCATGAAATACTATGTAGTACTATACAAGAAACCCCATAAATTTGGGATCAAGTCATACTCGATCCCGCAAGTGGTTACAAGTCCTTAAATATGTTTGTAATTAGTGCGAAAGCCCTTAATACCACTAACGTGCTCAACCTTCGAGTTCATCAATCTCGAGAGTAAGATTTTTTTATTTTAGTAGCAGCTTAAAGGCTTGAAACGCAGTACCACGAAGAGCTCCGAAGGGTAGATCTTGATCTTAGTAACAAAGGTGAAATCTGCAATGAGTGACTGTTCTCTCGAGCTAAAATTGTGTTTTAAATAATGTTATCGCTAATGTATGCCAATGATATCTTATTTTGCTGCTGAGTGAACAATCTGAGTAAGAATAAATATTTTGCTTGTCGGATTAGATTCATTTATTCTGAGACTACCAGTCAGCCGTTAGATGCCAAACCTCAGTCTGCTATTCTCCAATTTCAATACATAGAGCTTTAAGACAACACTGAAAAATTGGTAATAAATCAGTACTAAAATTCTGGTTTACATACTTAAGATATAGGAAAATCGCTATTCCTGGCCTTCTACCCAGTCCTCATTTCAAAATAGGATATAAAGACAAATGACATATAATATATTGCCTTATACATTACAGCTGATATTTAACAGGACGTAGGTTCAACAAATTCATGATGTTTAAGATCACTTACACAGAAAGTGATTTCATTATTGTAAGTCTCGTCTCTAATATTCATCCCCCAAGAGTTTTAAACAATTATTCTTATGAGATCTTTTACAAATAATCCGAAGTCTCAGCATTGAAAACATAGATATGTTCAAAAGAATTTTTTTTAACAAATGGCAAAAACTATTAAATTGCGCTAAAGACTTCAATTCAAAACTAAAAAAATTGAAAAACAGAAATATACATCTAAAATACGCCTTGAACCATGATAAGCAAATATACGAAATATACAGTTAAGCGATAGTCAAAAATTAAAAGAAGAAATAAACAGGAGGAGAATGTTACGATAGCATTCATTTGACAACTAGAAATGAGACTATTGTTAGATTTCTCTCAATAGGAAGAAGCATGAAACTAGCGCCGAACAACCTATCATAATAAACTAAAACACGAACCAATACAATTTATATACGTGATATAAAACTGCGCCTTAGCACATATAATGATATAACTTTTTGTTATGTATGCTTTTTTCGTTCATCAAGTTTTTAGACATTTAAATTGAGTTTCGTTTATAATGTCTCTTAGTATCAATCATATCACGTTTTACATCCATCCATAAGCTTATTCTTTGGTCTGGTATAGCCAGCCATCTCCCAAGAAGTCATATTAGCATTATAATAAGCCTTTGTATGAGCAGAAATATAGTCGGTTGTCGGATATCCAGAAGGATCACAAGTGATAGATTCACTTCCCTCATACTGATATATTCTGACGTAGTCAACTCTCAAGTAGTTAGGAAATCGAACTGTCGGCCAGTCGATGTATGTCCAGGACTGAGAAATACCTAGATTAAGAATAATAGACATAGGTTCTTCGGATATCTGACGAGCAGCAATATTCCCGTTAGGACCAATAGCTGGACCGTAAATTGCATAAGTGGGATCACCTACAAGCCATTGAATGTATCCATCTTCAGTTCCTGGACTATACTCAAAACCATATTTCTGATATGCTAGACCATCATACCAATCATTGTTCAGTGTACTAATACCGGAAATAGCCTGCTGAAAAGGTCCACCGCAGTATGTGTTCATTTCAGTAATATTGTGGTTGTAGATCTCAAGGAACTCATAATTGGGCTGATACCAGATATCAAATGGCGCAACCTGAAGTGATTGTGATGCCAAACCAACACGATTAGTCTCATTGTAGTTACCGTTAGCACCTTCAATAGCATCAATTTCAGGGGCTCCTCTTCCTACTCCTGGACTTGGATGGTCTTCTCCTGAGCAGGTGCAACTATTGAGACGTTGACCAGGAAGATAAGAAATACCATCAGTAGAAGATTGGTTTGGAGTAATTCCAACATCACAGTTATCATAACCATAGGGCCAAACGCCATCAGTCGTAGCTAAGTAACCAGGCCGGCCAAGATTACCCATAGTCCAAAGACCTGGCCAAAGACCAAGTTTATCACCAGGGCCAGGAAGTGAAGCAGAAATCTCAATTTTACCACCTTTAAAGCAAAGCTTATTCCAAGACTGAAGCATTCCAGATCTGTAATTCAAGTCATGGTTCCTGAAAGCATCCAAACGCAGAACTAAAGTGCCATTAGCAGTTGTTGCAGCGTCAGGATCATACCATTCCAAATCATCGGTAGCAGCATAATGAAGATCAACAGCCTCCCAAAATTGATCCTCTTCCGAATAAAATGAACGACCCTCTTGATTAAACTCATCCGAAAAAACAAGCTTCATTTTTCCATTCAGCCCTGTGCTCGTATAAGCATCCTTTGGAGTATCCGGATCAATAAGAGAGGTTCTGATGGCTCCCAGAATACCAAATGTGTGCGTAGTCAGAACCTCTTCCACGTCAGGAGAGCTGTCATTATAGGCCTTTCCAGTGAAGGTCAATACTGGCAAAACAACAAAAACCGCGAGTGCTCCGGCAACCATGACGAAGAGAGTAGTAAAACCAGAAATACCACGAGCGTCCAATCGCAATTTCTTATAATCTGAAGAATCAAGAATAGGATCTGGATTGTGCATGTAATCATCAGGCTCTTTTTCATCCATATGAATAGGAAAAGACGACACTGGGTATCCGCCGAAGGGCGAGAAATCAGGATCATTCTGAACTGCTCCACGGGCAGAAGTAGGATCACCTAGATTGTGAGGGTAGACAAAAGAGGACGCTCTAGATGAGTATTCAGAATATGGGCGACCAAGAACAGGTGAAAATTGACCCGATGGATATCTACCGTAATCCATCAATGATGAATTTCTTGAATGATTGGATGAAAGCTGAGAAATAGATGACGAAGACGATGACGACGAAAAAACAGCATTACGAGCATTATGAACGTGCTCACCATGTAAAGATTGAAATGCACTTGTTTGAGTAGCAGCTACTTGATCTAAAGAAGACTCAGTGCTGTCGGTGCTAGAAGAAGTAGTAGGCAAGGATGAGGAATTTTTCGTTTCATTAGCATCTCTAAATGGGATGTCTGAATGCAGTGAATAGTCCGACCTGACGGAACGCTGGTCAAAATCTAGGCCAGCCAAGTCTGGTCCAGCCAATGAGTCTGCTGAAGATGCAAAAGGATTAACTGTAGGCCGGTCCATGCCGATAAAACAATATCTCTTAACTGTACTAAACGTAAATATAATTATATATGTATTGAAAGATTGCTGTATGCCTCTAAGTATGCATATATACACATATATCTATATATGTATGAACGCGCAATTTGGCGACCAAAAATACCGTATAATAAGATGACAGAATCACGGTGCCGATTAAAAAAGCTTCTTGGTTCTATTTTTTAATATAAGTCGCTGTCCCTTTCTCTTTCTACCCTTCTCTTTCTTCCCTTTTCTTGCCCAACTGGAAGCAATTTGATTTGTCTATCGCTTTCTGACCGAAAAATCTGCACAAGCAAAGAGATGCCAAAGTAGATTTTAACTGAGAGAAAATATACAAATAATAGTCGAAAGAAAGAAAGAACTGAGAACGGTATGACGTCTTGACAATGTATATTTTCTTCGTTCCGTTCCTAGGCTTCTAAAGAAGAAAATAAAAATAGAAGAAATTTGAATTACAATACTTCCCTGGCCAGGCTGGCGTAGTGCACGTGCAGGCAAAAATAGCAACTCTCTAGATGCAAAATTAATTTATCTAATTTTGGTTCTTATCATACGACACGTTTTCTTATTTGGTTTAGTGTGTGAGTGGTTTTACCAGAGCCAAAATAGCATGTTAAGATTTTGTTCCTTACGCGTTCGACCTATTATACACATATAGCTGAAAAAGCCGCATTGGAATGCTCAATAATCACTAGATTTCCGCTTGCAAAAACTATTACTACGCAGTACCAAAGAAGCTTCCTCATTTTGGTAACTATTTCATTGTTCTATTATTAGCGCGCTTTGCAAAAAGCAGCGCCTCAACCAGTCGTGATTCTGCAAATGCATATATTAGAGCCATTTAAACCGCTATCGTCTTATTTTTTCCTCTTAGAAGTTCTGAGTATTTGATACGTGCAACTAGAAGGTGGAATGGTGTCTGCATGAGTGGAGCCGAAAGAAGGAGTAAAAGGAGGATTAAATTCGAAAGTAATATTCTCCCTCGTCGCCTCCAAGACCACGCAAATTTACTCTAATTTTAATACCAAAGAAGGGCTAGCACCGCTACTTATAAGGGGTTTCTATACAGCATACGCCTATTATTTTTCAAAGACGGAGAGGGCGATTTATATGATACCTCTAAATTGTATAATACTACACCAGTTGCCCCTCTCAGGTTCTAATTGAACAATAAGTGAAATGCAGGTGTCCAAGTTGCATAGCCTCAGAAAAGGAAATACAGTTATCGTAGTAAAACCTTTCTATGATAGCCGTATAGACTTAATCACTACGTAAAATAGGAGTAGTTGGATAACTAGATTATAGAATGGAACTAATATATATACGATACGTAGACTAGTTATAAATATATGCTCGTCTGGAAGGATTTGAAGCTCAATATAGAAACAGCCAGAAAAATATTTCCCTTAGTAGTAAGGGCTCTGAGAAACATCAGCATCTGGAAGGTAAAAGACGCGACATATTTCACAGCCAGGGCGTAATCTAAAAGTATCGACAACGAGTATCGCTAATAATGCCAGCTAATATCGCGTACTGCTATAATTTCAGACCTAAATGAACCAATCTCTGCTACAGACTTTACAAAAAAAAATAAAAAATAAAAAATCAAGCATTTTTAATAATGCAGCCCGCCTCGCGTATTACTAGTTCCTAGCTGAAACCAGTCGAGCTGGAACTCAAATACTATTTATTGCCGCTGGCTTTTTGCTGATTGACCGCAATCTGGTGACGTATCTGCGTTACCGCTCTGCGAAGCTCTGACTCTAGTTCAGGAGCATCTAGCGCTAGAACAAGACTATGTATTTTATCCTCATGAAGGATAATAAAATCATCTTCAGGAGGCGCAGATGAGTGCTTCGGTGATGACGTTAATTTTTGATATTCCAACGTTGAAGACGACGCAGACTGGAGCGGTGTTGTCGCCGACAATAAAGATGAAGCGGACTTTAGCGACGCTTCTGCAGAATTAGAACTGTTTGCTACTTCATAGAATGTCTCGAGTGTATGATTCGGCTCCAAAACAAGCCTATCTTCTTTTACTAAACGTAATAGGAGTTCTGCACCCTCCATGGCTTTCCAGTGCGACCATATACGATAAAGAAAGTAAAAACCTTTTAACAACTTCAGTCAGTATAGACCCTCCAAGCAATATGATCGAGACATCCTCCAGTAGTAAAAATTTTTTTCCGTGGTGTCCAACATGAGGCTAAAACAGTTTCTCTGTTGCCATTGACAACAGCCCATGAAGCAAAATTTTCGTACCTGGAATATTTGGAATTAACGGAACCAATGCCACCGGAAGTGTCAACGGTGCAATGGCAGTGCATATTAGCATTCTATTTAAATGAAACGGTTTTTGCTCAGCAGCAAATTTTCCAATTATATCTATCACAGCATCCTCATTAACTACCTTTGGAGGAAACAGGACGGCCACTTTCGTTTGAATCAGTGACTCAGTATCTCCGCTACCATCATTCGGCTCCTTCTCGCCCCAGCGCCAGATCTGCCACCATTTCTTTGGTCCGACCTTCGATATTCCTGGTGGTGCATGTGGCATGCTTTTCAGGCTCCATTCTTCATAAGCTATTCGATCCAGTGCAGCGTTACCCCAGCTAACTACAGATTTCTTCCACCATGTTGATGATGACTCCCATTTTGTCCATATTTTCTGTACTCTTTCCGCCAGCCTGTCGTCTAGTCGCTGGCGTGCCCTCCCAGGGGACGTAGCTGCCATTCTCTGGGCAATGATTATATTTCGCCGAGCAGAGAGCGGGATAAATAATATTCTCATTTCTTCGACTTTTACGACTCTTAACTTCTATGCAATTTCTTAGCTGTAACTGAATTCGAAGGTAATTAGCTCTCAAAAGGCCGGTGCTCGTCTAAAGTGTCGGTGCTGGCTGATCGCAGTTGTTGTAACGATGTCTATGACGTTGGCGGATTATTTATGTGGTAACAGTCTGCTCTAATGATCGATGAATCTTCAACAAAAAAAAAGATAACATCCGATCAATGATTATCTGATCTTGTCTTAATTAAAAGACATAATGCATATGCTCACACTGAGAAAAAATCTATTAGCTTTCGTACACTTTCTTAGCATTTACTCTAGTGCAGTCAAGTGCTAATTAGGTCCTGTCCGAGCAGTGTTGTTTGATCTGCGCCGAAGTTTGTAAAGTGCTCTGCGTCATTTACATTATTATAAGGGTTTTGTGCATATAACTTCGAATATTTTTTTAAGATATTTTGTGAAAAAGTTGCATATTTGCATCACGTGATGCGGATCTAATACCAAAAGGAATTACAAACGAAACCTGGTCGACAACCAAAATAGACCAAAAAATATTTCCGAAGTATTAGAAACTAGCATCAGTTTTAATACTATTCTATACATAGTGATAGATCATACTAGAGATCTATGTCGAAATTCAATGCCCGTAAGAAATAAGAATCAAGATACATAATAATCAAATAAAACTAAAAGGTTACATATTTTACACGGAAGAAAATTCAATACAATAAGAGCTCATATTTTATATACCTACTTGTAGGTTATTGATTGCCGCTTAGGCAGTCGTAGCTTCAGAATCTAGTACTTGGTGCTTTCTGTTGCCAATTATATCCGAAAAAGCTTCTCTAGCGATTGATGGCCTGGTCACAAAGCTCTGTACTGGTCCTTCGTAAATCATAAAATCAAAGATAATCTGTCCAATTATTCCTCCCACAACCGGAGCAACTATTGGAATCCAAGCATAATTGCCGTAATCGGTGAAAACACCTCGTCCATATCCAGCCATATAAGAAACCATTCTTGGCGCAAAGTCACGAGCAGGGTTAATAGCATAACCAGTCTGCCATCCCAAAGAGCAACCAATAGACCAAAGCATCAAGGCAAGAGACATGGCTCTAACAAGCTGCCACTCAACTGGAAGCTTGTAGTTCAAATGTGAAGAGGTTTGACATGAGATAGCATTAACAGAAATCAATAAGACTGCCGTAGCGGAAACCTCGGACATGAATTTGGCGGGAAAATCAAGATATGATTGAGGATAAGTACAGAAAATGTTTCCAGTTTTAAAGTCGCCCGATAAAGCACGGTGGCCTCCATCGAACTCATTGATAGATGTTCTATAGACACCCCAAATAACGGCAGCACCGAAGCCACACCCGAGGAACTGAGCAAACATATAGATAATACCCTTTTTCCATGGAAATTTCCGAAAAATCATCATTGTAAGTGTTACAACAGGATTGAGATGACCCTGTGCGCCTCCAGCAATAGCCGCGAGATAACCAACGAAAAGACCAATACCGAAGCCCAAGTTGATAGAGAAAGTACTGCCAGCAGTATTTGCCGACAGAACTGCCTGAGCAACAGCACCGTCACCGTAGATGATAAGCAAAGCGCTTCCGAGGCCCTCAGATAATGGTTCCCGCAGCACTCGCCGCATCCTTACGTACCAAGATTGCCGAACATGGAGCTCACGTTCTTTCTCTTCTATCGCAATTTCCTCTACCCCGCGGAAGTCATGACGAGTAAGGAAACCTTCAGGAACGCTAGCTGTCCGGGTGAGATCTCCGCTGAAGGCTGCGCCTACATCTTTCTCGCGAATATGAAACTTGCTAGCGTCATTCTCCATTATTGCGACAACTAGACTGGCACGCCTCTTCTATTATAAACAAATGCTGAATGTAATGTTTTGAACTAGTATCTGTTATGAAAATCAATAATATATATGTGTATGTGCGAAGTGTCCTTATATAGTGGACTAGTAAAATTTTAAAATGTGCAAAGTTACTTGATAAACTGCAATACACATGTACAGATGTAACAGCTGGTCATCAGTGCGTATAACAAGGTTTTACAGACCAAAAAAGTGACAGAAATGCCATCTACGAGCGATGCTACAGCGGATACACCCTGGCAAACAAGATGAAATCTTATTTGGCTCCAGATACCTTATATGTGCAAAGTGTTTCCCCTTTCGTTAGGTAGTATTTATGAATCATATGGCCAAATAAACCCTGAAGCAAATCCCACCACCAAGTAGTTTCGGAGCAGTTGACGGTAGTTAATAGCAGACTTATAAATCTTTTTCTTTATATTACATTTACATCAGTCAACTACTGAGAGAATCATTTCGGAAGTAAGCTGACTTAAAATAATTCTTATCTTGAAACTAGACATGCAGGATGTTAAATTATTGGAAGCGGCCTGGAAGGCAGAATAACAGGTGACGGATATAGGTTACATCAGGAAGAAAAAGCCGAACCGGGAAGATGAAGAACCCACTCTGCATGCAAGTGGTAAAAGTTTAATCCCTTTTAGTGTGCCTCTTAGTGGGATGGCCTTTCTTGAAGCATACGTATTTGTTAACTCTAAATGTGATGTTCAAAGGCATGCTTCTAGTTCGCTCCACATAGCTTGTATTAGGCTATTCCATATCTAGTGACAACGAAGATATTTTGCGGTACGCAAGCAAGTCAGTGCAGACGAAAGACACGAGCTGCGAGCAGTAGAGAGTCGCTCAAGGTGCTGCCATAATTTGATACAGCTGAGGAAGGAGTATTTGAAGATCCGTAGACATCCTGATGAATATCTATGCTACTTATTCATGAAGCAAAGCTTATTGCTGTCATATTATATGCTATATGTAGAGATATATCGCAATGATGAGTACAAAGCATATTGCCTGGAATATGGGGCTAGCTCGAATGGTGCTGGCATGGAGGTGGAGGCGGAGGCGGGGGCGGGGATGATGGTGCACTTACTGTTTGTTGCAGTACTAAAACCTCCCGTGAACTTCAGCATCCGATAACTTTCCATCGTGTGTGACCCGCGCTTAACCCTAAAAGCCTTAACGTCATAACACTCAGCACACCTTTCAATGGCTCTACTAATAGTAAACTTCATGTGGCAAGCCCCGGAAATATCGCGCACTAACAGACGACAGTGATGTCAACAAAGACTCGTCGTTGCTATTGCACATTCCCTGCTGCATGACGCTGCACATGCTACTGCTCTATCATCAGTCACCATAGAGTACATTGACTAAGCTAACTAGTATCCACAAGTAAAAAGCGAACGCACAACAAGATGGGGTGAGGGATTAGGAACCGAAGCTGTTAAACGCCGAAAAAGTACTCATTGTTTCGGAAAGCGCCGCACTCTAGTGAAATATATTTCTACAATGCGCTGCGAACACCATTTCGGGGACAAATAAAAAGTGAATATTAAAAGCATCTTTACAATCATTTATATTTCTTCTTATGTACACGATTTTTTATACCTCCCCCCATAGTATACACTAGTCTGCTATTGCGGGCTGTTCACTGTTTTTACTCCCACTTTCTGGAGTATAATCTCGAGATCCCTAAGCTTCTCCTTCGCAGACATACGCCTGTCAGAGCTAGAACCTGCCATAGAGTGATCAGGGCTATGCGTGATTGCATCCTCGAGGAAGCCGCTCGCAGATGATGGACTCAGTAGCATGGGACTACCTCGGCTGCTCAGTGTTCGGGTCTCAACGTGTAGTTCAACGACTTTGCGTGCTGGGGTTGAATCATACAGAGAAGCGCTCTTCAAGAACGAGGGACACGAGTGACATATAGCTGAAAAGCTGGAAGAAAATTCGCTGGTCAGTTGTGTTCTGTACGGCATCTTTAATAATCATTTGCTTCTCGTAGTTTATTTCAATAGAAGACTAAAAGACCTAGTAGAATTCCGATATCCGGGAAGTGCTAAGCTTCTCAGCGCGAAGGATACATAAAAAGCTCATGAAGTAGATGACAGAGTCATTCTTAATCGTCAATTCGCCAGCCTGCTATCTAAAGATTATCAGTAGCGATCATATCTACTGCAGTCTGTTTCAAAATGTGCTGCAATGAAAGTGTGATTCTGAAATCAACCAGAATTGGTGTCCTCTGACTCGCTGGTCGTTGTAATATCATGTGCATTTTCCGGTTCGGTTTCACTTTCCACATTGTCAGTCCATGTTGGCGTACTACGAATCGGTGAAGATCGCGTCATCGCTTGCATTTGCCGTAAAGTGTAAGGACCCTGCTGATTTCTGCTTTCTAGACTTCTTATTATAGAGCTGTCAGATTTTGGTGTTTCCGGCGTGACATCTTCTGCAACATCGGAATCAGAGGACCTTCTTACTCTTTTTCTTGCAGGAGTTACAGAAGGTGAAGATGTCGTACTTATTTTTTGAGGCACGTCGAGTATGGATTCGTCCTCTGTTGCATGTGCTTGAAATGATTGATTTTTGACAATGGGCACGTCTGTATGCGATACCATCTTCTTACTGTTTAAGAGTATTCTAGTCTTTTCTAACAATTCATAATCACTTTTTTTTTTTTCTTCAAGAAATTCCACCATTTGATCTTGCAGGCGCTTCATCTGTATTAGAATTTGCGAGTTTTCTTTCTTTAGCTGTAAGATTTCGCTATCTTCGCTCCATGTCTTTTGGACAGTATCAGCAAGCCATCTTAGAACATTGATGCTGGTATCGCTATCTTGATGTCTCTCAAAACGAAGGGTCCCAAGAACGTTCTGGTGAGTTAGCTCAGCTGATGCGAACTGCTTAAGCTTAAGCGACGTCTCTGTATAGGAAAGTACACTCACAATGAAATTCTGTATGTTCTGTTCAATAAAAACCTGGTTACACTGTAAGACTTCATCTTTCGCAAGCTCAAATTTCAATATTCTGATCTTCCCAGCGACTATCCTACTTACATCATAGCTTTTTTTGGACTTTGTCGCTCGTAGTCGTATATTTGGATGCAAATATGATTCTGAAACCAGTTTGTCCGGAAATGTATCGAGGTTTGCAAACGTGAGTAATATCACTCGAGCCCAGTCCTCCTTTGATAATGCGTTCTTCTCGCTGCGAATGGTTGTGAGATTACCACGATCAACTGTATTTTAGTTAGTATCTTACGATAGAGCCATACAACTACCAATAACGATTACGTTTCGACATTCCTTGAAAGTTTGTTTATTGTTTCTTACCGCGAGCAATATATGGTCTAACTCCGTCAGTTGCAATCAAATTGACAACCATCTGATTGAAGCTAGGAGAATCTGACCTGATGCTGTAAGCGCAAATGACGAACGGGCTCTCATCATCTGACGTATCGGCAAATACTATCGGCCCACGATATTGAATTTGATATTCGGAGCTAGTACCTTTGCTGCTCATAATATATTTGACTATATTTCTGCTTGATTCGTTAGTCGTTCCTCGCTTCTGACCTTACTGTTCAAGATCATAATAATTCCAGACTAATATTATGGGGATCATGCGTTTATGATGAGGGGTTTGTACCTACAATGTAACTCCGGTAACTATTAATTTTTAACTGCTACATAATTTCAGCTTTTTTTGGATCTCTATAATAGTATCTGACCCGAAATAGAACCGTTTAGCATTTTAGAATCGCCCAGAGAAGTCTTATGATAGCCAACTCTGTGGCGAGTCTTTAGGTCAGTTATTAAATATGGACAGCCATAACGGCATTTCACGAAGAGAACGATCATTCTCACCCGCAGGTCGTGACTCTATTTCACCAGTACCTTCCATAACGTCGCTTTCGTCCTTGACGTCTTCTACTGTCGTTGAAACTCTGCGGAATAAAAAGAATCACTCGGCTCAGGGACCACAACGATCCAGACGTGTTATTGGTGGTGATGGATTTCGACTGTCACAAGAGCCTCCGAAGAGTGCCTCATATCCGGTATCAGCAGCACCGCACTCTGATGGCGTCGATGGCAGCGGAGATTACAGCTGTCCCATTTGTAATGAGTCTATGGTTAGTTTTAGTATTTGATTCTTGCACTTGCTCCTTCTGGAGGAATATGGTTGACATATAGGAGAGCTTGTACTAATATCTATTTTTTAGAGTAACATGACTCAACTAAACAGACATCTCGACAATGTTCATCAGGATATACAATCAAATGACAATGTGTCTTCTCGTCTTATGAAATATATATCGAAGGCAAAGAACTTTACGCCCGTCCAGGCTTTAAATTCTACATTAGCATATGCTGATTTATCAGATCTGGGTTTTACTGTTGGACCTGAAGCCGCCTTAGCACTTTCTCCGCCTGGAAACGGATATACATATGGAGCAGGTAGTCAACAATATCAGTTGCATCAAAATCAGCGACGTCAGAGCGTATCACCGTCCCATCGCCATCAGAATAGTTTGGCTGTTCCACATCAAAAGCAAGGTCAATCACGAGTGAAACCAAAGCTCACCGAAGATGCTATTACTCGATCGCACTGGCAAAGGGAAACGGGGATGGACCATTGTTCTCAATATGGATGTCGACGACCACTAAATAATAAAGTCGGTAAAATCAATTGTAGATCATGTGGTCGGCTTTATTGTGACGATCATGTTTCATGTCAAATGAAACTTAACAAGCACGCCAAGTGGGATCCAGAGAAAGGTGTCTGGTGTCGCGTGTGTTTTAACTGTTTTGAGAGTCGTAGTGGTTTTAATGATGCAACTGGCACCACAAGAGATTTATCGAAAATGTTTATAGACAAAAGAAGAATGACTCTCGATAAGCTTTCTCTGGAAGCTAACCTGCTTGAAAAGCGACTGGTTAAGCTTGTTCGAATACTTCTTGAATCTGAAGAACGCGATACAACTATGAAAATCTCATCGTGGATTTCCACGCAGGCCGCGGCGAAGGTTGGAGAAACATATGGTAATGCTGTTGGAATGGCTACAGATGTAGCTGCAGGATATATAAAACAAATCAAAAACTACAGAAAAGATAAAGAACAATCAGTTGTAGCTTGGCAGGATGATAAAACGGTATCCGAATGTCCCTATTGCACTAGAAAATTTACCTTTTCATTGCGCAAACATCACTGCAGATTATGTGGGAAAGTAGTATGCGCGGATGTTGAAAAGCGATGTTCTATTGATGAAATAATGACTAAAGAATCAAGTAAGTACTTTGTCATATTTTGAATAATCAGAATCATAAGGCTTTATCTAACAGTTGATTTGGAATAGTCTCTAAGCTCCTCAACGAGGATATCGAGTCGCAAGTGACACTTTCAGTGCGTATTTGCCGGGACTGCCACTCTATCGTTTTCGGTCGTAGAGAATTCTTACAGGACAAACACCACAAGCCCCCAGTCGTGAAGACATATGAAGTTATGATGGAATTTAAACGTGGCATTGAGGCGCTACTTCCAAAATTTCAAAAGTTGCTCGATAATTTCGATGATCCTAAAAATCCACCAACTCATGATTTACTGTCTGAAGCTTCAACTGTACGAAAGAAGCTTTTGTACAGTTTTCAGGAATTTGATACAGCAGCCAAGAGAATCTGGAAGATGCCAACACCCAGTGCTCAGCAAGCTAAGATGCAAGCTAATATTCACATTGCAGCTACTCAAGTACTTCAGATGTATATGTTACCCCTTAAGAGCTTGCCAAATATTCTAAAGCATTCACATCAGACTGCACTACCTACAATTCAGAGATTTGAACATCCTACTTCGAATGGAAACAGCAATCATGGAAGCCGTTCTGATAGCTTGAGTAGCTCAGATAGTAGCGGTCAAAATCTTGCCAGCACTTCTAAATCTGTCAGCGGCAATAATGTTATCCCTAGCAGTAGAAGCGGGGAATTTAGTGATTCATTCTAATTTTTCTGGAAGATGGATATGATCTATTAATGTCTATCTTTTGTCTCTAACTACAACGCGATATTTGGTCTGCAAAATGAGCTGTAGGATTCTGCATTAAGCGTGATGCATGGAGTATTTTATTACGTTACATGTCCATTACTGTTATTTTATTGAATATTTATGCATCATTGTTGGGTATGTAATTGCTGGTCTTATAATAATAAGTATGATAATGGAAGTTTAATTTTTATGTTAATCGGACACAACCCTGCTTATAATAATTATGTAGTATATTGATAATATACAATAGCATTATCATATAGAAATTTAGTGTTCAAAGATAATAAAATCGTCTAACTATTATATATACGCATATAGATAGTCCAATGCCAGGATTATTATAAAAGTCAGAAGTAACTAAATCACTTATGATAAGTGAATATTCAAAGAATCAAATAAAGAATAAGATCAATTTAGATTAAACGCCTTTACCACTCCTATAATTACAAGTGAAGTATTTAATGAATGCTTAGTGAGCATACAATATTATTAACTAGTCAAAAGAGATCATAAACAGACGGGACCTAGTCATTTGAGTTTTTCACCGACAAAATCGATTCATATTTCAAATTTTTCTTCCTGGCCCACTCCTTCAGTAAAATAGCACTAAATGCTGCTACCTCACGTATACTCGAGTACATATGAATAGGAAGAGAATATTGATCTTCAAAAGGTCGCAATCCAGATCCTGTATGACGGCCTCCCAGTTGGACCGGAGCAGCGGCTGAAATGCCATCTATACATGATGTACGCTGCTTCCAAGTAGTCGAAAATCTTTCCATTATTAATTCAATAGGTAGCAAACGATTCCCTCTCTGGAAGTCGAAAAGAGCTAGATCCATGTTCTGCGTTACCTTTACCATCAATTCATCTTGAGAAACTTGTTTAAATTCTCCTGTTGAAGTTTGCTGACCCTGCTGTAAAGACTTTAAAGATTGTTGTTGGATACCAGCAATTCGTAAGTATATTATAGCTCTGATCTGGTAGCTTAAACCCGCAAGAGCAGGCTCTTTTATAGATTCAAATATATTTATCAAATGTCGAATATATGGCGCAAGCGTCATCCAATTTTTCCCTGACGGTAACCTTGCTCGAAAGTTTGTACACTTGTCGTCATAATCGAAAGCAACCATATATGCTCTATTTATTGATTACTACTATTAGCATCATTATTCTTCATAGTTTCTTTTTCAAGAAATATTGCTTTAGAGAAAACTTACATCAAAGCATCTGCAGCGTACAATGCTGCTAGATAATTTTCCGAAGCATCCTTAAGTCTATCTGATTCATGCTTTCTGTTAGTGGCCACAGATATCCATCTTTGAGACTTTTTTTCTAGAAGTTTTACTTCTGAACTATTGTTAGAGCTTTCAGTAGCCTTCAATTGAGAGTTAGTGGCATTTCGAGACGTGTTACGAGAGCTATTGAGCTGCGGAGCATGCTTTCTTGGGGATTCATTTGCCTCGATCGGAGATGACGCTACATTATCTATGCTCGATTGCCGCCGTTTGCTATATTCTGCAAATGTGCTCTTTTTAGTAGTATTATTAGAATGTGAAATTGGAGTAACTGGATCTTCAGCTTGCGATGGCGGAGGAGTATACAATTGGCGATCAGATCTCGCAGGTGAAATATTGCTACTTTGCACTTTTGATTTGTGAGGTGAATGTAAGTTGGAGCTCGATGCAGTCAATGAGGCCAATACTTCTTTCTTACCACTCGAATTTAGTGAGCTTCTAGAATTGTCCTCCACCAACGTACCACTAAGTGGCTTACTCTTCCTGCTAGTTTCTCCTTGACGTCTGGTAGCGCCTTCTTCACTAATCTTTACTGAATCTTCCCGCTGCTGGGATCCTGTCTTCTGCCATGATGGTATTCTCAGTACAACGATCTTTCTTTTTTTGTCTAAATCACCATCATCATCATTATCATGCCCATTTAAATCATCAATCATGGTAAGCTCAGATTCCTTGTCAAATATAGGAGGAAGCGTCGGACTAAGCATTCTATATGGTATCTCAGGCTCACTTAGACTAAGCGACTCCACTGCTGAGTCATCATCTGTCATTTGGTCAAAAATTGCCGGCAAGGTTGGACTTAGCATTTTCGGTAATAATGATCCAGTCAATTTGTGGTTTGTGGACGCAGCCTATCAAATTGTGCAATAAATTTAAGTTAGAATATGCTAAAGTGTACGATCTCATACTAAACACGATCAGATATCATACCTTCTTCTGTTGAGTTGTAATAGCAGTCGTAGTATAGTTAGAGTTCACAGAAACTTTGCTATTGTCACTTGGTAATTTTCTGCAAATAAACATGTTTGTCAGATTTACTTCACAACGTGCCCGGAATTTAAGTAAATATCTGCCTACATACCTGTTTTTTGTGGCATCATCACCATCGCCGCCAGCTTTTATAGAGCTTTTTCCTGCAAGTCTCTTCTGACCCCTCTGACCCTTTTCGCTCGATCGAGTACCAGAAAATTCTGCCGAAATCGATGAATGGTTGTCAGATTTGGGCGTATACAAGTCACTATCATAGTGATCGTTGTAAGACATATCGCTGATGTTTCCACTATAGATGCTACTTTTACCAAAAATTGACTCGACTTCACCTCTGCTAAATATTTCATGCGAGATGTCACTCTGTGGTTTCAAATATGTAACGTACTCTTCTCTGTATTGCGAACTAGAGTGTGGGCTAGGAGCCAGCTTAGTGCGCAGATTCAGAATCTTGCGATCCACTGAGTCGAGAGAGTTGATGTTATCGGTGTTGGAACGCTCAGATATATACTTCTTACTGATCTCGTCCAACAAATCCGATGACATAACTCAATCATAAATAATACTGTATTTACTGACCCCGTACCTATCACTCGATTAAAATTACCCTATAGTAGATGGATCTTAAGTTTTTGAGTATGCTTCGTAAGGCTCTCTCAATGGAGAATGCTTGCTTCTTTTTCTTTCCTACCTCTATGTTATTAGTTAACAATTGTAATTCGCATTATCTATAGAATATAATATTTATCTCAGTACATGTATTATGTACTCACCGACCTAGAAGCTTACTTTGCTCTTGCACTCCTTATTGGAAAGAAACATTCGTTTTTTCGTTTGATGAAGCTAGTCAGCCTTCATGTAAGTTGGACTGTAGACTATTCGACGTTTAAGAGTTCGATTGTTTACCCGGATACAAGGTGCACGGTAAGAATGAATAACAATGTTCTAGGTACTATTACTATAAGTTAACTCATGAATGCAGCCTCGAGACATAAAAAATTGTATTTTAATTTATATTAAGATATAATTGTAGAAATAAATATTTCTATAAACTGAAAGATCGTAAACGTTATATAGCATTTAATTTCAGAAACGACATGAATATAGAACATCAAGAAAATAGTAATAGTAAACCTATAGAAAGCTAAATAAAACGGTATAAATACAAGGAATATGACTTTAAATAACATCATAACAGTCATGATATAGAACGAATAATGGATCTAGAGAGGCAAAACATAAATAACTTACCCAAAAACACGTATATAAGTAATATATAGTCTACACGTCAATTAGTACGTAACATGAGAGGAAAGCGGTCCACAACAATCGAAAACTGAATATAGCAAATGTCCTATTTCTTAACAAGCGCCAATATTGATTGTGCAGCACTAAGAGAAGGAGTAATATGTGGCTTGCTTGATACAACGGCAGGAAACGTTGGCAGAATAGTTGGTGGTGGAGGAAACTTTGTAAGATCAGGCTTGTTCTTTTTAATCCATTTTCGAAGGCGGACAAGAAAAGGTGCAACCAAATAAAATTTGCTACTCTTAGAACCACCGATCGGTTTTTCAAACTTCCTGCTATTAAATCCAGGTAATGAAGTAAGTTCGAACCACTCGATTTTCTGTTATATTAAAGTCGTTAGTATATACTGGCATATAACATACAATCTTCTAAGAAATTCATAGATATTTTGCTTACTCTGATCTCTTTCCTTGTCTGAGGTTCAAATACAGTATCCAGAGGAACACCATGTATAATATAAAGTCGAACTTGTTGCTCACGCATTGTCATTTCTATGAACTGATCTTTGACCAATAATGGTGAAACATCATAACCAGTTTCCTCAATTACTTCCCGAATAGCACAATCTTCATCCGTTTCACCTTGATTAATCTTTCCTTTAGGAAATCCCCAACCAGAAGAAGCTTTCCATCCTTTCACAAGGACACACATATCCATAGCATCATTAAGCATGATAGCACCCCGAACCGGCACTCGTGTCTTATACGTCATGAAGTCTTCAAAAGCCTGTTCATGCACGTTACTCCATTTCTGAAGAAGCGGGCAATGTGAAAATATTCGTGCCGTAAACATACGAAGGGACAGTGATGGAAGCTGTGGATTCTGCTCTCGTATGAAGTCTTCGTAGTACCAATGAGCCTCCTCTACTTGGAAACAAACCCGCTGTTCCATGATGCGTTAGTGACTCAGTCACGACAGATCCTGGATTATACATTCGCCACATATAATAAGATAAATCGCTCGTATTACATCTTTGGCAGCCGATTTACTCACCTCTACTGATGCCAGCTCCTCAGGAGGACAGTTGATAATAAACCTTACTGATAAGTCATCCAGAACTTCATCCAGCGTTGCGTTTGCGAATGAAAAACCAAACATGATCGATCTCTAAGAATTGGTTTGTAAAATAATCTAACTGTAATTCCTCAAGAAAGATGTTAATATTACTATGCTGAGACAGTTAATAGTTAACAAGACAAATATTTTGTCCACGAATACTTACTGCTCGGAATACTTTAATGAAGTCAGATCATGTCACGAATCTCGTCAGTATGTGTTACGATTTATAGCCTAGTAAGACTATACTGTAATGTTTTGCATTGAAAATGTGTCTTGCATCAAGGGCCTATTTGACGTATACGCCACAAACAAACCTCCTCGTGAATAATGTGCCAGCCAGAATCTTAACCCCTGAATTCCCATACTTCAAGCTGAAGAAAGCTGTTTCATAGATTTCTCTTTTATTTTCTGCTAGTATATATAGACTACAGATTTTATAATATCAAACACTGCTATCTCCTGTTTTATTGAATACCCTCTATTTATATCTTTTAGTTACCTTATAAATATAGTAAGTGCTGTGGCTATACCTCTAAGAAACCAAAGGTTGTATATCATTTACGATAGATACGCTAGCATTTTA
This sequence comes from Dipodascopsis uninucleata var. uninucleata, assembly GCA_030568195.1. Lineage (NCBI taxonomy): Eukaryota > Fungi > Ascomycota > Lipomycetes > Lipomycetales > Lipomycetaceae > Dipodascopsis > Dipodascopsis uninucleata. The sequence continues at coordinate 110,577 of JAJLTO010000015.1, forward strand.
TAGATCGAAGAATATCTGTTCTGCACATTTCACTCGTATCAACTTACTACTGCTACGTTAGCTATATTGATATTATTCACAAACGCAAAGAGAAGCACATTGCTTTTGAATTAGAAAAGAATTCAATTGGACGATATTCAAAGTGCAACTGAACGAGTAAACACTGCAAGATGATCTCTATGATGACAATATTCATTATTTGTGGTGCCATGATGGCTCTGTGGGCATTCGTGGCGTGCATTATATATCCCGAAGATTCATATTATAGTATTCCATTGACAGTAAGCGACCAAACTGGTGGCATATCAGAAAGGTTTAGAAAACGAACTTTTATTTGTGGAAAGTACAATCTTAACAGTTCTCAGACTCCTCAGCAGTCAACGTTAAGCTATATTTCGATGCTTATAGCGATTACCATGCGATCAATGACCAAAAGCTGGACACGAATCGGAGATTATCTGCCATATTCTCAGAATAATTTACCTTTATATTCAAAGATGGAGAATGGCAATAATAGAAATCGGAGAATCAATATCATATTTTCTGTTCTAGCGTCGCTTGTATTGTATCCCTTCAATTGCCTATATATATTGGGTCTATCAATTGGTAAATTACTTTTGCCAATCGTTTCGATATTCGAAAGCAGCAAGCCTGTTATACCAATCTATATTAATGAAAATAATAAGGGTATGTATTACGATTATGACTGGGCATGTATCTTAGGGAAGCTGGTAAAGCTCAAAGAAGGATAAGTTGCTAGTAAAGAGCGTTCTCATGCTTACTCTGAGACTTTGTCAGGAATTTGTGGTGCTTCTAAAACCGTTTCAGGATTTACTGGTCGTGCTACGTCACCTCAGGTACGTGTTGTGTACAGTATAGTTTATTAATTTTGTTTGGCTGACATCAACTGATTATCTTAAACACAGTTATCAATGACGCCAGGTTCCAAGACTGGGGGACGCATGATTGGTTTACTAAGCTCGCAGTTTGGAGAAAGGGTACCATCTCAGTCGTCTCAAATTTCAATTAATGTTAATAGTTACCAAGCAGAGAATGGTGTTAGCACATCTTTATCCTCGAATACTGATGTCCCACAAGCTGGCAAGCGCTCACGATTCGTCGTAGCAAGTGAGGTTTTTACAAAAAAATTTTCGAAAAATAATGGCGTCCTTGACGAGCGGCTCGTTCTCGCAGCATAATATATTAATTGAATGAAGATATTAAAAGTATGTGAGATTGCTATCAGTGTGCTGGACCAGTGGAATTAATGCCCGAAGAATATTTGTGAGACGACTATGATCTCACAGTTATTTGATTATTTAGAAACTGCGACGTTGGTTGGAATGAAGACAATCAAATTTTGGGACTAGAATGATTCTTCTGTTTGTTATGATCGCCTGTCTTGTGTTTTCCCTTCTTTCTGTTGTTACTATCACTATTATTATTATATTCACGCTAAGTTATATTATCAAGATTTCTCTTTGTATGTTGATGAAGTGACTATTATCTGATTATGCGCGCATTGAATTTTGGAGGCGTTTTACGTAGTTACGGTTTTGAGACCTTCGTATGAAACTTCTGTTTCGCATTTCAAATTGTTTATATAAGCGAATGCTATTTCTCGTTTGATTGTGGGCTTCTACAGTATGGACTGTTGTTGAAAAGTAGCATGTTAGGGACGGTAATATATTCCAAGATCGCTAGTACCCAAATGTGAACATTCATATATTACGCTTAATTGAGTTGAAACTTTAAGGCAATCCTTCTTAGTAAAGTAACGTCGATCTATAACACCAAAAAGTTCCTAAAAGAGAAACACATGTCATTGGATTGGATATGGAGATGAAGAAGTAGAATTGTTGACAGAATATGCAATTTATTACTGGCAAGGTTTGGATAGCTGAGAATCTTGGCCATGATTTTCTGCACGAGGTATGACTATGTTTGTTTGTAATGTATTTGTCAAAATAGGGACATGGTCAATATATCAAATGTATTCTTCTGTCTAATATGTAAGCAGCAAAGAACTGATTTTGCATATGCAATGCAGCCGAACTGCACCTTTGGAAGAAGTGGTCTGACTTTAGAATAGTTTTCTCGTGTGAGCTACCTTTGCAAAAGCTTTCTGGATCTACGATCCCTTTGTGTTTCATATAAGCTTGGGCCGTTTCATGAGATTTGCTGCCAGAGCAATATCTTAAGCAATACAAGAAGCGAGCCGGAAGAAAAGTAAAGCAATTAAACGGCTTTCTAACGAATAATCTTATATTTTCACATATTCCCTACGAGCCAGAAAAATTATGGTTTTGTTTAGAGCAATATTCATGTATAATATATAGAGCAACTCATTTAGGAGCTTGAAGCTATTGAGAGTCAGAATTAGAGACGAGACATAGAAGACAAGATGACAAAATAAAATAACGCGCCTCTTTCCGTTAACTTAGTGTGTCTATGTTATAAAAATTATCTCATTATACTTCATTATAGTTCCACTTGAGATCTATATTAACGAGAAATCACAAAGCTAGTCTTTCCTAGCATGTCTAGTGCATATCAAGGCTCTTTAATATCCGAAAAAAAATAATTTAGCTGAATCCACGCCTGCCATCTCCAATTTGCGTAGTATTTCCAACAATGGGTAAGTCTGAAAGTGAGAATATGATGTGTCTGTTCTCGAAGAAAACTTTCATATAAGATTTGGTGGCTTCATTACTTGCAGAAGCGTGACGAACTTGGTCCCTAATGTTTGACAGCTACCAATTCCCAGCATTTCTAGTAAATTGCTTACCGTTATTCAGTTCACAAGGGAGAAGATATACTGCAAGCTGGAATGTGAAGCTGCTCGCAAGGAATAGAATGGCTCGACTATTCAAAGTAAGCTGCTATTATAGCATATATTAATATACCTATATGGCTTTGCGACTAACAAGGACATACAAATAAATATGATATGATAAGGGCCGATAGCACTTACACCTTATTTTTAACGTGTTATTTTAGCTACAAGCGATTTGGTGCTTTTTCGGTATTATCCATCTCGAGACCATCACACTGCAGATTAGTGATTCATTTTAAGACCTCAGCATGCCTATATGTTTTCTTGCTGAGCGGTGCATTGTAGCTGGTTCGGTTAATTAAACTGTGCAGTTGTGATATAGAGATATAACGAGCTAATGACTTACATTAGTCCAAACTGCAGGGCATTTGAGACAACCTTATTTTGGTAACCTTAAATTTGGAATTCTTTATCATCTCACGGAATCTCATGTCTCTTCCCAGCACCAGGGCGCTCCTTTAGTGATCTATGGATTTCGCGCATGACTACCGCTACTAAGACTCGCATACGTCTCAATTACACTGTACACGTTGATATTCTATACACCTTATCTCATCTATTGGATTCTCCTCGTGCTTTTCTACTAATTTGGCATGATCGTACCTGACTTGTTTTCAATATGTAAAGAGAAGACATGTTATATATAACAGATATAGTTCAAATAATAACTTTGATGTAGAGCTCTGTTGTAGTATACAAATATAGCTTACTTTACAAGCTTACTACAGCAAATCAGTACATATGCGCATAGTCTAATATGAAAGATAGTTGAGATACGTCTTTAACACTCTATTCATCGTGACCTATGGGATGCATACCGATAAGTAGAATAATGAAATCGCGACCACGGAGGGCTAGGCTAATCATAATAAAGCGAAATTATGGGATCTTATTATTTTTTAGAATACTCGGCCTCTGATGTCTATCAATAGAGATTAATTGTCTCTTGGCTTGAAAACAAGGTTTAATGGACTCTACTAATCCCGTTTACTGATCATGATTTCATCTACAGTTTACACAATGTATGTATACCAGAGAAAAGCCTATAAGTCATTGATGGTTTCGATTCAGCACTAGTTTGTAGAAGAAAATGTAATGAACGCTCTTGTGTATCTCATGGGGTTCTAAGTGATCCTAATCTCCAACTCCTTGCAGAGATGGCTTATAAAAGGAAGTTCGTTCCTTGGTAATTTCTCACGGACAGAGATCAAGGATTAATTAATTACTTAGAAGATCGCTCAAAAAGCAGTTTCAGTTTCATATATCGAAAGGTTGTGCTGAAATGATTTTATTTATCGTATCTGCTATTGCCATTTTCATATCTTATGGTATCTATGGTGTTCAGGCTCAAACGCCGGTTGCCTCGCAGGTTATTGCTCTCCCCAGCCTTTACACATACTTTAAACCTACGTCTCCTGTATATAAAGAAAGCCCTTTTGAAAACTCACTTACAGTCAGTAGTGCTGTTGACTGGAATTTGCTCAAGGATTTTAATAACGATTACTCCGTGTATCGTGATGGAGGTGGTTCATGTGCCTTGTCTAACAGGTCCTTTTTCTTCTTTGATGATACAACTATCTATGATTCCAGTGGAACTTTTAAGGGCTTTGCGACAAATTCAGTCTCCCAGGCAAGGAGCTATGCACATCCTGGTTGGCTATATGATCTTACCTCGTCTATTTCAACTGGTATCTTTCCTGCAATTCCATTCACAACAGCTGAAGCAGTGGCCTCAGAAACAGTATCACAGAGATACGCCTTATGGACATACACGAATTGTGTTGCATATAGTTCAACAGAGGCAGTGCATTTTTGGACAGTTCACAAATACACAAGCTCTTCTTCAAGCAGCGTTGTAGGCACGACAATGGCTAAATACAGTCTAGATAACGTTGCGAATACTCTTACTGTTACGCGTGACTCCCAGTTCATATATGGTACTAAAGAATATGCTTATGGAAGCTTTGCGAACCTTGTAGTCAATGGTGCTGTTTATCTATACGCGCTTGATAGTACTTATTCATCAGGAATGGATATCCATTTAGCAATAGCGCCCGCGGCATCTGTAACGGATCAATCGACCTGGTTATACTATAACGCGTCTACTAAGACAACATCAACTACGAAACCTGTACCTACAGGTAGAGATCAAGCAGGTGCAGTTATCTCCAACTCAATGCCATTTTCGTCGGGCAACATTTTCTTTTCTGCTTATCATAACTCATATCTACTGGTGTTTTTCAACAATTGGATAGATTCGACTTTCCGGATTCTTTATTCCTCTACACCAGTTGGCCCATGGTCTACTAGTAACAAGGCCATTCTTCAAGTGCCTATTGGCAAAAGTTATAGCTATGGTGCAATTGTTAGTCCACAGAATTATCAGAACAACGGTCAGCTTGCTGGACAAACTCTCATGCTGGGGTATTCATACCAAAGTGCGAATGCTACCTATCCGAGAGCATATGTTGTTAGCTTTGACTAAAAACAGTCGTTAGCCTATATCTACGTTTCAAAGAGTTTCTATCGCGGCTATGTTGATATAATTTATTCTTCTTTATTCAATTTTGTGTATTTAATATTTAATATTTATTTATTTATTATTATCCTGTTCTTTTCTTTACTCTTGTGAACTTTTCGATCCACATTCATTTGTGAATATATAACAAAATAGGTATTACATAACTTATTACATACTTCAAAGCTTTTGCAACATCCCAGCTTGCAAAAATTCTTAAATTCTGACAAGAAATCAAGAGAAGCATTTTTCCTAGTACTTATTAGATAAGAAATAATAATGCCGTCGGAACTGGAAGAGGTGAGAATCATGCAATATGGCACCTTCTTATGGTATCAATTATGAGACTTTCTAACATTCGTTGTTTGTAGCTCGTAGAGTTCTTACATTCGCCTCAGGCGACTATCAGAAATATCGCCCTTGAGCATCTTGTAGGATACTCTAGTGGTCCCCAAAATACAGTTTTCCTTAGAGATTCATGTCGTCCTATCAAAGATTTAAAAATAATTGCAAGAGACAGACCGGTAGGTGAAAATTAAACTGCAGGATACATCAAGTGGTGCGACTGCGAACTAGTTTCTAATCCTTTCTATTAGGAAATTTCAAAATATGCTCTAACAATTCTCGCAAATATGAGCGAATATGGGCAAATCAGAAAAATATTGACAGAGGATATTGGGTTTATATCGCATATTGTAAAAACAATTGTCTCACCAAATGAAAAGAATGCAGATCTGGCATGCGTGGTTCTTGCTAACATGTCAAAAGACGATGGTATAGGCAAGGTGTTTGAACTCCAGAAACTTTCGTCTTCCACTGTCAAAACAGCTGTTGATGAGATGGTCGATTGTTTTGTTCAAGGGTTTGATAAGAAACTAAATCCTTATGCATCTTTCGACTATCTCGCTTTTGTATTCGCAGATCTAACAAGATTAACGGATGGCAGACGATATTTCACCACTCGGCAGCCATATGACAATGAAGTCCCATTATCGAAGGTTGCTGTTTTCACTGAGTACGAAAAAAGTACAGTCAGACGAGCTGGTGTAGCATCAACCATCAAGAACTGTCTTTTCGAACTTAACGCTCATACTGAGTTATTGCGAAAGGCTACTGTGAATTTGCTTCCATATATATTACTTCCAATTGCGGGTCCAGAAGAACTTTCTGACGAGGAAACGTTTGAGCTTCCAGATGAACTTCAGTTTCTTTCCACCGAGAAGAAACGTGAAACGGATCCAGAAATCCTGCGCGTCCATGTAGAAAGTTTGGTCTTATTAGGAGCTACGAGATTTGGAAGAGATTTCATGCGTGGAAATGGTGTGTATCCATTAGTACGCGAGCTACACTTAAATATTGACAACGAAGATCTACGCGAAACGTGTGAAAGATTTGTGCAGTTGATAATGGCTGACGAACCTAACGAAGTACCACAGAAGCAGCGTTTACAGATTGCGGAAGCTGAGGAGGAAGCAGAAGAGCATGCATTGGAAGCATTGTAAGCGCTCACATTTGTATATTTAAAGGTTATTGTAAAAAAGTAGTCAGAGGATAATTTACCAGGAAAAAAATAAAATTTTTACAGTCAAATGTTTTTCGTCTTTCTTTTGTAGCTCAACAATACATAAACCAAAGCTAAAATATGGTCTTGTCTCCAAATAGATTTTCATCTTCGTCGTCATCATCGTCAGATTCATAAATTGCATTCTGCTCAAGTGAGCGTAACGACTGTTTCAACTTGCGTCCTTCCTTTCCAATACGACGCTGGTCTTCAAAATCAGAACCATCAACATCATCCTCTGTGTTTTTGGAGCGCATTTGACGTTTCATACGTAATTCGACCTCCTTAGACTCCTCTTCAGGACCTTCCATAATTGGAGCTTCCTCGTCATCTGCGAATTCTTCATCGAAATCGAGTTCATCAGTATCATCATACTCTCCGCGTCTAGCAGATCCTCTCCTGCTCGTACTTCCGGCAACTGTTTTTAATTTCTTTTTTGGTGGCTCCACCACCGTTCTAGTATTCAGATTACCATTACCTTGTATATCTGTCTCTCCATTTTCATTTTTGATATCTGTATCCGAATCGGGGCGTAGATGCTTCATAAGCCATCTTGGTGGTTGATTCTTCTTGGCCAATATAGCTTCTGCTTCATCCAAAGATAACGTAGCATACTTATTTCTAGGTGTGAACTTATACCACTTCTCTGCTGGGACCATCTTAAATCCATCTTCATCAAATACGAACAACACATACGAATCGGATTGCGCTGCTTCATAATTCCCGACCCAAGTATTTTTACCATCAAAATCTTCGATGAGCCAAGGATAGTATTCTTCATATCTTAGTCGTCTCTCTTCTTCGTGACCAGTAAATACCTGTCTAGTTTTCTTCTGAAATCTCTTTAAATTACGGTTAGAACTCCCAAAACTAGATGGAACGTCGGGAGCAACCGTAGGTTGATGCTCATCTACTACTTTAACTTGCTGGCTAACATCTCCTTCTTGCTTTATACCATTATCATTCGAATCTGCGCTAGTCGCTGTACCCGCCATCTTGTGAGATGTATTAGAACCATTATTGGTAACCTCTATCACAGATTCACTTGCAGTACCATTATTAGCATCAGCTGCAGCTGCAGCTGCCTGTTGATACCGTAAGGCACGAGGATCACGGCGATGCATCGTCACCGGTTGCTGAAAGGTTGTTGGATCAACATTTTGTTTCGACACAAATCGCATCACATGATATCGTTTTCCCGCTCTATCGGGAGAAGAGAGCGAACGGAGACGATAGTCTGTATATTGTACGGGCTTCTGATCCTCCATTTCCTAGAATATCGGATCTGCTTGACTCTCGCTCTTGAGCATTAGTTAAAAAAGCCTTCTCTAGAGCTGGTCATTTCTACAGGTGTGGCTAAATTATCACGTGATACATTTTGAGTGTTTGCGTGATCACATGATAAGAAGTTTTCCGTAAATTGATTGACTGAAACCAGTATGAAATCTAGATCAGGTTAATGTCAGAGAGAAAACGAAAACTAAGATGTCGCGAATGGAATATTTGGCGAAACGATACATGACAGCGGAAAGCGATAGTAACGCGAAAAGAAGTAAGAGGAAAAGGAAACGTGAGGATAAGAAATCAAAGAAAGCTAGTAGCGCTGGCGTTGTATTAGTTGACGTAGATGAAACTTCTATAGGACATAGTAGTTCGAACGCTACAAATCATGGTGTCGAAGATGACGATGACGATATTGAATTTGGAGAAGATGCGCCTGTCATGGTAGAAGGTGCTGCATCCAAAGCTAGTGCTGGATGGAAGCGTGTTGGAGGATTGCGTACTGCTAGTGAAATGAAGGAGTCAGAAAGAGAGAGGAAATTGGCACAAGAAGCAAAGCTAAAAGCAATAGAAAAGGCAGCGGGTGGAAAGCAACATGAAGTAGTCTATCGTGATGCTAGTGGAAGGCGAATAGATATGGAGGCTTATAAAGCTAAAGAAGCTGCCGAAAACGCAAGAAAGGAAGAGGAGGAGAGACTACGAAGGGAGCGTGAAATTGAACTCAACAAAGGACTTGTTCAAGTTGCTGAAGAGCGAGCAGCAGAGGAACGGGAGAAAAATATGGATTCAGTCACTCTGGCACGTTATGCGGATGATGAAGATTTAAATAAACAGGCACAAGATGAGCAAAGGTGGGAAGATCCAGCAGCAACGTTTCTTACAAAACCCAAAGAAGAAATAAGATCTGCTACTGGTCTCCGCGTCTATGAGGGAGCATTCCCTCCAAATCGCTTCAATATTCGGCCTGGACACTTATGGGATGGTGTTGATAGGTCTAATGGATTTGAATCACGCCTTTTAGATAAGCGCAGAGCGAGAGAAGTGAGGAAGATGGAGAGAGAAGAAGCATATGCCAGCGACAGCGAGTAGACATTGACTCACTATCATCTTGTATTTCCATAGTATATTGTATCACGTGATATATAAGTTCTCTAATATCCAAATTCTATTCATTTACCAATCTGTAGATTTGACCAACGATACTAATCAGTTGGATTCGGTATTAACGTAATCGATAGTTAAGATGCGGTTCATCTTAGTTCTAGCATGCACATTTAGTATTGCTCTTTTTACGAATGCCGAGTTTGTTGTTTCTGAACGGCCTCTCACTGAAGGTCTAATTGATAGCAAGGTAGTCTGTGAACTAGCTGCAGATGGCACTGTTGGCTGGACTGAGGCTGTTGCATCGATACCGCAAATCGATGGTTTGTCATTAATTAGTGGCATGAGTATCTGTGGAAAGCACGATGGATATCGAGTTCAAGTGTTCAAAGATGAGGTGTGGCATGTTGACTGCAGACAGGGAGGTAGCGTTATTTTCGAGAGAACCGTTCCCGGGCCTCTGGCTCAATTGAGACCACCTGTAAAGAGTGAGAAAAAGGAAGAGGTTCGTATTACGATTAATCACTTTGTGGAGTGATCGATTAGTGACTAACAGAATATAATTGATATCTTACAGGTTGAACAATCATTCTTCCAAAAATATTGGATGTTTATTGTACCGCTACTTCTAGTGTTGATGCTTGGAGGCGGCGGTCAATAAAACGCATAGTCACAGCTCTTCTAGTTCACATGCCCTCCATAAAGGGCAATCTATGTATAATATTAAGGTCAATAGTATTGGTTATATTGTGGGATGTTTGATCTCAATTGAGATTAGATGTCAAGATATGAAGTAGTAAAGATGGCATAGCAGATAACATACGATAACATACTCTTGCATAATAGGCAATACTAGAATATGTAAAAGCGCAGTAAGTAAATAAACAATTAAATAAATGCAGAGGCAAAAAGTAAAAAAATAAAACTTGAGAAAACATGATGCAGGCTTATGATATTTATTTTGAGACGCCAGCGCCTGGTCTCTATACCTTTGACATGCAGTGTAATAAACTTCCGTCCATATAATGTAACTACGCTCTCTGACTACTAACTTCAGGTTTGTATGCTTGTTCGAAGCTCCGAGGTATACAAGGGATGAAAACCCGCATAATTTAGAAAGTAGCATATCAAATGTAATCCATTCTAGAAACAATCTACTTATTCGATCATTAATTTGTTTTCATGTTTTTATTTAGGTATATTTACGGCGCGTTTTACGATAAGCGATATAACACGACCGTAGTAGTCCAACATACTTGACTTCACTATTCACATATCGAGCACTCCAATTTCCACCAGAACCAATCTAACTCATTACGAGTAAAAAGACATTTGGCTTGTTGAAGTTTGCCTGCCATCTTTGCCTTACACCAACCTTAAAAGGTATTATCTATCGAAAGATATAAATTCCATCATAGAAGGCAACCTGTTCATTTAGCAGTCTACAATTACATCTTCAAAGTGGATTCTGCTGACACTGTTTCAGTCACGCCTCTGCTTTCTTCTTTTTTATTTCTTTTGCCTCTCTTTCACAGGCATATTGCTGACCTTCGAGACTTGAAATATGCAAATCACGTGATGTGGAACGCTGCTTAGACAACCCTAAGTTTTGTATGTTTTAGTCGTATACCAGTGCTCTTTTATCGAGTAGTGGTCACTTCGCATTGGTACCGTCTATAAACACAGAACAGATGCCAAAATGCATCCTCAGAAAAGGGCTTTCCGACACCGGCGAAAGGATCCTTCTTGTGATTCTTGTCGCGAGAGAAAAGTGAAGTGTGATGGATCTGAAAAGTCGTCTTGCTCTGAGTGTACGATGCGAAATTTCGAGTGCCGGTTTTCAAAAGAAACTCCTAGGAGACTCTCGATGCATTTAAACGACGGTGACGGAAATAATAAAACCTCCATTATATTGGAATTGGAGAGGCAGTTAGCTAATGCTCGGATGCGCATAGCACTGCTATCTCCTACTGGAAGAGAGGAGGAAATTGGCACTCCAAATGGTCGTCGAGGTGGTTCAAGACAGTCGCTTGCGGTTCTTCAACCTGCTCCGCTCTCTGTGAGACCCGTTGACCGTCCATATCATGATTATGCGGGAGTACGAGAAGTTCTTGAAAAAACTACAGGCTGGAATATTTTCAAGCCTCCGGCACATTTCCGAAAATTAGAAAGGGTGGGTTTTTCTCGCAAGTATGATCGGATGCCGAGACCTGACAAGCAAGAAGCAAGTAGACTGTTATCTGTGTATTATGATACTCTTCATGTCTGGCTTCCATTACTACACTGGCAAACATTGGTAACTCAGTTTGAAGAGCTGTATACGATCAAAGATGGTGAAGAGCTGTGTAAAATGACTCCAGCATGGATGTGTGTATTTTACTCGGTTTTAGCTATCGGAGAGCGTATTCGAGTTCGCCGATGTCGAAGTGAAACTTCTGAATTCAAAGCATGGGATCAAACTGGCCACTCACCTGAACACATGCTGATAGACAAAGCACAGGAATATATAATAAATGCGGCAAGTTATCTGGATCTACTATGTGATTCATTTTCGCTAGATGACTGCCGTGCCGCATTATTAGTCACTATATACCTTTATGAATGTAACGTGACATCCGTTGCTGGTGCTTGGCTTTCTACTGCTCTTAGAAAGGCTCAAGACATTGAACTTCATCGTGATCCGACCTTATTACATGTTGAGATGAGCCCTCTTGAACTGGAGTACAGACGTCGAGTGTGGTGGTCAATATACATGTGGGATAAGATTCTAGCGCTCGAGCTTTCCCGACCTCCGATGATATCAGAAAGTGACTGTTGTGTGAATTTACCTACACCTGTAGATTGTCATAATATTTCAGCCTCGGGAATAGCATATATGGAGTATCGAGTATCGGATTCCTTTGCAGGACTCTATTTAATTCCCACTCTCAATATCTTTCAAGTTTTAGGAACTCTCAAGTCGACGTTACGAAATACTGTACTATCAAAGACGGCAATTGCTGCGCTCGATACTCACATGGATTATTTAGCAGCATCATTACCGGATGCACGTGATTGCATTTATATCAAACCTACGGTGTTGATTCCAATCTCACTGCTACAGACAATGAGATTAGTACTCAACCGGCATAATATAAATCCTGCGGCACGCTCCGATCTACGAGTGTCAGCCTTGGACTCATGTTCTGCTATAAGCTGTGCAACTTCTATGTATATATATTGTACTACTTTGGAAAAGAATAATGTGTCTAATGATATGAGATTCGAATTTGAGTTGCTCAGGCCATGGGCGGAGAGAATTACGGATGTCACGACACCATTTGTTGTTACTCATATTTGGAGAGCATCTTTATTTTTGGCTGCCAGAGGTCTCTGGAAGCATCTGCGACTTTGTGTCGACTACCTGCTGGCAATTGGAGATTATCTTGACCTTAATATTGCGGTTGTACAGGCTATTTCTGGCCTTTTATATTTGATTCAGGAGCATTGTAAAGTAAATCCCCTTTGGGTGCCTGACGAAGATGAGGATTTCCTAGGGCTAGTATCGGGTGACCATCAAGCTGGTCCTGATGCCTGGATTTGGAATCTGAAGTCATCAGAGAAGGAGCCGTCTTCTAATAGTGCAAAAGAGTCGGTTATAGACCCCTTTTTGAAATCAAGTATTGATATTGTCTTGAGTCAAAAAGATTATTTTGTCGCAATCAAGCAAGCTATGGATGAAGTTATGGCACAGGACCTCTTGAGTCACATAAGAACTAAATTTTTGGCTAAGAATTTGGTTGATTCGACTGTTTTAGCTTTACCAGAATACTCTGTGACACCTTATAGAAGCGGTAGTCTCAATTCACAGACACGATCTATTTCTAATGAGCATCTTCAAACTTTTGCAACTGCACCTGGGTCCAAATCTGTTTACTCGACTACGTCGTTCGTCACTTCAACGTCAGCTGATTCTTCCTCTGTTTCCCCGTCTTCAGCTGCAGCAGATAGGATGTCAATTGCTAATATAATTTAGCAATCGTCTGTGCACTATTTTATGGTCTGACTCTACCACGGAGAGATGAATACTGTTTTTAACGTTACTGTATTTTTTACTTTATTGCTATTTTTCTAATTATGTTTTGGAAAAAATAAGATGTACATATTTATTTGATCCTGTATTTTTTATATTAGTTTGGTAAAGTATGTTTTGGTTTGCAAATGGTGATATGGCTGGGAATTTAGGAAGTTTGTCAACAAATTTGATTTGTATTTTAGATAAGACAAATGAGTTGTTATGTAACATAGGTGATCATGACAATGAAACCGTAAAATGATTCATAACAGTAAGCTATTATTAGTTTTACTATAGAGATGTGTAGAATGTGTATGGTGCATATAATGCTGAATATTTTGAGGGAATAGACAATAGAATATATATCAAGAGGTAAAAAACGCAAAGAGAAATGAGTCTACTCAATATCACCTGCTTCGCTCTCTGAGTCATCATCATCACCAGATACTTCTTTATTTTCGAGCTCCTTACGTTCCATAAGCGCTTGTAGCTCAGCATCATCGCTTTCTGTAACAGCCTTAGGTTGCATCTTGACCGCAAACTCACCACCAGCTGCTTTAATATTCTTCTCAATCTCAGTTATAGCTCGTTCAAGGATCTCAATTCCAAGTTGCTTATCAAGACAGTGTGAAGTCAATACATAAAGGGGTGGCGAGACAAGTCTGACCTTGACAGGAACTGACTCAGTGTTAAGATCTTCAGCAGACTTCAGTGCAGTTTTCACAGCATCGATACCTTCGTATCCAAAGCAAGTAACTTCCACATCTGCTCGAACTTTAGTAGGCTGTGGTGTCAATCGACGAGCGATGTGTTGCTTTAAGTCTTCAAGAATAGATGCAGAAGGCGGCTCCAGTCCCTCAAAAACAGCATCTGATTGAGTAATCGCCAATTTGAACGCGTCGTACGCATGTCCATATTTGCGATATAACGGCCATCCGATTGTAGTGTACAGTTCCTCTAGTGGCAGATTATTCTTTTCTGCAACATGACGCAAGATTGAATGCACAGCTTTTGACTTATTGAACTTCTCCTCGCATTTGACAACATCTTCTGCTGAAACTCTTCGCTTTGACAAGTCAATGTAGCCTTTTTCCTTGTCTACTCGGAGAACAACCACGACCTCATTGCGGCCCACTCGAATAAGCTTCTGGATCGATCGAATACGCCTGCGAGATAATTCTGAGAGCAATATCATACCTTCGATATTGTCATACTCCAACAGTCTAACGTATGCACCCATCTCGGCAATCTATGGATTGTATTATTAGCCATGATTGCAACTAATGCCTCTACACAATTATTCTCCTTCCAATGCATTATTTCATGACAAGCAATAAACATTATCCCTTACCTGCCGGACATTAACAACCACGAGGTCATCCACCTCAGGATACTTGTTCTCGTAGTATCTACAGTTTGTAAGCGACATCCTTGATTCTGTTCGTACTTCGCTGTTTTGCAGTATTTTTTTCACCTTTTTTCGTTTCGGTTTATGAAAAATTTGAGCTGATATATTTGTTAGGGTTTTGGCCAAATTGTAACATTTTCACGTGACATAAATAGTATGATATCAAACTGCAAAGACGGGCAGCATAACAAGGTAAAGATATCGGCAAGAGGCTGTTATCAATTATCGTCTCCTAAAGAAACCAGGGTTTTAAAGATGGAGGAGCAGTTTAGTAGGTTTTGTGAATTAATGCACGAGACGCGACTGCAGCTAGAGTCGTTAAAAGACGAGGAGCTAGTCATAAAAGATATCGGCGAAGATATCGACCATGACTCAAGAATGCCAATATCTGGTCTCTGGTCGGATAGCGAAGAGCTTTCAGATGACGAGTACATTCTTAATGAATCATTGACGTCCATATCAGATGAGGATAGCTTAGTAGGAAGCCAAGAGTGGCTCCTGGAGCGATGTTGTAAGACAAAAACATGCAAGCTAGGAATCGATGTTGATGAGCTCGTGCGTCAGACAATGGAAGTCCTCACTACTACGCACGAGGAAATCGAACTTCAGTCTCGCTTAATAGATATATTTGGTTTTGATGATCTTGACTTTGTGGTGGACGTTGTTACTAACAGTGCTACTCTTATCCGCTCCTACAACCAGAAGCGTATAGCGGAGGCAGCTGCTCTCGCAAGCGCGTCTGGTGGTCCAAAGCTTTTATCACCAGAAGAACATCTTCGAAGAATAGAAGAGAGAGCTAAGGACTTGAAAAGCAAACAACCAGGCTTGCCTATCGGTTCTGAAATCGAAAAGTTACCTCATGTATATCGAAATCATGAAGCAGGAAACACATTATCAGCTTTCGGAAATAAGTACAGTTTACCTTTGGGTACCACAAGAACCTCAGAGGAAATATATGAAGAAATCGCAATTCCATATCCTAAGAATCGCCCTCTTCCTCTAAATGGAAAAGAAAAGCTTATTAATATCGATGATCTCGATATTATATGTAAAAATACTTTCAAGAAGTATAAGACATTAAACCGTGTACAGTCCTTAGTTTTTCCTGTTGCATACGGTACCAATGGCAACATGCTAATTTCTGCTCCAACAGGTGCTGGAAAAACTGACGTTGCATTGCTTACTGTACTTCGCATAATTTCGCAATATGCGCACGTTTCCACGAACGGAGATGATTCTACTGTGTATCTTGAAAAGGACAAATTTAAAATCATCTATGTTGCGCCGTTGAAGGCTCTTGCTGCGGAAATTGTTGAGAAGCTTGGACAACGACTAGCCTGGCTCGGAGTATCGGTTCGAGAATTAACGGGTGATATGCAATTGACTCGTGCTGAGATCACAAAGACCCAAATCATTGTCACGACTCCAGAAAAGTGGGATGTTGTGACGCGAAAATCAAATGGTGATAACGATCTTGTGGAGAAAGTTCGACTTCTAATCATAGATGAAGTTCATATGTTACATGATGATCGAGGCTCAGTAATTGAATCATTAGTAGCTCGTACTCTCCGTCAAGTTGAAAGCTCACAGTCCATGATTCGTATTGTTGGCCTTTCTGCAACTTTACCTAACTTCATAGACGTCTCTGACTTTCTACGGGTGGACCGAAAAGAAGGCTTATTTTACTTTGATGCTTCTTTTCGTCCAGTTCCTCTGGAACAGCATTTTATAGGAGTGAAAGGAAAGGCAGGATCTAGACAAGCCTCAGAAAATACGGATAGAGTAACATATGAAAAGGTCGTAGATATGCTGCGACAAGGTCACCAGATTATGGTGTTTGTTAATTCCCGAAAAGATACTCTCAAAACTGTTAATATGCTGCGAGAAATGGCAGCTACTGAAGGAGATCTTGACGAGCTTTTTGATTCAACATTTCATCCCAAATACAAATCAGCCGCTTACGATATAAATAAGTCTAAAAATAAAGATATTAGGAATATTTTAAAGTATGGATTTGGGATACATCATGCAGGAATGTTAAGAACGGATCGAAACCTTACCGAAAGACTGTTCACAGAGGGTGTTGTGAAAGTACTTTGTTGTACGGCTACTCTTGCTTGGGGTGTGAATTTACCAGCGGCAGCAGTTATAATAAAGGGTACACAGGTTTATGATGCTAAAAAGGGTGGCTTTACTGATTTAGGTATAACAGACGTTATTCAGATATTTGGTCGCGCAGGTAGACCTCAATTTGAAAGCTATGGTATTGCCTTCTTATGTACAACTGGAGATAGATTGGCGCATTATATTTCAGCAGTAACTCAGCAGCACCCTATAGAAAGTAGATTTACCGAGAGACTTGTCGACAATCTCAATGCCGAGATTGCTCTAGGTACGGTGACAAACGTTGATGAGGCTGTTCAATGGCTTGGCTATACGTACTTGTATGTACGTATGTTGAAGAATCCTTTGGGTTATGGTGTTACCTGGGCTGAATTAGAAAATGATTTTCTATTGGGTCAACGACGGCGTGATTTGATTGTTTCGGCTGCTCGTACACTTCATAGAATGCAAATGATCATCTTTGATGAGCGGACTGGTGCGCTTACCGCTAAAGACGTGGGCCGCATCGCCTCAGAATTTTATTTACTTCATAACTCTATTGAGATTTTTAATACAATGCTGAAACCACGTGCTACAGAAGCGGATGCTTTGGCAATGCTTTCGATGTCGGGAGAATTTGATGGACTTAAGTCACGGAACGAGGAAGCGGATGAGCTTACATCACTCCGTGATAAATACGTTCCTTGTCAGGTTGCCGGCACAGTTGACACATCCAATGGGAAAATTAATATTCTTCTCCAATCATATATTTCACGTGCACCGATTGATTCTTTTTCCTTAGTTTCTGACTGTGCTTACGTTGCCCAAAACTCAGCACGTATTAGTCGTGCCTTGTTTATGATTGCATTAAACCGTCGCTGGGGTCAAGTTGCTCTTGTTCTCTTGGCTATTTGTAAGGCTATTGATAAACGATTGTGGCCCTTTGAACATGAATTAGCACAGTTCGACTTACCAAAGAATGTTATCCAGCGACTGGAAGACCATGAGATCTCTATTGAAGATCTTCGATCCATGTCAAATTCTGAAATTGGTGAGCTCATTCGTAATCGTGGCCTAGGTCCAGTTGTGGCTCGGTATGTTCGCCAAATACCTAGCTTGATAATTGAACACAGCGTATTTCCAATAGTTCGAAACATCCTACGTGTTCATCTTAATATCATACCAGATTTTCAATGGAATGATCATTTACATGGACAATCTGAATTCTTCTGGATATGGGTTGAAGATTCGGACGATTCAACGATATTGCATTCTGAAAAATTTATATTGAGTAAGAAGCACCTCAATGATACACATGAACTTGATTTTTTTATTCCGTTGGATGATCCACTTCCGTCTCAAGTATACATTAGAGCTATATCTAATACATGGATTGGTACTGGAAATGTGACTGCGATATCATTTCAGCATCTTATCCGGCCAGAGAATGAAACAATTCAGACAAGGCTTCTCCCTTTGCGTCCTTTACATATATCTGCTCTCAAGAATAAGGTCATCGAGAACATTTATAGTAAACGCTTTGAGTATTTCAATCCCATGCAAACTATGGTTTTTCACTGCTTGTACTATACGAACTCGAATGCTTTTATTGGATCGCCTACTGGTTCTGGCAAAACCGTCGCCGCAGAACTTGCGATTTGGGCAGCTTTTAACAAATATCCTAAATCTAAGGTTGTGTATATAGCTCCTATGAAAGCTCTTGTTCGAGAAAGAGTTGATGATTGGTCAGCAAGATTAAAGCATCTGCGCGTTGTAGAACTTACTGGTGATAGTAGTCCGGACTCGCGTAGTATTAGGAAAGCAGACATAATCATCACCACACCTGAAAAGTTCGATGGTATTTCACGAAATTGGCAAACAAGAAAATTTGTGCAACAAGTATCTTTAATCATTATGGACGAGATTCATTTGCTCGCGAGCGATCGGGGTCCTATTTTAGAGATGATTGTAAGCAGAATGAATTATATCTCAGCGCAGACAAATCAGCCAGTGCGTCTGTTGGGAATGTCTACAGCCGTTGCAAATGCAGGGGATATGGCTGGTTGGTTAGGTGTTCAAGAAGGATTATTCAATTTTCCCCAATCTATAAGACCTGTTCCGCTGGATATGTACATCGACGGATTTCAAGATAACACTGGGTTTTGTCCTCTTATGAAGTCAATGAACAAACCTGCATTCATGGCAATAAAGAGTCATTCGCCTACAAAGCCGGCATTGATTTTTGTTGCTTCTAGAAGGCAGACACGATTGACGGCTTCTGATCTAATCAATTTTTGTGGAATGGAAGAGAATCCGAAGAGATTTCTTAATATGTCCGAAGATGAACTATTAAGAGTTTTAGAACAGATTAGTGATGAGTCTTTAAAGCTTTCGTTACAGTTCGGTATCGGACAGCACCATGCTGGTTTAGTTGATATTGATAGACGTGTCGTTCAAGAACTCTTTTCTAAGAACAAGATACAAATTCTGGTTGCTACTAGTACGTTAGCATGGGGTGTGAATTTACCTGCGCATTTAGTCATAATTAAAGGAACACAGTATTTTGATGCTAAAGTAGAGGGTTACAAAGATATGGACTTGACTGATATTCTACAGATGATGGGACGTGCAGGTCGTCCTGCTTTTGACACTAGTGGGGTGGCTATGGTGTTTACTCAAGAGTCAAAGAAGGTGTTTTACAAGAGATTTATTCACACTGGTTTCCCTGTAGAATCATCGTTACACAAAGTGCTTGAAGACCATCTCGGTGCCGAAATTGCTGGTGGAAATATATCTAATAAGCAAGAAGCTTTGGATTTTCTGACGTGCACATTTTTGTTTAGGAGAGTCCATAAGAATCCATCATACTATGGCTTGGAAGATACTACTCAAGATGGAACAAATAGTTATTTAGTACAACTTGTTGAGAAGTCTGTAAACGAGCTTAAAGAGTCTTTATGTCTAAGAGTTCAGGCTGATGGGTCGACCTTTTTGTCTACACCATTCTTAAATATTGGTAGTTATTACTACATCTCACACAAAACAGTGAGGACAATTTTGTCTAAATCTGAAAGAAATATCACTTTTGAAGATGGTCTCAAGATTATGTCTCTAGCCGCGGAATACGATGAACTGCCAGTGCGACACAATGAGGATCTTGTGAACGCTGAATTGTCGAAAGACATGCGATATAGTGCAGAATCTATGGCTCCTTTTATGTGGGATCCTCATGTTAAAGCCTTTTTGCTTATACAGGCATATCTTAGTAGGATTGAACTTCCGATTACCGATTATATGCAAGACACAGTCTCTGTCTTGGATCAGTGTCTACGTATTTTACAGGCTTGTATTGACATTTCGGCTGAACTTGGAAGACTTTCTACGCTTCTGACATTTGTTCAGATCATGCAGGCTATCAAACAGGCAGTATGGTTTGATGATAATCCTCTGACTGCTCTGCCTGGATTAGAACCGATGCCTATGTCACAATCCATGACGGTCACTAGTTTAGAAAGACTCGGAGATATGTCTACTAAAGACTTTCATAGACTAGCAGATTTCTTTCAGGTACCAGAAGAGAGCAGATATGAATTTGTTCACGTCCTATCCTCGATTCCTGTCGTAGACTTAACATGTTATAGGTCAAAAGAGAAGCCAAATGAACTCATAGTAAGTTTGAGCAGAAAGCACGCACCTTTATCAAGAGATTACGCTTGTTATACGCCAAAATTCCCCAAGAAGCAATTCGAAGGATGGCTCATATTACTCATTAACCGTGAAAAAGATGAGGTTCTCAGTCTTAAGCGTCTGCGGCCGAGACCGAATCATCCATGGCAGAAGCCGATTGAGGCTCTCATTAAGATTCCTAGTAAATTTGATCGGAACGTGATTGAACTTGCATGTATCAGTGATACATATCTATATAATACGTTTACAATGACCGTAGATATTAGCAAAAGTGAATAAGTAATTTCACTTATTAAAGGAGATTGAGCTGGAATGACAACTGGAAAACGGAGTTTGCTACGAATTAGCGTAAGATTTGTAGCCCGTTTGCTAATCTCTACACCGCTATAAACAACTCATCTTCTCAAACATAATTCTTTATACGCAAATATCTTAGAATCGTGGTTTCAAGAGCATTTCTTCTTTTGTTTGCTTTAGGTATAGAATTCGTTGAATTGTTATTGCTGCACAAAGTTTAGTTGGTTCACGATTTTAATAAGGAAAAGAAACTGATAAAATATTAAAATGGCATCAGCACCTTTAGTAATTACCTCTCCAGCGTCATCTCATTTTCAGCATGTTGAGCCTGTTCTTCAGCGCGGGATATTGAAGACAAATATCGCGAACCAGAATCTCATAAATCAAAACTCTAATATTGTACAAAAGCTCGATGAAACAAAGAATAAAAAAGTGGTTGAAAACAACTCGAATCATGTTAATAATGCTGGACCATTCGATACGAAGCAGGTTCAGCTCAATTGCATATCAACTAAAACTAGTAATACTGAAGATTTCCAGGATATTATCGGCGAAAGCTTCAGCTTGAACATTAATTGCGGTCAGGATGCATATATTGACAATGATCTGGATATTCCTCTTACTTTACAGGGAATTGATCCAAAGCAGGCGCTTGGAAAAACTTCCACGCTTAAGCTGACATCGTCAATAGGTCCTTCTAGTATTTCGCTTTCTGCAGCTTATATGGAAGAGCATATGAGAGACTTCCAGCGATACAAAGATGAGGCCACTTCTATTGCAACTCAGACAAGATCGTCGTTGATGCAGACCAGAAGTATGAGCGCTACACTCAAAAGATTACAACAGCGTTTCCGAAGACTTACGATCAATAGAAAAAATGTAGGTATAATTGGGATGACCGCCGTCAATGAGTCAGCACAGATGCAACGGCCTGGAGAAAATGCTAACGCAGCGCGGTTTCCATCTATTCATCCTTTGTCAGACATCAAAAATGAATTACGGTTACAATACGGTGTTCCAGCCTCAGTGGAAACCCTTTCAGTCTCGAGAACTGATAGGAAGCGTCATCGTCATATATCGAGCATTACTCGTTTCTACAACAAAATATTTAAGTCACCGGTGCCGCTAGATCTAGAACAGTAGGCTGCAAGCTACTTGAGCAATATCTGCTAACGTGCCAGACCACTTCGTGAATGTATTTCTCAACACAGCATCACCTCACTTAGAGTATCTGTATTAATGTATTGTAAACCTTCGTGTGATTATCTTTTAATAGACAATTATAGATGACTATTCATTATTTTCGATTTCAAGGTACATAATGTTTCTAGTCAACTTTTGAACCAGAATGCAAGCTCGAATGTGAGCCGCATACTCAGTGGCTCAGAAAAATTCGTAACTGAGCGAGAATTCCGCGGTAATGTAAGAGCACCTTAGTAGAATATACAAAATGTTGAATCCAGAAAACCATTAATCAGATATTATGGATCTATTGTATATTGTTGAGTGTTACCTTCGGATAGATAGATATGATTTCTTCTGAGCGTAAGGTATGCGTAGTTGAGCAATTCAACTGAAGAATTTCCAGGACCAGTCTATCATTTCTATTGAGACTGTTGTGTAGTGAAGTTGGGACTACGGGTATAGACCAGAGCCCTCCGCACAACTAATTATTATTGTTACTCTTTTAAGTCCATGAAGATTGCTATCAATTATTGCATCTACAAAGTAAACTAACGCTTACCAATTAATAGTCAAGTTTCTTCAAGCACTATACAGAATCGTTTACGATAAACTTGTACACTTACGATACTAACAAAGTGTCACTTACAGACGCACAGTCTTGTATCTGCAGATATCTAGAGAGATCGGAATCAACAATTAATTCAACTACAGTGCTTTATATATGTGAGAGAGCGGTGATTCGTTCTAAATATGCTGAAATTCAAAACTCAATTGAAGGATTTGTCAGCTGGACTTACACCTGAGGTGTTTGGAATCGAGGATGTAAGTGATAACAGTGTTCATCTGACGGGTGAATAAATTTATGTCGACAGATACTGATAGCGTCAATATAGCTTGGCCGATTTGGAATTAATGGTGGAATATCGGCATTAGCGTATGATCCAGTACAGAGCCTATTGGCTGCGGGAACGGATAGTGGAAGAGCATACGTGTTTGGTCAACCCGGTGTGGAAGTCGAGTTCGATATCTGTCCGGGTAGATCTATCATATACTTACGGATTGTTAGAAGCATGTACATGATTGTAGTAGATGGTAACAATACGATAACAGTAGTATCCTTTGATACGAAAGAAGTAGTTTCGACATTTACACCATCAAGTCCTATTACAGCTATTGAAACGGATGCCGCTCTTGACTGGCTCTTTGTTGGTCTAGAATCAGGTCTGGTGATAGTTTTCGATGTAGACAGAGGCATCAAGGCACCATTCAGAATTTCCAATCTTCAAAAACTAGCCTTTCCTCGTGCTTCAATATCACCAGTTGTATTTATAGCACTTCACCCGCGTTCATACAATCTTATTCTTATTGGATATGAAAGCTCTGCCATTGTCTACTCGATGGTAGATGATAAAATCATTCATGCACTACAATACGAGCTTCCTCCTGGCGCACCTGGTGGAGATTTACAGCCTTCCAACTTGAGAATTCCAAGGTACCCCAAGCTTTGTACTGGTGCTTGGCACCCTAATGGACATCATATAGTTACAGCTTATGAAGACGGTTCATTCGTATTCTGGGATGCCAAACAAGGTGTCTTGTTGCAGGCCAGGACAATAGAAGATACTGAGATCAACAAACCAAGACGTTCCAGCGTGTCAATGGGCCCTTCAATGCACGTAGGGTCTGTTCTACGGGAACCTATATTTAAACTAGCCTGGTGTTGTACTCAAGATCCTGAGGATACTTCGCTTATTGTCGCTGGAGGCGGGTCAGCTGATATGCCGTTAAGAGGTCTTACTTATATGGACTTCGGTCCCACTCCTACCGTTCAAATTACTTCTTATCAATATATGGGTGATCACTATGCCGCCCCAAGACGTCAAAGAATATATCCTATTCCGGCATATGCTGATCCTGTTGACTTTATTATGATTCCTAGTAGTTCACCATACTATGGTGGTAATCATAATCCAAAGGCATTGATTGCCATCCTATCTTCAGGTGAACTATATACAATCGATTATCCAAGTGGGGCTGGCCTTCCAGTTGCATCAATGTTTCCTCCTTCCTTATGCTGGATCCAACCTCGAGTTACTATCTTAAGTACAACTGCTGTAAAACGCAATCAGTGGACTGGCATGATGAGTTCTCGTCGCACTGTTGCTCCCTTATTAATCGGAGGCTCACCTGCGAAGAAATCACTAAGACAATATGATACTCGCAATATTCTAGTTACTGGACATGCAGATGGATCAGTGCATCTCTGGGATGCATCTCATGGTGAGATTGAGGACTCTCAAATCCTAGATGTGTCTATTGCAGAGGCACTTGACAGAGCAGATGACGTGCGCGTGGACGCCATTTCATTTGCAGGTCAACGAGGCGAAATAGCAGTCGCTTCTGTGACTGGAGAGGTTGTATTGTTCAAATTTGGACGTAACAACTTGCTTTCAAAAGATGGACTCTCTGAGCAACTAAATACATTAAAATTGAATGATGGAAGACCTGTCATTCAGAACATTTTGTCTCGGGCGAATCCGAATATAAAAGATGGTTTTCTTCCTTATTTTCTTCTTAACATTGACAAGGGGCCTGTTACGTCTCTGAAAACTAGTGAAATTGGTTTTTTAGCCATTGGCTATCAGTTTGGCAGTCTTGCTGTTGTCGAAACGCAGTCGTCCAAAATTATATATGTGGAGGATATTAATAATATCAGTATGGATTCCAAAAAAACCTCTGTACGCTCTGGAGACAGGCTATCGCACTCTGGAACAGCGTTTGAAGTGCCCTTATCACTTGAATTCTCAATTATGAGCTTTGAGGATGACAACTTTTCGTCTATTATATTATCTGTAGGAACTTCCTTCGGGCGAGTTCTATTTTTTAGAATTGTTCCTACTCGAGACGGGCATCATACGGCACAGTTGGTTAGTATTTTCAGCATGAAGTCCAAGATTATTGCTACGATTCCATTTGACACCACTTATGGTTTGTCTGCGGTAGCGTCTCCTACTATTCTGCAGCAGCTTCCTCAAGGAGTTGTGATATCTGGAGCAATTATAGTTGTCACGCCTGAAGAGGCTCGTGTAATTAAACCACCAAAGGCCAAGATTGCAAGCAAATCGTTCGAGGATAAGATCATTTCTGCAGGAGTATCATATTTACGACAAGGAGATACTCTTGTTCTTGTGTGCCTCACCGAATCTGGTTATATACGAGTGTTTTCTCTACCATATCTGAAAGAGATGCAGAGCCTTTCGGTACAAAGACTACACCATATGCAATTTGCTCCTAAAAGTATAATATCTCTTAATGGAGATGTAGTTCTAGGGATGGGCAAATATGAGGCTGCTCTACTGAATATATGGGGTAAAGGTGTTGCTTTGAAAAGTCTAGGTCGGTCTGGCAAGGAAATACAGAAACAAGATGCATTATATGACGCTTTAAAGCCTTTTCCTCCACGACCACAAATTAGCACGATACAGTGGGTAGGCGGAACAAAATATGTCACACAGGAAGACTTAGATTTATTAAGTATGTTTTTTGTTTAAGAATTTGAATGCCTATGCTAACGTGGTGGAAATATAGTTGGAGGTCCTAATAGACCAAGGTCGCAAAGGGCACTAGAGGAAGAAAGAGCTAGAAGAGAGCAGCAGCGCTTAACTTCACTGCAGAAGACATCATCTCTTAGTCCCACATCCTCTAGTTCTTCTCGCACCTCTTATTTCGAATCTGCAGGACCAAGTCGACGCTTTACTGGTAACAACAATAATGGAGGAGGAACCTACAATAACATGCGAAATGAACTGGACGAGCGTGGGGACAGATTGGGTTTCATGCAGGACCAGTTCACAAAATTAGAAGATGCCTCGAGTGATTACGTCAAAGTAAGTAGTAATTTTCTTACGAATTATTTGATTTGTTCGATGGATTGATGCTAATAAACTGAAATGTTCAGAGTCTCACAGAGTTTCTGAATGATCAGAAAAAGAGAGCGGCAACATCATATTTCAAGTCCAAGTTCCTTGGATAATTGGCAAATCATATTAAGAAGCATTATATACCGGGCAATTTCCTACTTATTTGCTTTGTCTCCTGTCTCTTCTATTCATGCTTTCCCTTAAATGTATCGAGAGTAGTGAATTGAATCATTTATTATATTTCCAGGCAGAATTGCAATTGTCATCATATCCATATGACTACACTTTGGCAGAGACTCAAAGGTAATCAAAAGTGGAGTTTCATATTTAAAGTACTATATACTAGAAAAAACAGAATAAATAAATCTTACAATTTTATAGAAAAGGTCAATTGCAAAGCAATTTTAATAGCTCCGTACCTAAATTAATACATGGATATATACCAATATGACGAGAATACCCTTAGTCGCCAGTATTTATATTCAATTGATCTACAGCCATCAAGACTAAGATGTCTTGTTCTCGATAAAATAACAATGATAAAATACGTGAGTGGTACTAAACGAGTCATAAAGGAACGAATAAAAGCAAAGGCGAAAGAGGCTCTGATATCTACATCTAGCAGTCAATTACAGCGATCATATGTAAACTCTGTAAAAAAATCCTTGATTACAGAGTTATATCCAGATGAAGAAAAACTCAACACAATTGCAGCTATAACGATTATATTAATCAAGCGACCTAGCATGGCAAAAACACTCGCATTTGAATTCGCTGATAGTCTAAAGATTTTCGCTAAAGAAGTGGCGAAGTCACAATTTCTAACACCATTTGTTCGAATCCTTCTTTACGGTCCTGAGAGTGAATCTACGTTAGACTATGCTCTTGCAGACACATTTATAAATGCTACTGGCTATAGCAGGATTGCTACTATCAAACGATGGTACCGAGATTGGAATTCTGCTTTCTCGTCAGATCATAGCGGTAAAATTGTGTTTCCGTCTACAGTCAATCCTACCTTAGGAGGTAGCGAAGCGCTGTGGATGCCGCTCATTCTTCAAATCCTGCTCTCATACATGGTAGAATTTCCATGTCGAGTTGACGCTTTCGAATCACCTATTAATCTGTACAATGTTCGTAAACTAGCGTTACATTGCAGAGACCTAATTGAAAAGGGCGCTCTCAACAAGGAGAGAGAGGTTACTATACGTCTAGATCCGCTGAGCCTTAGATATATGAACTTAACGAGCGGAGACGTATGCAACCTGCTCAAATTTATTCTAATTCTCTTGCCAGGTGGTGCATATGGATCACTGACAGGATACTATGGACTACTTGATAGTCTTCATTCTGTTCCAAATCCTAAAGACACAGCTCTTGCTATTGCAGCTATCGGTCATGGTAGAGAGAAGCTAATTTCCGCCATTTTTGCCATGCTCAGGTTCATCTGTATAAAATCTTCTGAAAATCATAAATCAATTCGTCTGGGAGCCGTATTTGGTATAATATTGCTGGGCGAATCTGTTGATAAAATGATAAATTCTTATGATCTGTCAATATCTAACAGAGGAATAAAGGTTGGACAAGAGATAGTAAATGATGGACTAACGTCCAGAAATATTAGAACAATCATTCAAATTGAAGCGACCCATCTCGTTTCAACTTTTATAGATCAGTGGAGTGATATAGCCAAGCATCTTCGTCATTTGTATTAAACTTCGCTTTTGTATGTATTGTAAACTAGAACTAATTGTTTACTAGATTTTATATGTTTAATTTACACAAATCTGCATATCATACTTATATATGGCATAACAACACAAAACATATTTAGCAATGCTAACCAATCATTGCAAAGCTATTCTCACCAAGAAATATCCTAAAAAAGTATTACATTTCATAAGTTCACATATACTCATAGAGCGAAAACCGTTGTTTCTTTGGAAATTTAGTACAGATATACGTCTAGAAAACTTTTGTTCGAACTTACAGATTGCGGTCCGTTAATAATGAGTGCTTCATCTGCTGCTATTGAGAGGCCGGATATCCGGCCGAAGTTCATGAAGAATCCAATCATGGTATGTACAAGGAGCCCTATGTCTAAAGCAGCAAATGTTGGTCATATAATACTTGCGTATAATGTGTATCGCAATCACCTCGAAAATGTGCAATAATAGCATGCTAATGCTTACTGTATATTTTTCTAGACTCTTCGTTACTACTCTCGAACTAGACCGCAGTACTTTTGGCCCTCGGCGATAGCTTTTGCTATCCCAGTCGTAGGATTCGTGGGTTATCCTCTTCGTCTTAAATTCTATGGTAATCATGAGCCAGTCCCAAGAAGATATCCTTGTAAGTGTTTATTATTTAGTCATACTCATTTTATTTGTATGACAGTAATTTATAGATGAATGGCAGGATCGGTGCTAACTATGTGCAGTGCCCAAGAGAGACCGTGTTCCTTTGGAAGGATATGACGATTAGAATACTCGAAAGATCAATAGAACTTCCCTCTTATGCCCGTAAATCATTCATCCTCTTCTGGCCTTCGAAGTACTTCACTTTCATATTTAAATAGTTTCTTACAGAGAGCATGCGATTGCAGTTTAATTTCTATTATCTTTTATTCTATTTCATGATTATGGATATTTCATTCCTAACCTTCTGTCGACTTCTGTTTCCCTTAAATTTTCATTGATATGGACGACGGCGAGCTTTTCAGATTTAATTGTATATATAAATAAGCTAACTACAATAATACACAAGAACTCAAAAAAAAAAATCATCATTATGCCTATTCTTGATAATCGAAGATTCTTTTGCCTAGAGCACGAACAATTACGGAGATATCAATTCAAAACTATCAATGTATATAAGAGTAAGGACCTGAAGTTATAGATGGATAACCGTTTAAACAAATAATAAATCAATAGAAAAAATAGTCAAACAATAAACTAAGATTGAAACAATTATCATAATAGTAAATAACATATGAACCTGTTATCCGATCAAAAATCAAAATTATGAATAATCCCACGATAGTCAGATTATTTCAATTCTTTCAGCCTTATAATAAATAAATAAATAATCTAAAAATAGATTTGGTATAAGTTAGAGTAGCGACATGTTTACGTTAATCTATTACCTAGTAGCCTGATGATGACTGGATACATCTTCCACGCCTTCGATCTCTAAACCAGCCAAGACATCTCTGTCCTTTTCAGCAACATCGCCTTCGTCATCTTCATCTTCATCAGCACCTGACGAAATTGACTGCTGATGCTGGCCATTAGCTCGAGCCATAGCTTCTTCTCTAGCTTGCTGTTCTCTAGCTTGTCTTTCCATCTCATCAATCTTCTTTCTGAAATCATTCGCAACCCTCAAACTGTCACTAACTAAGCTATCAATAAACCCACGTAAACTTCCTTTCTCGCGGAGACCACCTTTTGCAGGCGCAAGCTTAAGAGAAGCTGAAAAATCATGGGCAAAGAACTTCTCAAGTGCTTCATCAGCCAAAATCACCATTCTAAACGTAGGTAAGTTTATATGTAGTGGATGTGATGGATCGAGTGCAATATTGGCAGCTCTTACAGTATCTGTTTTACTACTCGATGAATGGCTATCAACCGGAATAAGCTTCTCATCCGGAGTAGCATCATCCGGAGTAGCGTATTCAAAGGCACGTCGAATAAACGCACTAACTGAGGATAAGTAGTCTATCTGGACCTCGGGCCTTATTCCTTGTTCGTTATTTGGAGGCATATGGTTAACATCACTGCCGTCATTCGATGGCTTAACTAAATGCTTTGTAATGTACAATAAACCCTCCGACATCTGTAATATGCCTTCTCTGTCAACCTTACCATCACCATCCTCGTCATAGAGCTCAAAAAAATATGCCATACTAGACATAATGTCTTGCTCCATTATACCGGCAAGTCCAGAAACTACATCTTGCAATGACAATCCGCCTCGCAATTCAACATCCCACCTATGAAACAATCGACGCATAAAGTCATGCGGTTCAGAAGCCCATTGAGCGATGCCAGATAAGAAAAGTTTAAAGGTCTCCATGTCCATTAGTGTCTTAGTCGGACCAAGACCAAGTCGAGATGACTGAAGTGCTTGATAGAACCGGTCATATATATTGGACAAGTCCGTCTGAGAAAGATGTCCAGTCTGATGGAGATTTCGAAGCTGTGTTCGTTTGGCAAAAGACTCAATCCCTTCTAGTACATGATTCTTATGCTTTCTTCTTTGTTCATGAATAATATCATCAGTGATAACAGAAAACTCCTTAAATGCAACTACCATCAGTTCTTGGAACTTGGTAACTTCCCTCAATTTATCGTTCTCAGATGTTGGATGAGCAGAGTCATCTAATTTGGAAAAGTAATCCTTAAGAATAGAAATGAACGAGCCATCATCGTGAACATCAAGTAGTTCTTCACCATTTATTCTTAAAATTGCTAGACCAATTTGGAAGAGAACCTTGGGTCCCTCAAGGAAGAATACGTCTAAAACTCTAAATGCAAAAGTCAGTGGCATAGAGTTAACGTATAACGACAAAAACCATGGCAGTGAAACAATAGAGAGCTGTATATCCGAGCTCACAAGATGTTCCCATAATATTGGCATTGTCTTCTCAACCAGTGCTTCGAACACGCGCTGATCAAGTAAAGTACCGTACATAGTTTGAGAATAGTATCCAGGTACAAGATGATCACACAGCATAGATAAACACCAAAAGGCTTGTTCTTCATTCATATAAATAAGCAACGCAGCAACTACTATATTCATTGCTTGGCAATAACCAACAGATTCATTTCGCCAACTATAGACAGTCAAGACTCGCCTTAATCGCTCAATTCCCTCGTCGGATTGATACGCAGGATACTCAGGTAACGAGCGGTTCAAATCCTTCTCAATTTCCTCTATAGCCAGTGATGTACGACCTTCATATTCCTTTAACATATTCTGATACAAATTTGGATTCGCCAGGCGTAAGTACATTGAGCCTGACGTCAACTCCCATATCTCTCCACGTAGGCGATTTGGTAGGCCAACCCTTACAAGCTTTTGGAATGTTGGTAGTCGAATAAGTGTTAAATTGCGTCCGTGATCCCGCATGTATTCTGCCCACAATCTTAGTTTAGACTTGTCACGCAGTTTCCTTGCGTCACCTGGGTATTTGAATATTTGGCCAAGACCTCCTTCTGGCATAGTTAATGTGTCTTTCTTAACTCCATCAGGTCCTGAGGCAGCACTCTTATCAGAAAGCATGTACTCTGAATAAAGGGTGCCCATGAACCGACGTAAAAGTCTCATGTCCGATACATTGGACCTCAGGTTATGCTTCAACCGATCACAGAAGTTCTCAATAGGGGTGCGCATGCCGGTAAATTGCAGATTGAACCGGAGACCATGTAGTGTCTGAATCGTCAATGCAAACAAATATGTCTTCGAAGCTAATCGCTCAACTCTGCGGATCGCCACTAATGGCATAACAAAGGAGCATGCTCTAGGATCAAGAGAATCGAACACAAGATGTGCTTCAGATAGCATTAACTTTCCCGAGAAAAAGAGTGCTGAGGATTCGAAAGCAAAGTCGGCTGGTATCGATGCTTGCAGGGATGCAGTCGGCGGTAATCGATACGTCATTCGGAACACCTCGTCTGCTGAAAGTCGTTCATCATTAGGGTCGAATAGCGACAACGCGGCAGCCTTACTTCGTATAGTAGAAAGCAGGGACATAGCTTTTCTCAGACTTTCTTTCGGCTTAGATCCTATAGATCGTCCGTCTTGATGTTATTTTCTACTCGTTACAATTAGTGATTCCACCTTCTCACGTACTCTGTATTTATCTTCCAAAAATCCTAATCTTCTTATTTTTGATCTCTGGTCAATCCAATTTCTTAGTTATTGGCTTCAGATAAGTGTTTTCAGTGTGTGCTTTATCTATTCGGTCTGAAACAAGTTGGACTCTATGATGCGCGCCTATACTATACCAACACCAATTCAAGCGACTGCATTACAAGAGTCCCTCTTTAGTTACTTAGCAATTGTCAGCAGAGAAGTTGTAGGCGCACATCTCACCCTAACCTAACATATCAACGTATTAGGGTTCTGTTTAGTCCGCACTCGGTGAATTGTACCCTATCCCTTATACTAAATCATGTTCGTACGATTTATACAGACAACGGCCAGAGTGAGCGAGTGAGACAGCACTGCAGTGACAGATGAAAAGGACGTGGAGATGATGGTAAAAGAACAGATTTGAAGGAACAGATGAGCAAGAGATTCCAAATAGTAAGAAGGCTTCATAGATTTGATAGTAATCTTGATAGAATGATATGTAACATAGATATCTAACTGAGAGCTAGTATTTGTAGGGCGATTCATTGTCAGGGTATATTCAAATTAATAAAGGCTCCTAATTACAATTGGCACGATGTCAGGAACAACAGAGAAACTGTTTGATCCAAATAAATATATACCTGTTATCGAAGTATGTATATTATATGGTCCATCGGAAGGAGAAACTGAGCATCTGAGTTTGGTTGTGGGCAGTTAACAAAGCAAGACAAGACGTATACAAAGCACATATATACATGGAAGAGAGAAGGGCGAGTTAGCACGACTGGAATGAGAAAATGGCACTAACATTGTTGAATAGGCAATCTTGAGAGTTGCTGATCTTGAAAAAATATCAGCCAAGCGTATAAGATATGGTATCCAAGAGATATTTGAGATTGATTTGGCGCCTTTCAAGGTAAGCGCGAGATTATTTTGCTGAATGGAGGAAATAAAATTAATACTGAGCAAACTCGTTTACTGCGATTGCAAATTATGCAGAAATCAATAGACAGTGTTATTCTAGAATGCTTCAATAATATCCAAGAAGAATTAGCACAAAGCGTCGACTCTGGGACGCCTAAGAAGAGATCTGTGTCTGAAAGTCGGTCAGTAATTAAAAGAGAATCAAATGCCAGTCTAAATGGTAAAATCGTGGGAGCGAAGGTCACCGATGCTGAATATGCTGCTCAGCTTCATAAAGAACTCAATTCCGTGCGCAAGACACGAACGGCTCCACACAAAAGGCGGGTAGAGGAATCAGGTAAAAGATCCGAGCCAAAGAAGAAGAAGCGTGCTGTGAACGAAAATAATCCATTTAATGCTCGGATGTTTCTGAGCTCACAGCTTTCAGAATTCCTGGAAGAGTCTGAGGTACGAGTATAATTATTGCCAGTATTGGATGCTCAAGGACGCAATGTTACTAACAAAATATTATAACAGCTCTCCCGACCTGAGGCAGTAAAAAGGATATGGGCATATATCAAATCCAATAGTCTTCAGAATCCTAATGACAAAAGAGAGATTCTATGTGATGCTCGTATGCGTCCTATATTTGGCGAGAAAACACATATGTTTACAATGAACAAGATCCTGGCAAAACATTTATTTCGTAAAGATGAGGTTACGAGTGGTAGCGGCAGTTTGCAGTCCCGCTCTATACCGAATGATCGTAGTGTGGACGGTCAGCCCAATAATGTCATTACAGAGACTATCGCGGAGAGTGGAATGAGCGATTACGATCGAAATGATATAGATGAAGCAGATGGTGAGGAAGATCTCGTTGAGTACAGGCAAGAAATTGAAGAAGGTACACCTGAAGATTTGATATCGGAAGAGGAGTGAGATGTTGTAACTATTCTTAAATTGATGTGGTTTTTAGTTTCATTTGTAGGAGTAAGACTGTTTGTAATTAGTAGTTTGTATTTTTCATACAATCTTGTACTATATGTTTTCTGAATGGGAGACTCACAAAATATATTGTATTTATTAGTAGTGTAATTATAAAAAAAATTAGAGGTTCTCGGTATCTTTGTAAATAGTGATCGTTCCTTCGTGAAGTTTCAATTTTCTGTAGCCTTGGGTTAATTAAATAGATCTTCACCAACGCTAATTTTCAGTTGTTTTTTTTGGTGAGAAATAATTCGTAAGACACTATCTTTTCTTTGTACATCACTAATTTTTTCAGCCTTCATTCAAAACTGAGAAAGCAAATATCATGGTATGTTTCTAGCTAGTTGTTGATCTTCTATATCACTTAGATTTAATCAATCTAGGAATTCAATGTTCATCTGGTTGGCGTATTGTTATGATGCTAACATTCTCATTAATACATAGACGGACAAGCTTCCACCACCGCTTTTGGCACTTTTTGCCCCTCGACCGCCTCTGAGATATCTTCTTCCAACAGATGTTGCTCCTGAGAATCGACATACTGCACGTATTTCAGGTGTGGCCAAGTTCGTGGAACTTCTTAACACTCCAGATCCAAACTACATTCCAGTTGAGACTAAGGCTGAAGAGAACCTTAGACGAAAACTTGAGAGAGCACAAGATCACGAAGAACGATTGAAGGAAGGTCTAAGGAATTGTACGTATTTCCTCTTCGTATATCATAGTTATGAATTGAAAGTGCGGATCGGATAACTGACTGAGAACTATTATTAATTCAATTTAGGGAACCCCAAGGAGGATCCACACATTCGGGGTGATCCTTTTACGACACTCTTTGTTTCGCGATTAACGTACGATACAACTGAGGATGACTTAGAAAATGAATTTCGAAGATATGGGTCCATTGAAAGGGTACTTAATTACTTATTTATATATTGATGTGTTGTTGAGTGGCATATTTACTAACTATTATGATCCATAGGTTCGCGTGGTCAGAGATAAGGATACGGGAAAATCGCGAGGTTATGGCTTTATTGTTTTTGCGCGCGAGGGTGATATGCGTGCAGCATATAAGGAAATGAATGGAGCAAAAATCAAAAATCGAAAGATAACAGTGGATGTTGAGCGAGGACGAACAGTGAAGTCGTGGAAGCCTCGATGGCTAGGCGGTGGTCTTGGCGGAAGGCATTACACAAAAGCAGCAATTCTTAAGGCCAGTAAAGATTACCATGAGAGAGATCGCGACCGTGGAAGAGACAGAGACCGTGAACGCTATCGTGGAGCATCTGGTGGAGGAAAGAGGGATTGGGATCGGGATCGAGATCGGGACCGATACGGTGATAGATACAGACGCGATGATCGCGACAGAGATCGTGATAGGCGAGATCGTGAGCATGATAGAGATCGTGACCGTGATAGACGTAACGATCGGTATCGGCGAGAAGATGGAGACAGATGGAGTAAACGACCGAGATACAGCTAAAGATACGATCAAAAGCATTTGCATCTAGAGTTTAGTGAACATAGAATTACATTTATTACGGTCTGCTCACATGTACTCGTAGCAATGTGAATCTAGCAACTACACTAAACCTTACTGTTTATTATAGACTATATGAAATGATTGTTAAAAGGACGGTGAAGAAATGAATGTGAGCAAAGATGAAGCTTTTGAGATTTTCTACAGAAAAGTTCTCCCTTATATTGATTTCCAGTGCTACGAAAATATAAAGTATTCTTTGTTCTTTTATGTGACTATTCTGTAAAGTATATTACTGTATTTTTAAAAGAAATGGAATTCTGCCCTTGTTTTATTTCGTAATTTGCAAAACTTCGATATATAACTTTTTAAAGCGCTCTACTCTTCATCATCATCCATATCACCCTCACTCAGTTCTCCGACACTATCAGGTGAACTGTCGAGTTCATGAACTTTACCATCTGTCCAATACGCAACTAATCTGATCGTAAATTCGGCACAGGCAATTCCAAACAATTTGAGGAGTCTACTCTGCTTAGCATCGAGGATATCACCTTTTCCACATACTTTAAACTCATTATCAATATAAACCTTTCCATTTTTTAACGTCGTAGGAACACCAAGTTGTGTTCTCATAGTACTTTCCAATGAATGAGGAAGTGGAATATCATCTTCCTCTGGAATCTGTCCTCCTCTGGAATATATCACGCCAGATGGAAGAGTAAATGAAACTGTGGCAATCTGCCCTGCTCGTGGATAATCAGACTTTTTGAATTCTGAAAAATAGCTTTCAACTGTCTCTGGTGGTTCATTTGTCAAAAGTAGCCCGACTGCACCTTTTACATACTGTATAGCGTCTGTTAGCAGTATGAAATATAGATTGTATAGCATGAAGTCTTACTTTAGAAAGTTTGCTTAAATTTTCACGATACTCTTCTTCTCGAGTAATACCAAGAGCTTTAGCCATAACTTTTGTTCGCGCAAATAACAGTCTAGAAAATTAATTAGCATTAAAAAAAGGATCCTTTAGAGACCTTTTTAACTAGAATTTTCAATATCGCATAGGCTAGTGGGAGAAGTCTTTCTTTACCTGCTGCCAGTCCAGTCTCTTCTGACATCCTTCAAAAACGTATTTCGCATGTTTGCGACATCGAACACCCATACCTAAGTCAAGAGTTAGAAATAAAAACAGAATTTAACACAAAGTACATAGTGCTCAGAAATGTAACCTACATATTTATATATTTCAAGGGACTCTCTGATCTGATTAAAAAGAAGTTCTTTGCCCTCTTTGCCCTTTTTTTGGGTCTTTGTCAGAGTAACTATGACACATACGTTAGCTGGTGAAGACTATCCTAAAAATAAGAGTAAATAGTACTCTTATATATTTATTACTTACTGAGCTTCGATCTTTTCGATTTGGGCATTTTGTCTTATGTCTTTATCTCAGAGAATCGAATGGTATCCAGAAAAAATTCTTGAAAAATCAGTCTTTTTTTTCTCAATCTTTTTTTTGGGAGTATTAATGTAGTAGATCTTTGGCTAATGCAACTGTCCTGCGGCTCGGTAAAAGCATGTAAAGCCCATGAACAACTAACATCAGATACTAGACCTTGAATAATTATAGCTAAATAGTACAAGACAGGATCAATTGTATAGACGGTATATATATTATACACCAACCTGACATCCTCGATGAGATCGTTAGAATTGCTAAATGGATACTAGAAAATAAATGTATGAGATGCATTCGTACCTAGAACACATTTTAGAAAGTTTTCATACAGCTACTGGATGGAATATAGAAAATCACTATGCAAATCTAACAGCTACATCTAGAGGTGAGATTTGCTATATTCCTTTACAGAATAGTCTGAATATATTATATGGCCTTGCCTAGCAAGCTAATGCTTCAAATTAAACAGACTTGCTCGATTTCTCTCTGCCTTCCGGATTTACGATAGATATTTCGGCATTATCGTCAGGTTCAACTGCATCATCTTGTTCACTAACCAATCTCAGTGGAGTTGTAAATGGATCTCTATCGTATTTTTATTGTAGTCCTCAGGATCTACTTACTCCTATGAAACTTCAAACGGATAAAGTGGATCTTACTGAAACGTTCAGTAGCTTCCGGTCATTGCGACCCGTAAACATTCCTGAGGAGGCCAAATATAGGGAAGTGTGGAGAGGAGGACGGCGAATAGATGTTAAGAGTAAGTAGAAAGCAATGGATCTGTCTTGTCCTTTCAGGCTCTATTGGATAAAATCTGACTTTTGGACTTCGATAGACACGTTACTGTATGGAAAAATGTACTTACCTAGTAATACGCTTGAAGCTCTATATATTAAGCAATTTACACCTTCAAGCCAGATTATGATCTCATCAGTTAGCGATGTTCGTTTACGAAACGGTGGCACAGTAAGTCAATCTACTCATTAGATAATTTTTTTCTGGCTGACTACTAATTGTGACAATAAATAGATGATGGCACAATTGCAGAAGAATGTCGGTAGATGGTGTGGTGAGCTAATTTATAGCACAGACGAAGCATTATTGGGTCTTCGTGGGCTATATAATTTCGGTCCTGATAGTAGGTCGGGTGTATCTACTGGGCAGTCTCAGCTGAGCGCTGGTGGAGAGCTATATTATTGCGCTATGAATAAGGCTGGAGGAATATCTACAGGCTTGAGATATAACACATTATCGGCATATGCACACACTCCTATGACAATGACTCTCACCCTTAATCCTCTTATGGGAAATCTTAGCACCACGTTCGCTGTTCAGTCTACGAAGTTCACTGCATTCGCGAGTAGATATGATTTTAACGTCTATTCTTATGAAAGCAACCTAACTCTAGGCTGCGAATTATGGAAACGACCTGAACGACCGATATCTAGTAAGCGCTTGCGCTCAAAGAGACGATCAATACAGAATAAGGACAAGGAGCAGCAACAAGCTACAGATGATTCATCAAAATCCTTTGTGGATGAACTCATATGTAAAATCAGAGTATCTACAAATTCTCCTGGCGTAAGATTGCTGTGGGAGGGTCGAGTCAAGGCCTTTATATTTAGTTTCGGTACCGATCTGGAGCTTGTACCTGGTAGCGGCATTAAGTCTTTTGGCTTAGAACTACAGTATGCTTCTTAGTTACACATAATTCTCTTTGTATATCATTATATCATTAGCTTATTATTAGAAAGCATTTTATATTTATCTGTTCGAACTTTTTTAGAGCGCAGTCGTTAAGAGAAATACTGAAATTGGGCACTTCCATATTGGCTCAATCATTCTGTGATATCTTGTTGCATAAAAAACTCCTTACGTACCATTGTCCTCGATATATTGTAGTTGTAGTTTTACTATTATTAACATGGATTACTGGTTTTGTCTAAAAAAGTATCTGGAATATGATTTCTTGTCAAGGATGCTTGCTAATAAAAGTGAGGAAAACCTAGTACTCCGTAGTTTTCCCAATTTATTCGTTATCACCAAATTAAGAGAAGATCCTTGAAACAAGGTGCAACATTGTTCAATCACTATTTTTGCACCCCTTTGCTAGAACAAGAAATTTTCCTCTGACCACAAATAATCTTTGATAAGTCGAAAGTAACTGTACT
Organism: Dipodascopsis uninucleata var. uninucleata; assembly: GCA_030568195.1. NCBI lineage: Eukaryota > Fungi > Ascomycota > Lipomycetes > Lipomycetales > Lipomycetaceae > Dipodascopsis > Dipodascopsis uninucleata. Next base: position 149,381 of record JAJLTO010000015.1, read on the forward strand.
AATATTACTGTAGCTTTTATATCAGAATAAAATATCGGTATTGTATGCTCTAATTGTTTGTGAATCGAAATGATAAAGAGCACTTAAGATACACTTTTTCACTGAAGAGAGGTTTTTGGTGATCAGAGGCAAATCAATCAAATTCACTACTTTCTATTATTATTTCCACTGAAAAATTCACTAATTTACGTCAATACATTTTCAAGACATTGAATTACGAGGAATTTGGTGATCAAGCCTTAAGTTCTTACGTACTTGGTTTACAGCCTGCCTACAGCTGGTTGAAATGGCGTCGTCATACTCGCCATCACCGAGATCAAAGAAGCGGGTTTCATTATATGATATATCGCCAGAATTCTTTCTTCCAGAACCACAGCAGCAAAACTTAAGCAATTATGAAAATCTCTATGCAACTGATAGACAGAATAGCGAAAGCCAACTATCAAACCAGCGAAAGACATCCATTGATTCAATAACCACCAAGGACACCGCTGCAGGAGTAATTACAGATCTTACAAACCACAAGGGGCGAAATAGGCCGCGAACACCTTCTCCAACTCGAGGCAGAACATTCAGATTTCCTCCTCCTCCGTCTTCGACAAGTGTATCTGGTTCTCTTTACAAATCCACTTGTTATAATGTATCTAAAGAATCGTTGGAGCAGACAATAATTGATGAAAACAGTACAAGTGTTACTCAGTCGCGAGCGCCAAGTCCTGTCAGATTTAGTGGCAGAGCAAATGGATATGGCAATGGCCAGGTTCACGCAGATAAGAATGGCACGATTGATAGTGTACCTAATCTCAGCATTGAGCCCGCAGAAGACAATGATGAACTAGAAGTTCTTGAGAAGAGTGAAGAAAATCCAGAGCTACTCACACCAGAGGATAATGATTCCTTGAAGCCGATCAGCAGCTCGAAATCTCCTCCGCGGTCATCGTCTCCCGTAAATATTAAGAGAAAGCCTTTTAACTTTCAGTCTGTTGTGGCTTCCAGGTCTCCTGTTAACAAACCCGTAAGTGGAAATTTAATTAGATATAGGATTCTATTGCAACATATATTCTTACAAATCCCGGTCGATTTTAGAACCAACGACGAGGACATAAGTATAAACACTCATCTGTTTCTATGAACTTTTTCATGGAGCCACCACCGCGTCCACCACCAGTGTTACCTACTCACTTCCCTATCCCAAACTACGACGAGATAATGCATAGTATGTCTCGGGATCAAAAAATTCAGCTTGGATGGTGTGCAACGCATTTTCTGATTGGCATGTATATGTGGCTAATCAGTTATAACTCGACGGTACTTATGGCTCTTTCTCATATCCTATTTTACGATGGATTTGCGGCAGCTCTCTCAGTTCTGGTTGATGTACTTTCGAATTTTGAAGTATGGAAAAGTAGCAGCATTAGGCATCCATTTGGTTTGCAACGCATGGAGATCCTGGCGGGTTTTGCAAGCACTGTTGGTCTATTATTCATGGGTATTGATATCGGTTCTCACTTATGTGAAAATTTTGTAAAAAATGTCATTGCAGAGAGTCAACCGCATGATCATGAATCCGAACGCTTCTTTGTCACAGGAACTAACATGGCACTTACCCTCGGGCTTTTTGCTACGATAGTCTCTTCGATCGTGTTCAGAAATCACGAGAGAGTAGGAACTGCAGTACAATTCACTTATATTCGAAAATTACCATATGGTCTCAACAATCCATTATTTCTCACTACTATTGCTTGCTCATTATTCATGATTTCACTTCCTCTGCTCACCACTGAGCCCTATTTCGGCGCGATCGACAATTTCGTGGCAGTGCTTGTTGCTTTATCTATGTGTTTCTCTGGCTGGATGACTGCTTTAACTCTAGGTCGAATGCTTCTAATGGGATTTAACAGCAAGTCCACGCAGCTGATACTAAAGAGAATTCGTGACGATCCGGATATCAAATCAATCGAGGAATCTCGCATTTGGCAAGTCCATTACAGTCTATGTATTATTAATCTGCGCATAAAGCTTCATGGTTCAAGTGTTGATGAGACTCGAGTACGGGCGAACATAAACAGAATTATTGCCGATGTTTTGAAAGCAGATATGGGAGCTAAGTGCGAATCCAATGCTTATTCGTCGTTTACGCCAAGTTTTAGTAGCAATGGAACGCAAGCAAATACAATCAAATACTCTGAGAGAGTTGGACTTCAATGGGAGAGCACCATAGATATTGACAATTCATAAGTGATTTTTTTATTTTACGGCTGTTTATCTTTTTGTTTCCGTGCCATTAATTTTTCCTTGATTTACTCTTTTTTTTCTTATCAAGTTGCAGTTTGTTGCAGTATCTTGCAATTGTATTGTAGCATCATTTTTGGAATCTCATTGTTCGATTGTCTGATACTCATGCTGTATATCCCTGTGCCTGCGAACTCTGTATATTCATCTGTTATATAGTCGACCGGTGTTTATCTGGAATATGATATGAATTCGCTTATTCTGAGTCCTGTACCTACCCTCTTCTGCTTTGTGCAATGCTTGCTTCAAAAAAGTAGTTTCATATTGATTGAGTAATGTGACACAGATATCCGAATTAGTATCACAAGAATCTATGCTATAGCTTTCAAACGTATCGAAAGACTGATACGACAATGCTTTTTATAGCAATCCAGCCGTTCCAACTAGGCTCCTTAAAGTTTGTTCTAGTGAATCAGTTGCATAGATGTTGTTAATGTATAGGTAATAAGCATGCACCCGTGGCGCTCGGGCCAAAGATCATGACCTCATCATGCAGTCGACAGTCTCAAATGTTTTAAATTATCAGTTAAGTTACGTCAAGTAAGCTTTTTTTTGACGAAGGCCGGCTACAACTCATTTTATTATTGGCCTACATTGTAGAGATTTCTGTATTCACAATACACAAGCACAGCACAGCTTTAGCTATGGCAAATATATGTTTACGTGTAATTCTTTCAGGATGTGGACGGTGATTCCACAGGAAGGAGAAATTTATTTGGACTGCCGTTAATGAGGCATTCAATTTGAGCGTAGTGAGAACAAATCCTACGTGTCAGCGGAACCACACTGATATGTAAAAAATATATATTTTAAAAAGTAGCAATAATTGTCTTGATCCTTTTTTTATATCTATGTTGAACCGTCATTCTCTTATGCGTGCAGCTGGACTTTCTAGCTCTTTCATTTCGGTATAAGTGGAATAAAAGAGCGCAACTTTATGTAATTTTTTTAAGGTTGGCCCGCTCGCTAACGAGCCCTTCGTTTCCATCTCTTTCAGGAAATTTGTTTTCACGGGATCGTCGGCAGAAAACACGAAATTGGGCTCAAAATAGAAGTTTACCCAACCTGCTCTAAAACTGTTTATATTTATATGTTCCATTTGCCTCTTCCGCTCTGCATACTATTTGTACGCTCATATTATTGCAAGGTAAAATAGTGCAATGGACGAGAAAGGGCGAAAAATCATTGTTTGGACCGGAGCAACGTCTGGTCTCGGTTGTTTCGCAGTTGCATCACTACTTGAATCTGCTATTGATGTATACAGAAAAGGTCAGACACATCATCGAAGACGGAGTAGGGGATCTGACAGCAATATTTTAAGTCACAGATTGTCCATCTCTTCGAAATCTTCAAGTTCGTCTTCTGATGAATGTCCAAGAGTGCATTTAATATTAGCACTTCGAGATCCATCTAGCGAAAATACAATCTTTTCTCTACAATACTTCAGAGAGCTGGCTGCTAGGAGCGACTCTATAGTGGAAGGGATTCGTGAGTTCAACAATTTTTTATTATGAGATTGTATATGAGCTGGTATCTAACAAAAAAATTAGCTTGCGACCTTAGTTGCTTCAAATCCGTGCGAAATTTCACCGAGAAAATTACTGCGAGATATGAATCAATTTCAAGTGTCATTTTGGGTGCTTCTATAACAACGTGGGGACCACCTACATATACTGATGATCGATATGAACTTGGAATCGAAGTCAACCACTTATCACAATGGCTTTTAGTTGCCTTGCTGAGTAATAATATAAGGGACCGAGTTGTCTTCGTAGGGAGTTCAGGATACAAATCTGCAGATATTAAAAACGTAATAGAGCATTCTAAGAGGAAATCATCTTTACCACAGCATTCAGGAATTTTATACTCTACTGCAAAAGCCGTTCAAGCTCTCTGCATCAGTCACTGGGCAGATTACTTTCGTGATACGAATGTCGACGTCATATTATGTACTCCTGGATTTGTCCCAAACAAGGTCTTAAAGAGGCACTTAGCACAGAATCATCTATCCATGATTGATTCTGTTCTCACGAAAGTTTTCTCAAGATCGCCGGATCGCGCTGCAGATGTTATTGTTTTTGCGGCCATGTCTCCCAGTCTCTGCGGTCAATCTAGTATCTGTATCAATAAGAACATGAAGATCGAGGATCTCAATTTCCGTGGTCTACAATCAGATGTACGAAACTTTCTACCCGAGCAGCTAATGAAGGATTCTCGAAAAAATAATGAAAGAGCGAGAAGAGACATGCTTTTAAGTAATATTAATGCTGACAATCTATCTTTACCACAGTCTGAGACCAAGACTTCTAATATCATAGCTGTCCTTCAAAGACATGACAACAGTGACCATCATATAGAAAAAATTGCTCTTTGGAACTGGTCTTGTTTGGCAGTCAAAATGTTCGAATTTTGCTTGCCAGATATAGAATAAGTAAATCACATGCTTATAGTTTACTCTGTATTTTTTATTTTATTTTATCATGGCGCGGATGTGTTTGGAGTTTTGTGGTATTATGCATTTTATATGGATTAGTCGTATGACTTATAACTCCTATTTGTAATAATAATAATTAATAGTTAATCAAGTGTAATAGAATACGTCTGTCTATATGGTATAAAATACTTTGTTATGACTTGCTCTAGATTATATATTCAAAAAAAAATAGCTGACTATAAAAGAATTCAAAATGCGCCCGTTCACTCACAACTTTTTTGAGATTTGATCCTAGAAAATGCACAACTGCAATTTATACAAAACCAATACGAAAACTGTCAAATTATTATTTACTCTTCTTTTTGGCTTTCTTCACTTTCTTTGAGCTATTTAAATTAAGTCGTTTCTTTGGTTGCTGCTGCTCTGCAATCTGCGTGTGGTGTCGAACAAGCTTCTCCATATGTACATCAGATTTGACCATTTCAGCGAAATAGTCCTCAGGACGGGAAAAAGCAATTTTCTCCTTCAAAAGGAAACTTCGGCCCTTTTTCGCCGCATCAAGAGCCTGGTTATAAAACGACATTTCACGTGCGAGATCATTGTTAGCATCTTCAATAGCAGTCGGTTCGTCGCTTGTAATCGACATATGTTCAGAGAAAGCAAAGCTAGACAGCGGCAGTTGAATTGAGTGCAATGCCTGTGTAAGAGCCTTTGTATTGTTGACTGTCATCTTCTGGTAAGGGATAATATCTGGCTTGTCTTCACTATCATCATCACTAGATGTAAACTCTAAGTCTGATAAAGGAATGCCGTCTTCCTCTTCCTCTATCTTTCTAGTATCTCGCTTCTTTGCATTTGTCCTCTTCTCGGTCTTCTCAGTCTTCGGTGGCCGAATTGATTCCGAATCACTTTCAGATTCCGAATCGCTCGACAAATCATCTTCAAGCTTTGATATGTCTATTATCGGCTTGCTAACATTGTCGTCATCATCATCATCATCATCATCATCTTCTTCTTCTTCTTCTTCTTCATCTTCATCTTCTTCATCTTCATCTTCTTCTTCCACATCTATTGCTACTTCCGCTTCCTCTTCCTCTTCTTCCTCTTCGACATGCTTCTTGCTTTTCTTTTTGGGGGGCTCAGTAAATGAAAGACTTGCTCGTGTGTGGATCTTCTTTTCTGATAGCTTCTTCTCCTTCTTTTTCCGTTCGAGTTTGACTGCTAGCTTTTTCGCCTGCATGTCCACTCCCCGCGAGCGATCAAGAGCTGTTTTCAATTTGCTAACCATGATAGCTCCAATATATCAACTCCAAACTCTAATAATCAATAAATCAACAATAATATTACAGCTATGTGGTTAACAGAATCTACTCTTGCTTGTGAGTATAATATTTATTACGAAAAATCAACTTATGTAGAAGAATTTTCATGAAAAAATCAGAAAATCAAAAAATCAAAAAAAAAATTTCTGTAGTGTTTGGGTTGGGTGTAAATATTTCCCAATTGAACGAGCCGCATTACTATTAGAGTACCAACATATAGAATAACTGCAGTTCATCATCGAGACTGCAACCGCGTGAGAAGAAAATGTCGGTTAACACGGGGCCTAAAGGCGTAATAAATGATGCAAAATTAGCTGCAGAACAGGAGGTATTGAAGAGAAATGAAAGGAATGAACGCAATAGAGAGGTTCTACTTGGAAGGGCACAGGTGTCCACTACCGTCATAGACGACATGAAACAGCAAAGTAAAGACACGAGACTGGAAAATGCAGGTATAAATAATATTCAAGACCTAAGAAGTATATATAAAGAGCATGACGATATTAGAGATAAATTAAAATCAGCTAATACATCTGACGAAGATGATAATGATCTTGATTCGGAACTTGAAGAGCTCCTGGATCTAGATCTGGAAGGTGGAACTAAACGTGAGGATTTGGCTATGCTACAGAGTTGGAGAGATCAGCGATTAAGAGAGCTGCAAGATTCAGCGGCTAAGTCTTCTATTTACTCTGGAAGTGAGCCACAGCAGAGCTTTGGTAGTCTAGAAGAGGTTGGTGGTAATGACTATCTAAAAGCATTATACAGCAGTTCCGACGCACACAAAGTGGTGTTGGTGCTATACGACGAGGCAAGTCAACTTTTATAAAATATCATACATGGACGATCAAGTTTATTATTAACCGTGAACTATAGTCAGCAGAGTGTGTGCTGATTTGCAAGTTACTTGAAATGTTAGCACAAAAACATTATACTACCCATTTTATAAAGATGTATTACTCGGAATCAGATATGAGCCAAGACTGTCTACCAACAATTTTAGCGTATTCTGATGGTGGTGATCAATTGGTGGCAAATATCGTAAGAGTGATTGACGAGATTCCTCCTAATTCCGATATATCGGCTGCAAGTCTTGAAGATGTTCTTAAAAGGTAATAAAAGGCAGCTAGAGCACTGTGTAGCCTTTGAATAATATAATGCATATAAAACTACTATTTTTTCTCATACTAATATCTAGTTACTAACAGATTTGGTATATTTTAAGACTTCTTTTCAGTCGGCTATGAAATGATTGTCTTATTGACTTACTGGCATCGATAAAGTTAACATTATAAATTCATTGATTATTACTTTATAAAATGTGGTAACTTGAAACATTGAATTAGTTGAACCAGCTGTGAATTATACATATCCTTCCTAAGCAGTAAGGCGGATGAAAGAAATACATCAAAGACATTAAGAGAGAGATAATACTGATAATGTTCAGGTATGTGAGAACAAGGAGATAGAGAGTTATAGAACAGACAGCTTATGAAAATATGCTTCAAATTGAAAGATGCTTGTGCTACTGTCTATATGTCTGCTCGCTTCTTCACGAAATCCCAGAGCATCTTAAGTAAGCCCTCTGGAAGAGTGTAAAGATCCAGATGAAATTCTCCCTCTAAATTAAATTGTTAGCTATATATACTATGGTAGATTGTGAAAAAAGAGCAATTTACTAAATATTAAGATATAAGTTCTCACCTTCAATATCATTTTTGATATACATCTCTGGGGATTTGTTCTCTGTCACCATCTGAACAACCTTTAATAAGTCATCCTCACCGAGCTTTTCTAGTCCTTCAGCTAGCTTATCCATGTCGATCTATATAGACATCTATTAGCAAACTATTCTTCACACCAATGGGCCATAGCAACATACATTAGTCTTCTCATGCTTTGTTTTCTTTTTGGAAACCTCTGTAGTCTCATGTTTCCGCTTTTCCTTCTTTGGCTCCTCAGGTGCTGGTGTGGTACTTGTAGTTGGAGTTATAACACTAATATCTTCAGGCACTGGACCAGACTCTGCCAGTATTTTTGCCAAAATTGGTCGTGATGTAGGAAAGGTCTAAATGGTTGCAGGTCGTTAGAAATAATTTATCATTGAACAGCACCGAATAGTGCACGAGACATGTTCTACTAAAGATATATAATAATGGCTCTTACCAATTTATGAGTAACATCATACGTAGGTTCTATGAAGTTTAGATCATGGATAACTGTATGCTCTCCTCCTTTATCGACAACGTGCAAGACAACTGTCAAGTCGAATTCACCCCATCCCTGTTCCTCTAATTTAAAGGGCGGTTTTTTGAGAGCTATTGTTGAATATTAGTATTAAATTTAAACAATCTCTTTAAGTGGTAAGCAGTTTAATATCTGTGAAAATAGGAAACTCACTTCTATTAGGATTTTGAAACGTAGGGTGTAGCTTGTAAGTCACCTTATCGAACACATTTGCTGGCAACTCTTCTCCATTAGGACCAACTAGCGATACTCTAACTGACCATTTTCTCATGGGGAAGCCTTCACTGACAGGAGGAACATCTGTCAAGACTTCGCTTGCTGTAGTGATTTTTACTGTCCGAACAACCTAGTAGAAAACATTGCTTATGAGCGACAAAGAAACAAAAAGAACGCAATTAATCTAAAACCATCCTGTAAATCAATTGTAACGTCGCTATAATCTTTGAACAATAAGAAAACTGATCCGTAACGGAATATATTTTTCTGCCGGCAGTAGTTCGTTGGAGGTACAATGCCAGGGTCCTTCCATCTGATCTCGGAAAATCAAACACGAACACCGTCACTCTCCTAGTACGTTCTTCACAGCCAGTCCCACGTACTTCTCCGTCTTAATAGAACTCTTCACTTACCTCTTGAACCATATTTTTCTTTGCTTTACCTATAAATCAAAAATGCGATGACTCTTTTATAAATTTAGGTAACAGTTATCGCGTCCTTCTGTAGATCGTAATTGCTTTTAGTTTGATTGAAGATTTGATCTATCAGATACACTTAACTTGAAAGCACAAGTTCAATATAAGACGTAGAAAAGATCTAATTCAAGTCTACTAATATAAATAGACGATGTGTTCCTGAACTGATACTATGATTAAGACAAACTATGGCCCTGAAATTATAATCACTAATAGTTAAGCCTCAACTTTTCTTTTCTATTTTACGCGATTTACCACTCGCCGCACTAACAATGTTCTACTAATAATGTCTACAAAAAAGGACTCTCATGGCAACTACTTACTTATACTGCAAGCATACAAATTAGACTAGAACACTTTAAGAGGAACAAAATATTTGTATATACACAAACAAAAGCACGTATTCGTAGATCATACGATAAATTATTATAAAAGTGAGCCTTTTGCAGGCGTACGTATGTACAGCTCTTAACTAAGCTGAGTCCACGCGCTACAAAACCCGCCGTTTGCACTTCTTTTGCACTTGATTACTTTTAAAATATACTATCTTTTTCATATAAAAACAGAAGATTCATTTATAAATTAACAATCAAATTGATTGACAAATCACTCAATTGAGGCTTCATTCTGCATTAGATTGTTCTGGTCGCATTGCACGTGCGTCAAAAGTGCATCATAGTTGCGTATTTACTTCTTTTCGAAAGCTTTAGCATTTAGCTCCTGAGACTCAGAGAATTTCTCCTTGAACAGATTGGCATCTATAGAATATTGAGTTAATATGAAAAGCCTACTCACAGGGTATTATTATGTTTACTTACTTTCTGAGTTGGCAAAACGGATGGCTAGAGTAAGAGCCTCAGGCTCACCCTCACTTATATCCGCAGTAACGTTGTAGACCCAGCTTCTGTCACTGCCGACGTTTGGACTCAACTTGATATCAGAAAGAACTGATAGAATTCTAACGTTAGATAGATTCTTTATAGTCTATAGAAATAAAATGAACAATCACTTACTATAGTGGTTCGCGCAAGTCTTCAGCGTCTTGTCTCTACGCATGACGAGACGGACCTTGCCAGACTGCTTGTGCTTCAAGAATCTGACATCACCAGTTCCTCGCTCCTTCCATTCGCCAGGCTCGTTAGTCTTGTCGAAACGAAACAACTTAGCACGACTAAAGGGAGAAAAAATTAGGACAGCGGCAAAAAAAAAAGTCAGAAAACTAACAGCGAATAGCCGCTTACATCTTGAACAAGACTTCCTCTTCCTCTTCGTTAGTCTTGACATCGACCTTTTCAAGCTTAACAATAGGCTCAAAGTGGATATCCGGCGATTCGGGGGCCTCTTCAGTATCCTAAATCAATTAGACAACAGTTAGACTCTTAGATCATTTCGCATAAATAAGCATCCTCTTAATTCAAAAACTGAACGACTTGCCAAACTCTCCTATGATAAGTACTGATCCTACTATATCATTTCTATCCATACATCTACAATAAAAAAACTCACCTCTCCACCTTCTGCATTCTTTTTAACATCAGTTGAAGATGAAGAAGCAGCAGCAGCAGCGGCAGCCGATGCTATCGAAAAACTAGATGAAGTTGGAACACTGCCGCCGAACATAGCGAATGGATTAGCTGGTTTTGATTCCTCCTTCTTAGCTTCCTCCTCCTTGGTCTCGGTAACCTTTGCTGGCTCTTCCTTCTTAGTATCCTCTGAAGACATGGTCAATATATATATTTCACCAAATAATGCTCTTTGTTGGCTAAATTATCCTTGAGAAAATTGGATCTCAAAATTTTGTCTGATTCCTTATAGAAACTGGAGGAATTTTGTTCAGGTTACAAGCCTTAGTTTCTTTGAGTTAAGGGTAAAATTTTTTGCTTACAGCTAGCGTCTAAATAAGGACAGAAATTATATTTATTGTATACCAAGACAACAAAAATTATATACTATATCCAATAGATTGATTGCCAGTGCTCAATGCAAAATCAAAAATAAAAAAATTTATAGAAAACAATTACTGCGCTGTTAACTAATGGTAAAATAGAGTAGAGTCACAGAACTTATGTGAGCCAAAGCATTAAGCAAATGCTTCTTATCAATAGTAATTGAGAAACATGAAGTGACACAATTACTTCCATCGCAAGACCAGATACGAACCATGACGCACTGAAGCTATCAACTCAGCGACCATGTACTGGTAGGTATCATACGACTAAGGCAGACATGATTCACATAGACTGCTTGAATGTTTCTACAATTCACTAGCGATTGAACAAATAGTGCTTTATTCGCAGCGCGTTCTTTCCAGCAATCTTAGTACTGCGAATTGGTCGTTCCTTAACACTTTTAAATGCCAGCTTAAGTGTTTCTACGAAATATTTCAGTCCGTTAGATATAGGCGGATTCACATTCGAGTTCACTTCATGCTCCTTAGAGGTACGCAGACTACTTTCAATCGCACGATTCCATCCTTCTTCGAAATGAATCCCAAATCGATGGATCATGTCTTGATACTTCACAGAAATCTGACACTTCACTCGGCGGGCTTTCTCTTGAGAGACTAGAATATAATTCTTCCAAACAGCTGAGCTCTCATGTGTTTTCGTTAAGATATCAAGCACTACACCTTGTGCACGCGATAAGTTATCTTCGATGATACTTTGAGCTCGATTTCTAATCTTCTCACTAGTTGCAAATGAGTCACGGACAACTGCCTTATTTTCTGAGTATACGTTCCCTATATTGCTCAATTTACTAAAGAATAATTCCTTTAATCTTTCGACTTTCGTCGATAAGAGCCTAGATGAATTATCAGATCCATCATTTAGAGGAAAATCCAGATCAGTAGACTGATCAACCGCAATATCTATACAGTACCAGTCGTTGGAATCCATAGTAATATTCACAACGCCCCATGCTTCGCTAGGTCTGATTGTAATTAGTCTTTCGAACTTGAAAGTTCTGACATCTGTAAATGGTAGTGGTTGGTTATCAGGTAATCGTCGGACATATTCCACGTGGAACCCGTCCTGAAGCATTGTGGGATATTGAATTCCATGCCACCAATTGATTAATATAGACGATAGGGTAGATCGTACTATTATCTGGTGATTATTTACTGCATAGAATGAATATTTGTCGGCACCGACAAGTCCTTGGAGCACGTTGGGTGTTCGTACAGATACCGAAGATGAAAATAACAGGTATAACATCCAGATCACTGCAATGCGAAACAAATATAGGGATATCTTAACTAGATTTTCTATACTCTATATAGGCAAGATCTTAATACTTATCTTACAAATGTTAACCAAGAGTCATTTAGATCTTGACTGCCTACCTTATCAGACTTCAACCAACTGAAGTGAACTTGGGAAATTCGTAAGAGAGACCAAAGAGAGAAAAATCCAGACATTTTCCGAAACCTCTGTAGACTCAAACTCCGATACATTTGTAGTATCTTAGCGTGAACTTGCATATTATCTAAAGTCAAGAATTGCTCGGCACTGCAGATGAGAAAACTCTGAGATTCACTGGGGTCATTGTAGGCTTCTAGGAAATACTCTATGTCTGTTTCGGTCTCAGTGATGATAATAGTCGGCAACCTGTACTTGCGATAAGCATACCTAATATCATGCACTATCTTGTTCTGCGAAGAGGATTCACTATAGATGTTGTAGCCTTTGGATTTTGCAGACTTATAGAGACCAAGGATCAAATTTGGATTAGTACGGCGTTCGCTAACGTCGGACTCGGCAGAATAAAACGTTGGTGTCCACAAAAATCGTTTTGTCACAGAGCTTGGTAACCTTTCAAGATATATGATGAACCACGAAATCAAAGGCATAATAAATGCTACTACTTTAACAGGAGGAAACAACGGTATAGCATTATACGTTACCGAGATAAAAGATTTAATACCAGCCTCGAGATAATATTCATCTGCATTCGAAAAGCATACCACATTTGCAACAGATAGAGATGCTTGTTTGGGATGTAAGATATCTCGGTTGCTCGATCCCATACTCGATTTCATTGAGAAAAACGTATTGGTATAATTCAAGCTGGAATCAACAGACTCATTGTTGTTCGTATACAAAGGCGAATTTCGATCTTTGTTCAAATCGTTCATATCAATATTATTATGTATCGCACTGTCCAGAAGAGTCTCTTGTACACTATCAGCCATGGACTCCAGTGACGCATTTGATTCAATAAGGGTGTTCGATATACTTCGTTCAGAATGCGCTAGCTCAGGGTCTTCAGTATCTTCTACATCAGACGATAGCAAGATTAGATCACCAGTACTGGTGATAGATACTATATCATCAGAATCAAAAGAGAAAGATGTGAGACTATCTGTATCAGCCTCCTCGACTTCAGGGTCCTCATCATCAGCATATTCCGTCTCTGATTCAGTTAACGTATCTTCGTTAAGACCAAATGGTCTACTTATGGGGGTAGGCTTATCGCGAGCCGTATTCTGTTGAGGCATCACAAATGCAAAGTCACCTTGACTTCTGTGGGTGTCTGAATCTACCATAACCAGTTTGTAACTCTTCTATCAGAGAGAACTAAGAAACTTCTTTATTTTGTGGATCGTATATACTTCCCACGAAAATATAATAGCTTTTAGGAGAGTATTATTAGTCTTGTTTGCTGAGAAAGCTATCACAGAATCGATGTGATCCAGATCCACTGTCCATATACCTATAATGCAAGTAGAAAGTCTCTTGAAGTATACGCAAGTAGGCTATTTGGATACAGCTGCCAGTAGCTTTTGAGTAGTACTATAAAAATAGTTATTATCACCACGATACTACTGTGTGAGAAATAAGTGAGAAACAAGTGATTCGCCTCTCTCATCAATTATAAAGCAATTTCCATCAGGGCGCAAGCGTTGACGTGCCTTATGCATTTATAGAGAGTGACAGCTTGTATCATTTAGCTGGGGATTGGGAGTTTAAGCTTCATGATTAGATGTAAACTTTCTTTCATCATTTAGTCTGTATATGGTTTAGACATATGCAGAGAACCTGTTTTGTGCTAGTGAAGTATTTGCTATACAAACCCCTTATATTTGTAAGATTGCTGCTTTTGTTCACTGCACAACTGAGTAATTATTAAGAGTACCATTTCTAAGCGTAATTCATTCTTTTGTAAAATACTGAGAACGTAACCTGATATAATCATTCACTGTAAAGGAAGATATACACGGGTTTCAAGAAACAAGAAAAGACTATTCAGTCATATTAACTATTAGGCGAGAAGAGTGATAATATTGGCTGCATAGAGAGTATTTGTCGAAAATGTCCAGTAGACCAGTTAACCAACAAGGCGATTACGACACACTTATCGATGTCGACGCTGAAGGAGTATGATTCTTTTTTACTTTATTTTTATTTTGTTTCGTTATCGTATAAGAAGTATTGTTACATGCAGATTCAGATTTCATTTTACTCGATGGATGCCATTGGCCTCACAATGCAGATACATTATATACGAAAGACCGTGTGTTAAACCGTAAAGCTGTATAAATTGAAATTGACAATGGCATCAAATAGCTAGAGATAATGTGCTAATTTTATCACAAACAGGTTGACTTGGGTGAGAGTGATCTCGAGTTCCATGATTTTCATACTGGTGATATACAGGGCAAAATGCCACCCAGTGGCCAAGGTATGTCCTTTTCGTTTTACTATGGATCTTACCGGTATTGCGATTTGAGAATGTCTAATGTTTTTCGTTGAAGGTGCTCCATTCAATCCTGAGGTGTTAGATGATGATCCAAATCGAGTTTATTCCATCTGGACGGTTAGATTTTATCAACAATTCTTTAATGTGGATACAACTGACGTAGCCCAACGATGCGTATATGCTTTGTATCCGCGAGTGTCCTTTGTTGAGACTGTAGGTGATAATCCAGATTTATATGGACCATTCTGGATTGCATCAACTGTGATTCTTGTTCTCTTTTTCTCGTCGACCGTTGCGGGAGCAATTGCCTCTCATCTTTCTGGAGTTAGATATGAATACAATTTTGGATTGTTGTCTGCAGCTACAGGATTAATGTACGGATACACTTTCATCGTACCCATTGCTCTATGGGCTGCTCTCAAATATTACAAGTCGGATCACGCTCGGTTACTTGAATGTATGACTCTTTATGGATATGCCAACACAATTTGGGTCCCAGTTGCATTGGTTTCCATTTCTCCAATCGAAATCTTCAACTTGCCAACGGTTTCTAACGTTGTTAGGTGGATATCTGCTGGTATTGGCTATGCCGTGTCTACAACCTTCTTGATACGTAATCTTTTTCCAGTTCTGAATAGTATTGAGGCTAAGACCTCGAAGATATTACTTATTCTTGTTGTTCTAGCAAACTTTGGATTGGCATTGGCGGTGAAGGTTTTATTCTTTGCTTATTCGATCGAAAACAATACGGCCACCAATAACTAATTATAGAATAGTGATTACGTTGCATTTGAAGTCTGTAGACGAGAAATTTGTTAGTCGTATTCAAGTACACAATAATAAGCTATTTTGTTTCGATCTTTATCTTGGCTGATGAAATTAATAATACGAGAGTTTATTGTTATTTTGTATTCTACTTCCCGACGGGTGTTCAACTTTCATATAGAGATATCGATACCCTATTGTCCTCTGAATGAAAATTAAGATTAGGTTATAAGGCATTCGAAAGACCTCAAGCGAAATAAATTATTCAAGATACTAATATCTGTATATTCCTACATATCAGGATATGAAAATGGCATCAAGCAATTGAAGCCATTCTTTTTAGAAGGAAAGCGCGTTTAGACAAAAAAGTAGATTTCCGTATCTAGTTACCCAGATAGAAATGATATATATACAGCTGCAGTTTAAACAAATTAAAGTACACATCAATATAATTATTCTCTTAACAGATTGCCATGGAGAAAAACCTACAATAGCAACATGAAATAACAAAATACTCACATGATTAATAATGTGATTTCATATTCTTATATTTATCTTCTTCGACTACGTCTGCGAGCAGCAGCAGCAGCAGCATCGGGTGGAATTGTTGATTTTGGACCCAGATCACCGCCAGAATTTGTAGGCATTCGCTTACTTATAGCTTTGCTAGATACACCAGCTCCAATTTCAATGTCAGGCTCTTCAACTACCATACCAGCCTCGAGAGGCCGTCCATCAGTTCCTCCAAATTCTGCAGTCACGATCCACCTCTTATCTGCCTCAGTTAATCGATCAATAGGAATGGTAGATATACCACATGAATAATCACAGCAGTCTCTAGGACCGAAACCAACACCCCATCGAGTGCGTAGCGTAACATCACCTTCAGTGTATGTTTCCATTGTATTCTTGATCAACTCTGCATCAGACCTATAATATACTTTCATGAAAGCGTGTCTTTTTTCTTTATTCATAATTATGCCTTGCACTTTGGCTGCCTGCTCAAAAATTGAAATTAACCTTTCCTCTGACATACTTTGTGGAATACCTCCGACAAACAGAGTGCGGCTAAGGACCTTGATACAGCCCTGGGGCATCATTGGATCCATAGTAACACTCTTGGGCTTAATCTCGATATCTGCTCTGATAGTCTCATGCCCTAGACGTGCATTTGGTGAGTCTGATCGTCTTGATCCTCTTGGACTTCGTGCTCGGTATGAAGGGGATCTGCTTCGGCGTCTGTGCCGTGGGGGAGATCGAGATCGTCTATTTCCATACGTTGGTGATCTGGAAGATGCCAGACGACCTCTATCATCACCACTAGTCCAAGTAGATATCATACCTTGTGTTGGTACAGGAATGTTACTTGCCGTCGATTGAACTGGCATTGCTTGTAGGAGAGTTGCAATTTGATTGATTGGAACATTTTGTGACAATAAGAGCTGCATAAGAGCTATTTGTTGATCTACACCACCCTGCTGAGACATTTCAGGTGCCGGAGGAGCAAGCGGATTAGGTGGAGCACCACCAAAACCAGGCATTCCTGGGATCTGAAATCCATTCGTTGAAGGTGCTTGAGGTTGTTGTCGTTGATAAAAATTATTAGAACCTTGTCCGCTCAGTAATGGCAGTAAAGAATTCAAGTCAGGTGTACCAGCACCAATATTACCGTTGCCATTATGCTGCATAGGAGGTACCTGTGAATAAGGATTTTGTTGGTTGGGTCGTTGGCCCGATTGTTGTTGTAAAGCAGCGGTTAATGCTCCTAGTTGATCGGTTGCAGAAACAGGCTTTCGAGGATCCGTCGCGGTCGAAACTGCTGATCCGTTGAACTGAGAAAGACTGTCCAATATTGAAGGAGTAGGAACGGAAGAATTAGGCAACGACGTAGTCACAGAAGGTCCAGGAGGGGGGGCAATAGAATTAAGTAAAGCTGTGGTACTGTCACTGGCCTCAGTACCTACCTTCGATGCGGAATCTGAACCATTCTGCTTTGCCATTGAAGCCAAAGCTTCAAGTATTGAAGAAGTAGACGGTAAAACACCCTTACCATTTGCAGCAATACCGCTTCCATTTCCATTTGTTTGCTCTGAATCTGTTCTTTCTGACAAAAGATACGCTGGTGGTGGATTTGGAGGTGTTGTAGAGCGTTCAGAGTTTGCTGTTGCCTGAGCAAAAGTATTCCTTATTTTAGTAAGGGTCTCTGGGTTGAAAGTTGAAGCACGCTCCCAGATATCGACAACTTTCAATATTTTGTCCTACATCATTAAAATTAGTACAGCTTCACAGATTCAAGCACTTAAAAGAGCTTAGGTATTATGTGTAACTCACTCTTTGATCTGGAGGAGCGACAGCTATATCAGACATAAGAGTGTCGATGATATCTGTCAAGTGATATAAACCTGCAGCTGGTGTACCTTCTGGTGAATCAGGGGAAGGTACTTCTCCAAGTTTCCTAGCTTCGTCTTGATATGCTCTCGCAATAGCATCAACAACATACAAAGATCCCAGCTTATGAGAAGCTGGAGCACGTTTAAAGTGAGTATATAGTTTCTGTATTAAGACTGACTCTGACTGCATAAAACGTTAGTTTGCTGCGGAACTCTATATGGCTCCGATGGATTCTGCTAAGCATCTAACAAAGAATAAGAAAGCTCACATACCTGAACAGATTGAATTGCAATATCTGTTAATCGTCTAATCTTTGTGCCAGACACACCAGGAGCTTTAAGCTCGAGCATGCTCTGCAGAATATTCTCAAACTCTGCAACGACGTTCGACATGTTTAGATGATAAAAGTAGGATTAATTACAGTCTTAAAAGCCGTGTGAATTAAGTATAAACTGTCTTTGGCTTGCTCACACGAGTCTCGTTATATAATCCTTAGATTTTGCAATGATACAAACTCCTTGAAACTCCAAATTACAGAAGCCGTCGAGAGAGTATTTCTTAAGGCCCTTCAAAGACCAAAAACAATATATATTAAGTGAATAGAACGATTCCTTAAAGGCTCTCTACTTTGGACGGGTGATTTAACTATTAGAGTCAGCTTTTGCACTATGGTCCGAGTCGAACTATCTAGTAATATTACGCAGGAACTGAAAATTTAAAGCCCGGTATCACTTGAGACCTAGTTTTTAAGTCTTGCTATAGAGCCAAAGTAATGGTCAGAGAGCAGAAGAGATAAAAGCTTTTGCGCAGCTCTGAATCTAGAAGATATACGAAACTATTTCGACTTATTAGAAAGCATTCTCACACACACACCACTATATCTCAATCGCTTATTAATAAAAACAGTCGGAACTCGATCAATGGTCCTATAAATCAAGTTTAAATCTTTTATAGCTGCTATTCGTTCTTTTAGTATTATTATATGGTTAATGAAGCCCAAACACTCCACTGTATTGCCAGTTACGACGATTTACTACTTCTCCAAGATTTATAGAACTGCGTAATGAACGGCCCTCAGCATCAGATAGTATCCATAAATTAGAATAAATTTTCGGGGGGTACCACGAATAATTATACTGCGCTCACACAACCTGATCTCCTAATTCTGTAATCTGTTTATAAGAAAACAAAACCAATCGACCATATAATAATAAACCGACGAGATAAATAACTTAGATAAGAAAACAGAACAATTTACCTTTCTACAGCGCTCTACAGCCGTCTGAATATTACCAACTGAAGCTATTAATGTGACTTTAAATCTATAAATAAAAATATACAAATACGTATCAAATATCTGCGTATAAGTATATTCAATAACAGAAAAGACAGCAAACTACAGGAACTACTTTTCCTGGGCGATCGTTGACTGTTGACTAAAAAACTTGTCCTTACTACTGACTGATCGATAATATTTCACAGGAGCTGTCTCTATACAAACAGAGTTTCTGTCTAAAGATTATTCCTATGATAATCTGATGTATACGAAATATATAGATAAATGAAGAGGAAATTTGAGTGACGATAATCTCGATTACAGATAGCACGATTAAGAATACCTTATAATGAACACGATCTCATACCCTTCTTTACTGTCTTCTACCTCTTCACTATCTCTACCTGATAGTTCAGTGAAAGAACTCACTGAAAACGGACAACCAAGTATTTAATCTAAAAACGATATCCTTGGACTATTAAATCCAGCTCAACTAATTTAAAAGAGCAAGCACTAAAATTTTTACACGAGAAAAAATTTGCACTTCCAAGATTTGCGAGGAGAGCGGTCATTTTTATAGGACTCAAGATAAAAGCAGTGCTACAAGGCATTTATGGCATAAACGTATAGAAAGAATGTAATTTCATTTCCTTTTCCCCTCTCCCGACTTCCATTTACGGAACTAAAAAGCACCAAATGCAAAATATCAACCATATCTACATTTCATCGTAGCTGATCTAGATCAGCCTATTGTCGTATCGCGTCTTCATTAGTGAATTATGATACTACTCGGCCAAAAAGCAAAACTAAGGGCCAGTCTTCGCGACGAGATCAGTACACTTTGAGCAATTTCTTCTGTTGATTTATTGTATGAACTCCCAGATAGAACGAGACCAGTGTAGCATTACTCAATTAGACTTTTTAGCATACATACAAATTTGTAAATAGGGGAACAGCGCGACAAAAAGGAAGTATGAAAAAGAAATTGCAGCACCTACGATTCCAGCGTGGTCTCCCACCGCAGTACTGAGTAGGCCCAAAGAAGCTTAACTGGTGTTGATCGGACGGGGAACTGTGTTTTCTTCTTGGTATGGCCGCAACTGAAATGATATGGATACTAGTGAAGATAATGTCTGGGAACCAGCAGAACCAGAGGTTAGATTGAAGTCAGTTGTAAATGAGTATACGAAAACGAGAGTGCTATTAAAGTGAATTTTAGGTCGTATAAAAATTTTATACAGCCCTAACTATTGATTGTATGCATGACGTGGTGTCGGTCTTCTAGTTCCTCTCAGTTCAACAGCTCAAAACATAATGAACGACTATACGTGTGAACAGAGTAATTAGCGCTAGTGCAAGCATAGGAATAGAATAAATTGATTTATGCATAGCATGTTATGAAGACTTTTGGATATACTCAATATATAGTATTATAGCTGTAAGTTCTCTCTAAAACAGTCAATCATCATTGGAGCAATATCAAAATATGATACAAGGAACTGGTTTGGACTGGAATTCGCGAATACAATTCAATTTGCGAAATCCTCAAGAATACTATGTGCGTCGCAGACAGCTTTGATCCGTCAACTGAAGACGATCGTGTATCCTAATCCAGAGATAGCATATAAGGAGATGCGCTACGTATATTCAAGACACTGATAGACTGATGCTCTGCAGTATGGACTCGGGTAACGCTCGCATCTTTGTACGTACCTTGCGAATCCGAAAATTTATCTTATATTCTGAATCTGTAGCATAACCCTGGAAGATATAATATTAAATATTTTCTGCGGGACCGCTTATAGCAGAATTAATATCCAGTTGCGAAAAATCAATAATAACGTGATATCCTCCTGCCCATACTTTTTCTTTTCTGTTGCGAGAGTATGAGCTGTTATATGGCCTCCATGAGCCAATCTGATATACTGTTGACATGGAGATTGCTGTGGTGTCTGTGTCATTATTGGCTCCGTTTCTTAATTTCGATAGCTCTCGCTCATATATTAGTCTTCCCAGTTTATATCTTAGTGGCTCGTCTGGTTGCTTTCTCAGCAGGAAGTTAGGTTGCATAGCACTGTATTGAGGTCTATAATTGAATATCCTCTGCCTTCTCGGGAATGGTATAATAATTGGCTCTTCTTCCTTGTCATTGATCTGATTTTTTAACTTCTCGGATTCTAGAGCTGTAATGCCAGGGGTTTTCAGATCCGCTTTTACACTCTTGTTCTTGTTTGAGCTTTGCAGCACTGTAGTGCCTAGTTTGAGATGCTGTGAGGGGCATTCCGGTACTTTTCTAGACACGTTGATAAATGTAGTATCTGTTTCATGAGAATCTGTTTCAGTAGCAGGCTCTCTAGAGTCATCGAACGACATCATTGTAACCTATATTATGAATAAATTCGAAAGCTGAACTGCATATATTTATAGATATCAATTTCTATATGCTTCGATTCGCGCGTGTGAAGAGCTTAGGTGACTGAGCTCGAAACTGACGTGTGGAACTTGATATTAATGTAAAGTAGAGCTGGTACCGACTAAAAGCTACAACTTATTCGAGTCGTTGTGTAAATGAACATATATTTAATATATGCCTTTGACTCGCTTTTTTGAGAGCCGAGAATGTTGTCGTGACAGTAATGATATGGAGCGTGTACAATATATAGTATAAAGAGAAACGCTCATATATTCTCGTAGTTAAACTGCTCGTCATTATTTGGAGAGTAGTAGAGCATCAAGTTTACTCTATGGAGTATGCGACGTATGTACATTATCGTGTGACGTAAAGGCATATATGTTCATGAAGATCAATAGGCAACCTTTAGTCTTTTTCCAACTACTTCTTCGAGATTTCAAATATGACTAAGTTTGATGACGTAGAAATCCTCCTTCTTATTCATTAGAATATTGTATAATTGACGTCTAATTTATAATTATCCCCTTTTTAGTTGAAATCATGATGAGGAATTTCTAGAAAATATAATGGGATATAAAGAACCGCATGTCACACTCGCTAGAGACAGAATAAACGATTAGATTCTCAAAAGCAGTTCAATGGGACTGGATATGCACACAATCATATGACTTAAAACGAATTGATATATTACACATTGAGAATAAACGAAACACTAATTCTAATACATGAACTTCAATCAGGTTACATAATACATCGACTGATCAGCTTCAAGATTAAAACTCGAACTGATATTCCATTTTCGCTATTTTTCTCTTTCCTCCCTTTTTGTTCGTCGACTGAGCAAAAGAATCCGATATCTAAAGATGAAAAAGACGAATCAAGCAGGTTATAAAAGCTGAAAGTATAAAAATACCACAACATATAAACTTATAAAATCATAAAATATAAAATAGTCAGAAACCTTACGATTGGCTACTTAAAAAGACAACATCATGCGACGTAATTCACTTTTAAATAGATAAAGCAGTTGCCGGTAAAACAGTTGTGGGTACAGAAGTTGCTGGGCCACCCTCCGAAGCTGCTTTCTCGGCTCGAAATGCGGCTACTTCTTTTTGAAACAATAATCTATCGAGAAATAATTGCTGACGACTCTGCTCTAATTCACGACGTTCCAGCTCGAGAACTCGTTCCATTTCGTTAAATTTTGTCATCTTCATCTCCATTTTTCGTAACTCCAAATTAACAAGTACATTCGCTAGTCTAGCCATTTCTCTCTCTTCATCTGTCTCAAGTAAATGAGCGCGAGCTGCCGCTGTTCCTAACGCCAGTGAAGCTGCTTTCTTAATCGTATCATCTCCCTTCGAGTCTTCTGATGCTCCGTCAGCGCCGTTAATTTCGTCGCTCTTATCTACTCCATTTGCTACAGATTCGGAATCAGTTGTTTCGGCTCCGCCATCCGGATTAGCAAGCTTGCTTTTATCCAATTGACTCTTGATAGACTTCTTCATCTCTGGAAGAGCCTTTTGAGCAGCAGCTGCTGCTACTTTCGGATCAACTATACTAGCCAAGAAAGCCACGACGCTCATCACAGGATTATCAGCCTGCGATAGCGGTATATGATTATATTGCAGTGGCCCCAATTGCTCAGTATTTCCCTCCAAATACGGATCTTCAATCGGAAGTTGTAAGAATTTCAAGACACACTGCTCTCGAGTACGAGTACCGACATGATCTGCAATAGCGTTCCAATCTTCGTCAAAAAGTTCAAGCCCCTCTAGTAATAAAAGAGTTTCTTGGTCAGTCCATTCTCGATCGCGATCAGCCGCCAAATACGAGGTATCTTCAAACTTTACAAAATCAGAAGTTTGACTAGACGCGGGAAATCTGTTCTCCAAAAAACAATTTGCACATAAATCGTATTGCTTGTTCTTCATAGAGTGGTATCTCACACGAGTACAGTCGTTGCCACAAGTAAAACAATTGTAGGTCTTCTTTACGTTGCCATTTGGAGCATCTGAAGCAAGGGAAGACGAAGTCTTGTCAAAAAATGTCTTTCTAATTTCCAAATTGAGATCAGGTTTGATAGGTGGCATATTCATCGCTCTCTCAGTAGATGGGTGTGGTTGACCTGGAGTTGCAATAGCCCCAGAACCTGGATAAAAGGGCTGAAGACCACGAGGAGTGTCTGCAATAACTTTAAAATGTCCCGTGAATGGGGGTCCAATATTGGATGGACGAGTTTCTGGGTCAATTTGATAATTAATCAATCCCCATTGCTCCAAGAAAGCATGTACTCGCATAATAGCACAAACGTCTCCTGCCAGATTTCTGCGGCATGCTGTAACTGTAAGGTATTCGGTTGGATTCAAACGATACGTGTTTATCATGAAGTCGCGGTAATCACGGTATACAGTAGGTGTCTTCGATCGATTGCGATTGTTGAAAAACTCAGGAAGAGACTTTCTTTCGATATCATTGATCTTGTTCATGTCGAACCATGCTGCATATGAAGGAATAACAACGCTGTAAGTCTGCTCTACCAAGAAGCGCCTTGCTTCGTTCTCCAAAACTCGTTTCTGAGTTTCTGATTCGTCTACAACAACATTCACACCGCCATTATCTTTCTGAGCACTTTCTGCAGAAGCATCTTTATCTTGAGCCTTTTCTGCACCGGAAGACTCATCAACATCCATGGGAACAGGAGCAGACTCGTCTTCTTGTTTTAATTCAGGTCCTTCAGAGTCAATACCAGTTCCGGTATCAGTGCTCTTTTCAATATCAGGGGCGTCAGTAATATCAATATCGCCGTCTCCAGATATATCTATTCCAGTTTTCTGTGGCTCTGAAGATTCTTCTGCATTTGGACGGCTTGAATCAGAAACCTCACTAGATTCCAGCCCTTGCTTTTCGTCGTCTGCTACATTAGGTACAACAGATTCTTCTTTAAGATCGCCATCACCACCATCACCTTCTCCAGCTCCAGTAATATCATCTGCAATATTTTCGTCATCATGCTTATCATCTGCGCTAGCATCATTTGCTTCGTTTGAGTGCTTGGAATCCTCCTCTATGACCTGATTATCATCATTCGTGACTGCCTCAGCGGTTGCAACTTCTTCATTATCACCACCTAAGTTTTCACCAGTACTTTGTGCAGACTCAGATACGTCTAGCACATCTACCAATTCGGACTCGCCTGTCTCCTCGCCTGCCTCGAATGGCCTGGAGGAACTTTCATCATCTTCTGTGCCAGTCATCACAACATCGGACGCGCTTTGCTCTTCTAAAGGGGGAAACCCCTCAGCCGGCGTATCACCATTCAGTGCTATCTGCTGTGCTATCTCGGGAGTTGAATCAGACTCCATCCCTTCTGATTACCACGCAAGCTATCTCTGTTCGTGTATGCTGACTGCTAAAAAAAACAAATAATATTTTTCTATGTTATTATTTTTCGTTCTGGTTTACGGGCCCTAGATCGATTTTCACTTGAAATTGATGTGAGCTATGCGGCGAGCGAGAAGCAAAAAGAAGGGCTTTTTTGTGGCGTTTTATAAACGTTTAGGGCATAAATGAAGAGAACTTAACTCTCCGCATTCCTGTTAAATAAAGCCAAATTATCGTGAAAAATACTAGCTCACTGACTATTAGATGTCTATTTATTGTTATTAATATCAGATCGCTCACATAGACAATAATATCATTAGATTAGATTATTACGGGCAATAATGGTACTTTTAGCTCTTCCAGTGTATCGACTACAGGCAAGATATGCTCTGCGTAATTGGTCTTCAGTAGGCCGAACTCTCTCTTCGTTGGCATTACTCGAAGCTGGATCTCCATCGCTGTCAGTACTCAGCGCAGCAGCCAAACTAGGTGGACCGTTAACAATATTGATCGCTGGTTCAAGAGCTGAAGAATCGGCAGCTAAAGTCGCTAAATTAGATGGAGTCTCAAAAGTTCTTATAACGAACAGTTCTTTATACGATCATGTAAGTTGAGATTGTCATTTTGCGAGGAATGAAGAACAGAGCAGATTCTGTTTTTTTTACGTTTCTGTTTAAACTATTTTCGAAAATCCACGTAGGTTTACATTTTACGCTCATTTTTGAGATGTTAATGACTTTGTATATAACAGGGTCTTGCAGAGAGCTTCGCACCTTTGATCGTAGAGAACGTGAAAGCAGGGGGGTATTCGCATGTGTTTGCTTCAGCGACATCATTTGGAAAAAATGTTCTTCCACGAGCTTCAGCTTTGATGGATGTTCAACAGATCAGCGATGTCATTGATATAAAATCAGATGATACCTTTGTTCGTCCGATCTATGCTGGAAATGTTATTTTAACTATCAAATCAAGTGATCCAATTAAGTTCATTACTGTTCGTTCTTCTGCATTTTCCGATCCTGCAGAGTCTGGCTCGGAAGCTCCAGTCGAGGCCGCGGTTGACCCTCAAATCCCCTCTCCGACTAAATTTGTGTCTGAAGAGTTGACTAAGAGCGAGAGGCCAGACCTTTCGAGTGCTAAGCGTGTTGTTTCAGGTGGCCGTGGACTCAAAGATAAAGAGAACTTCGATAAATTGATGTATCCTCTCGCAGATGCTTTAGGCGCTGCTGTTGGGGCTAGTCGTGCTGCTGTAGATTCTGGGTTTGCTGACAACTCTCTTCAAGTTGGTCAAACTGGTAAGGTTGTTGCACCAGATTTATACGTTGCGGTTGGTATTAGTGGTGCGATCCAACATCTTGCTGGTATGAAGGACAGTAAGACCATTGTTGCAATTAATAAAGGTAAGTTTTTACTAGAATATTTAAGCTGTAGTCTCTACGGTTTATTTGCCAATTATCGCATCTAACTTTCTTTAGATCCTGATGCTCCAATCTTCGAAATGGCTGATGTTGGAATCGTTGGTGATATCTTCGAAATTGTCCCAGAGCTTACAAAGAAAATACAAAAGTAACGCAGCAAAATTATATGTTAATTTTCATACATGATAAACAATCAGGCAAAAACTTGATCCTTATGATGTATTAAGGAACTTAATTAATAGTAATAATATGACTAGTGACGATTATATATTGTTTGCTCAATGAGATGAAATTTGTTTTGTAGTTTCAGTGTTCTCTTTAAGCTTAGTCAGATAGTTCAAATACATGACCGCGTGCTTATTCGCGTACTTTTAATTAACACGTATTCAGATCTACATATTGTAGCGTACATATCACAGCTAAATAATCTCTTAGGTACTCTTTGTGGCGCTTGCTTTATGAAGTTCCTCTTCGGAAAGTATTTTCAATCAGAATTATAATTTTACGTGTAACGTTTATGGTAGGCTAATATGGGTGACGGCGGCAATAGTAATTCCGTCACGTCGCTTGTTGATGGTCTGCCAACTCCACGCGAGTTATCATCATCATCATCGGAAGTGATCTCATCTGTAAGTTGATTATCGCTACAATATACCTGCAGTACCTTGAATTGTTGACGATGAATATATTTGTCTCTTTCTAGGAACAGCAAGAGTTCAATGACTTGGATAATGAGAAAAAATTGACGAGACTTCGATTCTTAATTGAAAGGTCGAAAGTCTACGCATCAATTCTCACGGAACGTCTTACTCAACAACAGCAGGAAAAAGCTAAACTGCGCGAACAGGATCAGGTTAAGCAAGAAGCGGCATGCATAGAACATAAGGATAATACTGAGGTAGCAAGCAAGAATACCGAAGCGTCCGAAGATATATCTGTCAATTTGTTAACTAAATCTGGACGTTCTTCTACAAACAATGTAAAAGCTAGACATAGCTCTAAAAGGAATAAAAGAGGAACCAAAAAAGAGAACAAGTCCTCTAATCCCACTCTAGATGAATTTTTTATAGTATGCTTTAATTTTTGTTAGATAGTTTTACTGATATACTGAATAGTTGTTCTAATCCGCGTTTAGAAAAAGAGTGAGAAATCTATTATCGATGTTCTCAATGAAACTGCTAGACAGGATCCAGTGGAAGATATGAAGTCTTTATCGAAAGTACCATCTGGAAATTCGCGACAACCTAAGCTTGTAACTGGAGGTATTTTGAAAGACTATCAACTTGCAGGTTTAGAGTGGTTGATATCATTATATGAAAATGGGCTTAATGGTATTCTAGCAGATGAGATGGGTCTCGGTAAGACTTTACAGACTATCTCATTTCTTGCCTTTCTACGGGAAAAGGGAACTATGGGGCCTTTCTTAATTGTAGCGCCCTTGTCTACTCTTAAGAACTGGGTTAATGAGGTGGAGAAGTTTACACCCTTAGTGCCTGTCTTGCTATATCACGGAAATCCCCAAGAGCGCGAAGAGATGCGAGAGAAGTTTGTCTCCAACAAGGTGAACGATTTATATCCAATAGTCATTACAAGCTATAATATTGTTATGAATGATAGTCCACATTTACGGCGAGTTATGTGGAAATATATTATAATTGATGAGGGTCATCGAATTAAGAATATGAATTGCCGCCTCATCAAGGAACTGAAGTCTTATGCGTCTGCAAATCGGCTGTTATTGACAGGAACTCCTCTCCAAAATAATTTGGCAGAGTTGTGGTCTCTCTTAAATTTTCTTCTTCCCGACATTTTTCATGATTTGGAGCTATTTCAGAGCTGGTTAGTCATAATACTATTCCACGTAATATCGGCAAATAACTACAAAAATATACTGACACAGAATTGCCTTGTTAGGTTCGATTTTTCGGCTCTTAATCGCGAGAATGGTTCTCAAGAAATAATTGATCAAGAGAGTAAGAATAGTATAGTTTCCAATTTGCATGCCATATTAAAACCCTTTCTGTTACGACGGCTTAAGTCTGACGTTGAACTCGATCTTCCTCCGAAACGTGAATACATTTTGTATGCGCCTATGACTACATCACAAGAAGAGTTATATCGCAGTCTTCTGAGTCATAATGCAAAAGAATATCTTATAGAAAGAATATTAAGCTCCATGAAGTCAAAACGAAAGTCTTCCGATACCCCTGATACTAGCAGACGTAGCAAGAGAGCTCGAGTAGACGATAGTTCAAAGAGATCAAAGCGGCGCACTGTTCGAAGAGCAGCAAGACAGTTTGATGGTAAATATGCAGAGCTGACGGATGCTGTCTACTTTAAGAGGCTACTCGAATCACCTGAAGAGATGGTAGATCAAAACAATAGCCTCGACGAGGAAGAAGAAACGGAAGCGAGAGTAGTTGAAAGAGCAGGTATGTATACTCATCTTATCTTTTTTTGAGTTTATTAACATTTTTACTACAGGAAAGCTTGCAGGTAACAAGAAACTACAGAATTTGATAATGCAACTACGCCTTGCTTGCGACTCACCACATTTATTCTATGCACCATGGGAGAACCCAGATAGCGCCGCTTTGGATCCTGATGAGTCTCTGATCCACGACTCCGGAAAAATGCTACTGTTGGACAGGCTGATACCTGCGCTATTCGAAAAGGATCATAAAGTTCTCATATTTAGCCAGTTTTCAAAGATGCTAGATCTGATACAGGATTGGGCCGAACTTCTCCGTGGATGGAAAGTATCTAGATTAGACGGTTCAGTCAGTCAGGAAGAGCGAGAATTGCAAATTGACAGTTTCAACAATGATGCAGATACTCGACTATTTCTACTATCTACCCGTGCCGGTGGGCTTGGTATTAATCTTACTATTGCAGATACCGTCATTCTCTTCGATAGTGACTGGAACCCGCAGCAAGACCTTCAAGCAATGGATCGTGTACATAGAATTGGTCAGACAAAGCCAGTGCTAGTATACAGGCTCGCTACTGTTAATACAGTAGAGCAGACCATGCTGGAAAAGGCTGATATTAAACGAAAGTTGGAGAAGCTTGTGATTCAAAAAGGTAAATTTCGGAGTCTAATATCCAGCACTTCGTCTGACAGCGACATAAAAAATCTTTTGCTAAACAGCGATGGATCGGAGATGAGATTCATTATTAAGGGAAAGGATGATGAAATTCTATCAGATAAAGAATTGGAGACGTTACTGGATCGAAATGACTATGTTTTCAGTGCAACTAGAGAAGGTGAAAGTACTTCTGTCTACAAAGTTGTCAATACAGTAACTGGCAGTGAGAATGACTTATTATCTTAGGAAGATCAGATTTGCCCCTGCACTATTTACAATTTATATCGTTGTTTTATATTATATAGGCTAGTTATCGCATATACTTTAGATTTACTATTAGATAGATTTACACAGAGTCCTCATCGTACCACAAAAGCTTTCAAACACAGAGTAGCTCCTACCAAATGACCAAGCAACAGAGCAGACCAGAACGCTTGAGTGATGTCGAGTAAAAGAGCTTATTGAGATTCTAAATTTAAAAGAAACATCATTGGTAACTGCATTAGTGATAACTTCAACCATTTCAGGCAAGGACTTTAGTCGCTTTCTTCGTCGAAATTTCCTAGACCATACATCTCCTTGCTCACTTATTCCGATAATATATTTAGTTTTGTCGTCATTCACTATTACAGAAAGCTCCATACTCTCACCAAAATCACTAGATAATCTTTCAAATATCTTAATTAATGCTTCATCAGCGTTATAAGCTGACTCCCATGAAAAATCAATAGATGTAGGTGGTGGCAACAATGGCCGAACTGCACTTGACGGTGGAGGTTTTGAGGGCCTAACAAGCTCATTGCATGGCCTGTGAGCATCAAATCTCCAAGCTATTGCCCACCGTCTCGTTGACCCTCCCTGTAAAAACTCGCTTACTACGTAATTGTCGATTTTCATCTCCTTCAGATATGATGTGATAGTCTTCAAGCTGCTTAACTTGCCAAGCATAGAAGTGAACCATGTATTCTCAAAGACCAACTTACTATCTGTTAAATATAAGGACCGGCTTTCTGAAATCATTCGCAAAATAAATGATGTTTCGCCTCCATCTGTAATCATTTCTGACGTGGACGCAGCTGTGTAACTTTGAGCGGAAGTCTTCTTTAGCTTAAGAGACTTGTCGTAATCTTCTAGCGAGCTGTAAAATGGTGGATTGCAAACAGTGAAAGAGAGCATTTCCAATTCCTTTATGAAGCTATGATCAAAGAATGGTCCTGTATCTGAAACTTTATATATTCTGATTCTTTCTTCTAAAGCATTGTCGCTGACATTTTTATTCGCGAATTGGATGGCTTCGTCGTCGATATCTATGATTATTCCGTCAGCACATAGATCATGTCAAGCAGTAATATTGAATGCTCACCTGTAGCCACAAAGCACCAATTACTATTTTCACGAACACCTAACAGAGGATAAATACAGGATATCCCAGTTCCACTATGTTATAGTTAGAGGAGGAGTTTGATTGAATAACACTGTGAACCGAAAGTACAGAACAGCTTACATGTCAAGACCCCATCTACGTCGATCGTGGTCTTTTTCATCTGCAACAGAGTTAAGAAGGTCTTCGACCCATAACAGATAATTGAGTCTATTAGGTATCTATTCAAACGAGATACTATTCAGATACTAGTACTTCCAGACTGACTATACACGAGTGGACATACCCTTGGACAGAGACGATTGGGATCAAGAGTTATAGAAATATCAAAATCTCTTTTTAATATTGCTTTCGTTAAAGCACTTGCAGCACATAGTTAGCACTAAAAATTTCTAGATTCCGTCTATCTTTCTTACCAAACAGCATTTGTATCCTTGAAATCAATACAGTTGTGATCATTGAGGCTAAATAATTATGTTATATCATTTGTCAGCAAACTGGATTTTATCTTACTTGAACATCAAGCGGAGGGACCACAAGAGACATACATACAACGGTCTTAGCTCTGAGAACTCATCTGACAGTTCATGGAAATCTATGTATTTATTGTAGTAGCGATTTCGTGGATGCATTAAGTAGAATATTGCACCGAGAAACTAGCATATGTCTGTTAAGAAGAAAATCAATTCCAACGTTGTTGATGTTAGGAATGCCACGACACTTGGGAGAATAATTCCCTAGCTATTTCGTTTACAAATTTTCTGGACAGGCAAGGACAAGAACATTTATAAAGGCATCTGTAAAGATATGCTAGAAGGTCTGAATTCTTCAAGTTATAAGAAATATCACAAGGGCCCAAATGCTAAGCAGTATTATTGAGCAATGAGAAAATAGGAGTAATGCGACTGGTAGCATGGACGAGGAAGAAAGCGAATTTACGGGTTCAAGCACTCTCAGGGCTCTAGAACCAGTAAATAGCAAAGATATAGACAAAGAAATATCAAATATTAGTGCGGAAGACGAAGAAATATTTTTTGACGAGTGTGCGTTAAGTGAAAGCGAAGTAAATAGCGAGGATCTGGAGTCTGCTCCAAGCTCTGAAGTAGATTCTGATGACTCGGCGGTCCCTACATCAAAGAAGACATATGATCCTCATTATTTAGCTCTGTTGAACAATGAGATCGATGATTTCATGAATCCAGGAAGACAATATGATCCATATGATAGGACAAACATGGTCAAATTGAATGGGCGGACTGAATGGACTAAATATGAGAAGGAACTGTTCTTTGTATACCTATCACGGCGCTCGAGACATGATGTCACAGCAATATCTCGAGCAATAGGCACGAAGACTCCAATTGAATGCGCCGAACTCATCACCTATCTAGAAGAAGAGCTTAAAAATTTAAAGCATAAGGAGGTACGGTGGAGCTCAAGAGGAATTAGAATGCGTCGGCGTCGGATTATTAAGACAGTTCCATCGGCACGCGAGATGAAAAAAAAATGGATCAAATTCGAAGAGGAGCAGAGCAAGATGCTGGAAAACTATAGAGAGTACGTAGATAGAAACAGAGAGGCAAAGATGTGGCTAAGAGACTACGATAAGAAAATTGCCGCAGAAAATTCTGAGACTGCTGTTAAGTTATTAAAACAGATACGGTCGTTCCATAGTATTGTGAACTCAGATTTCGCTTCTCTTATTGTAAAGCTATCTGGTACGAGCGGTACTGGAGACGAATTCGAAAATGAGCCAAAACCAGTAGGATCCGAATTTTATTTTATTAACGTGGAAAGACTTTTGGATCTATCGATGAGGTAAGTGAGGAATCGAGTACTGTCAACGTCCAGAAGTATGATATCGGAATACTTCTTTGCTATACTAGTAGTCTAACTCAGCATTTTGCCTCCCTAATTTGATTAGACTATACTTCAGTCAGGAGTGCCTTTCAGTTTCTGTAGTAAATTATCTACATCGACACGCCTTTCAGGCCTCTGCTGTACAGTTGTTGCACGGAATAGTGAGGCAGTTTACGCGAAGATTGACGGTTACTGCGATCAAATTTGCGGAAATACGTCTGCGAGTTTCCTCTTCGAGCGTTTTCCACAGAGTACAGGAGATTAAGAGATCAGATGTAGAAGCTGCATGCAAGGTATTGGGGTGCGAGCTTAGTATGGATCGATTCTGGAGAGGGCTGAAGCGGCGTAATCCAGATATTCAGGTCTTCACGCCACGTCGGCAGGGCCACGAGGAGCTCGATGCAGATGGGTTTGAGGAGTGGCTTGAGCGTGTTAACAAGTAGGCGTTTGTTCGAATGACGGCAGTATGCATGACTTGTGATCTGAATAAGTAGTTTACCTTGAGAATGTAGTCAAATTAAAAGACAATAAACAGAAATTAGGAGAAACAGAGCTACTTCTACCAAGACATAGAAGCTGCAGCTGCCGTTATTACGTCGGTATAAAGAAAAATGCTGGAGAAAATTGGACTCTGGGCGATTAATTGTTGGTAAGCTTGAAGCTGGCGATAGTTGTCAATATTAGCGCGTACACTAAATGATCGTCGTTGTCTTGAATTATTTTATTATACGGCAAATCGCGATGGACGACTACCACAGTAGTTGATCTTAAGATTCACTTTACTGCTAACCAAGGAGGGCAATTTACCATAGAACATAGAATGAGTCGAGCATATCCTATTTGATTCGTATTTATATGGTTCCTTTTCTTTTTACTTTCGCATGACTGCATCAGGCCGTTGCTACTCGCTGCGCGTTATAATATGCTACCGTGAATAAATAGTCGTCGATATGGGGAAATACAGGATAGTTGTATACGAAGCTACATACTTATTCAAAACGGCTAGTTCGTCCCTCAAAAATGACAGCACGTCATGCTTGCCATAAATCCCTGCGCCATGCTTCTAGTGCGTAGTTTTCTCAGATTTTAGCATTTTAGCATTTTGTGCGGTCGCAATAGAAGAAGGGCTAAATTTACGTTCCAATATCAACAGGTAGGTTATGAATGACCTGTAGCAAAATTGAAGTCCATATGGGTGACCACCTGCAGATACAGTTCGAGTCTCGCCTTTTCGTTCTAGTTGGATAACTATAAATGTATGACGATACTATGCACGAAGGAATAAAGCCAAAAACAAAATAGAAGCTAGTCTAGAAGTGATAATGATGCTACAGAGAATAAAATAAACTGAAGTAAAATAGAACCAAGACAAGCCACTGCATTTGCTTTCTTTTTCCTGGTTAAATTTCACTATAACGACGTAATTACAAGCTACACCACTTGAACTCGCTCATTGATGCATTGTGAATTATTTATAATCCAGACGTTTCTCACTTAATTACCTAACTCTTCTTTACTCTCCTTGATTCCCCATACCTGCGGATCTTGGAATTTAGACATTTTTTCCGGTTTTTCGGGTATTAATACACTTCTCTCCAGAATCGTTCACATCTTCAACAGTATTAATTTGCTATCTTTCATTCGATAATCAATAGTATTAGTGTGTAGCATATACATTCAGTTTCCGTATAGGCAGTCAATATCACATCATAGTACCGACAACAGAAGATATTACAAAATGAGCTCTTCTTTCAATACTGCGGCAGCGGCAAACTCAGAGTTTGTCCGACCAAGACAGCACAGAGTGAGTAGTGCAGAGATTTTTAACGGCTACGTCCTATGTTGGAATTATAATTTAGCGCTGAGGAGGTCGATGAAGTGAAGAGGGAAAAAGGATGGTGTGGGGATTATATGCTAATGGAGGTTTTTATTGCTCTGGATTTAGAGAACACCCACTGGATTTACTCTTAAAGAAATCAAGAACATCGAGGCTACTATCCCAGCTGAGTCCAGACAGGTCTGGCAGAAGTTTGCGTTAAAGGAGTTTGGCAACAAGGAGGAATTTCAGGTATGCTACAATGATTTCTGATTAGATCTGGTTTTGCGTTGGCGTTGGAGAGTTTGATTAGTCAATACTGGCTGCGTCAGATGATAGTCAGTTGGATCGGATTTGGTCGAATCCTACGGAGCTGCAGAGACGAAATGAGAGATGCTTAGTTACATTTCAATGATCGATTCCAGCAATTGAATTTATTCCTGCTTGTGGAAGCAATAAATGAGTTTTTCGTATCGTGGGTTGCTGCAGCGGCGTAGCGAGCACCCTATCAGCCGTCATCATAACTAGATCATCTCTTTTTAATCACACAAATGTGGCTCGACCACGTGAGGTGC
The DNA here is from genome assembly GCA_030568195.1 of Dipodascopsis uninucleata var. uninucleata. Classification (NCBI taxonomy): domain Eukaryota; kingdom Fungi; phylum Ascomycota; class Lipomycetes; order Lipomycetales; family Lipomycetaceae; genus Dipodascopsis; species Dipodascopsis uninucleata. The sequence goes on from JAJLTO010000015.1 coordinate 184,436, forward strand.
AGTGCACTATGGATGCTCGCAATACAAGAAGCCAATACGTATAGTCTGAAGTTTAGCTTTTTCACATTGAAACGAAGAAACTGCTACTACGTTTTCCGCTCTCGTTTAGTTGGCATACGTCTCTCCGGTGACAATCGCGCTTCATGGCATTACTTGCATGTCTATTAGCGTTCGTGTTTCTTTTTGCGCCTTAAGTTGCTTGCATGTACATTAAAACTGCGCAAAGTTTATGCTACACTGGCATTCGTCATGGACCTAATATAGCTTCTAAAGCTTTTTTTCGATAGCCATCTTTTTAGCTTCATCTGTCGGTAATGTTCATTTACACTCCTCCGACTGTTGCTGATGACTCGGTATTGTTGCGCGCATTCCTTCACATTTCTTCATCGACTGAGGATTGAACCGTATCATAAATGTGTTATTATGGCGGAATGACAAAGAGATTGATTGCTGATCACTTCTGGGCAATTGCGTTGAATCTCCTCTTTACACGACTGATGCAATCCGTGTATACTACTCAATTGTATTTTTATAGCTGTTCGTCACAATACGGTCGCTTTACATTTTCGCCTGTCATGTGCTGACAATTGTGGACGAGGGCTTGTGCTGCAATATTTTAAATTGAGGATGTGCAAATATAAAGTTTAAAAATATGCATTATATCAAATACGGTTAGATCGGGTGCATAATTATGTCATTATGGATGTCGGCCTCCGAGGTCCGATATGCATAGAACGGATCAGTTAAAACTGTTTGCTCAATAAGCAAATATTGCAATGTAATTCAGTCACAGATACTCTACAAGCAGGCAATTGGGGCGTTTGAATATGTTATGAAGTCTGCGTGTTGTCGTCGGTCCTTCTCTGACTAAATATCTGAACCTCGGCTATTAAACTCTCGTGTGCACGCTTTCTGACCAAGCATGCAGGACTCGATATACTAACTAGAATACCATCGTATAGCAAGAATTTATTCGTCATGTCGAAACTACTTTGGCCCGTAGTATGTACAACTGTGATGACCTTGCGGCGTATCAGGCGGCCTCCCAGGCAATCCGCGACAGATTGATCGTCGCATGGAACAAGACTCAGCAGAAACAGACTACCAAAGATCAGAAGCGAGTCTATTACTTGTCTCTTGAGTTCTTAATGGGTCGTGCTATGGACAACGCTATGCTGAATGCAGGGATTAAGGATGTAGCCAAAGAGGGCGTGAATGACCTCGGATTTAAGATCGAGGACTTGCTGGAACAAGAACCCGATGCTGCTCTCGGTAATGGTGGCCTTGGGCGTCTTGCAGCTTGTTTCATTGACTCTATCGCCTCTACTAACTACCCAGGATGGGGATACGGTCTTCGTTATCAGTACGGTATTTTCAAGCAGAGAATTGTTGACGGTTATCAGGTCGAAGCCCCTGATTATTGGCTGACTTTCTCTAATCCCTGGGAAATTCCTCGCTACGAGATCCAGATCGATGTCATGTTCTACGGCCATACACGAAAGTACACCAACGACGAGGGAAAACTTGTCCATGTATGGGAAGGCGGTGAGCAGATCCAGGCTGTTGCGTACGATGTTCCAGTCCCCGGCTATGGTACCGAGACCACTAACAACCTCCGTCTTTGGGCTTCAAAACCTACCCGTGAATTTGACTTCGAAAAGTTCAATGAGGGTGATTACGAGAGCTCTGTTCGTGAGCAGCAGAAAGCCGAGACTATTTCTGCTGTTCTCTATCCTAACGACAATTTTTATAGTGGTAAAGAATTGCGTTTGAAGCAGCAATACTTCTGGGTTGCTGCATCATTGAATGACATTGTTCGTAGATTCAAGAAGTCCCATCGACCATGGAAGGAATTCCCAGACCAGGTTGCAATCCAGCTTAATGATACTCATCCTACTTTGGCTGTTGTTGAGCTTCAGCGAATCCTTGTTGATATGGAGGGTGTTAGCTGGGATGAAGCTTGGGCTATTGTAACTAATACTTTTGGATATACCAATCATACAGTCCTTCCCGAAGCTCTTGAAAAGTGGCCAGTTCCTCTAATGCAAAACTTGTTACCTCGTCATATGGAGATTATTTACGATATCAACCTCTTTTTCTTGCAGAGAGTCGAGAAATTATTCCCCAAGGATCGAGATATTCTTGCCCGCGTGTCTATCATTGAAGAGTCTTCCCCTCAGATGGTTCGTATGGCTTACCTTGCCATCATTGGTTCTCACAAGGTTAACGGTGTTGCTGAGTTGCACTCCGAGCTTATCAAAACCACGATTTTTAAAGATTTTGTTTCGATCTATGGTCCGGATAAGTTCATGAATGTCACTAATGGTATTACTCCCAGACGTTGGCTGCATCAGGCAAATCCTAAGCTGTCAGATCTTATTGCTTCGAAGCTTGGTGGATACGAGTATCTGAAAGACCTTAATATTTTGAAGAAGCTTGAGGCTTATGCAGACGACAAAGAATTCCAGCAGCAGTGGTCTGATATTAAGAAATTCAACAAAGCAAGACTGGCAGCGCATATCAAAACTTACTCCGGGCTGGAAGTCAATTTGAATGCTTTGTTTGACGTCCAAGTCAAACGTATTCATGAGTATAAGCGTCAACAAATGAATATTTTTGGTGTCATCCATAGGTACTTGACTCTCAAGGCTATGTCTCCTGAAGAAAGGAAGGCTGTTATTCCCCGTGTTTGTATATTCGGTGGTAAGAGTGCCCCAGGGTACTATATGGCCAAGACTATTATCAAGCTGATCAACGCTGTTGGCGATGTCGTCAACAATGACAGCGAAATTGGTGACTTACTTAAGGTTACTTTCATTCCTGATTACAATGTTAGTAAGGCTGAGATTATTATTCCTGCTTCTGACATCTCCCAGCATATATCCACTGCTGGAACTGAGGCCTCTGGAACCAGTAACATGAAGTTTGTTCTTAACGGTGGTTTGATTATTGGTACTGTAGACGGTGCCAACATTGAGATTACTCGTGAGATAGGTGAGAACAACATCTTCTTGTTTGGTCATTTGTCTGAGTCTGTTGACGATCTACGTCACAAACACAGATTTTCTGAGGTTCCACTTGATCCAAACTTGAGAAAGGTCTTTGACACTATTGAGAGTGGAGCATTTGGTGATGCTAACATTTATGGTGGTCTTATTGCTTCCATTACTACTGGTCGTGACTACTATCTCGTGAGCGACGATTTTCAGTCGTATTTGGATGCCCAGAAGCTTGTTGACGAGTCATTCAAAGATCAGTCTACCTGGATCAGTCGCAGTATCTCTGCAGTTGCCAATATGGGCTTCTTCAGTTCTGATCGGGCGATTGACGAATATGCAGAGTCGATCTGGAATATCGAGCCTGTTCCAGTCTAGATGAGAACTGGAGATAATACTTGAGAGAGTTGTCGAGTCATATATTCTGTTTTCTACTATTAGTTTTTTATATATTTGGTGACTAATTTTTCGGTCGTTACACTTATGTTTTTAGTTGTATGTTCAATATTTATATATATGCGCTGTATACGAACCAGATTAGAGAGCGGTCAATGGTTGCTTTGAATGTCAGTTAATTTTACGTGCTTAATTATTATTAGTAAGACAATTCACTTTATAGCTGAAATTACTGGATTACACTTTTAAAATGGCGAATGACTCGAATCAGCAATATATTGATGAATTCAAATTATAATTGACAAAAGTAGCAGTAATATGAGCAAGCACTCGGGCAAATAATTTGCGTGGTTAGCAGATGGGCTTAATGTAGGTATTGAAGACAAAAGAAACCCAGAATACATAATAATTATTGAATATATTGTCAAATTTAAGGCTATCTCTACCATACACGTTGATTAATACTATGCAGATACAACTACAGTAAAAAGAGCTAGGAATCTCGTTCATTATTAAATTATCCTAAAACCAAATTCAAATAGCTAGCCGTTCCGCGCCATCATATAGGAACCAAACGTTTATAATGGCAACTCACAAGCATTTCCCCTATTACCAAAGAACGCATCGGGGCTGTTTGTTCTTACATTGGAATGCGTCAATGAAATCTTGAGAATCATCAGCGGCTGCAAGAACTCTCACAAATGCTGGAGAATGAGGGTCTGTGTAAATTCTTTGGGCGGCAGTTCCAGGTCGTGATTTACTACACCACCAACGACCGTAATTTACAAAGAAAAGCTGCTCCTTAGTAAGATTCAGTCCAGGAAGTACTGCGCTAGGGTTCTTGACTTCATGTTCTCGCCAAGCCTTGAATGCCGCTGCAATTCCTCCATTATCAGCAATATTTTCACCTTCAGTAAGCTTTCCATTAACATGAAGTTCCTTGCCATTTTCATCAGTGATATAATATTCTGAATATTGATCGACAAAGCATTGAGCTCGGTCGTCAAATTCCTTAGACGTAGAAGCGGTCCACCAATCATTAAGAACACCACGCTCGTCGTAAAATCTACCCTGGTTGTCGAAAGCATGAGACAATTCATGACCTGCAACAGCACCAAATGCACCATAATTCAAATAACTAGGTTGGTGCTCGGAGAAGACTGGTGGCTGAAGGATACCAGCTGGAAATACGATTTCGCCTAGAGGAGGATTGTAGTAAGCATTAACTGTTGCTGGCGTCATTTCCCATGCTGCTCTGTCTGTTTTCTCTCCTAAATTAGACCACATTTCTGAAGCTGCATTCTTTCGGGCAGACATATAATTCTCAAAGTAGCCAGTAGCTGAAATATTGAGTTCCTTGTAATATTTCGCTAGGTCTTCGTTGGACTTAATATCTGGACTTGCATCTGGATATCCAATTTTCTGTACGATGTTATGCACTTTCGAGATAGCAACACTCTTAGTACGAACATCCATCCAAGGGAGAACATCCAATTTAGTAATGAACGCACTCTTAATGTCATTAATGATGTCTTCACCAAGTGTCTTGGCACTAGGTGAAAATGCCTTATCGACATAATAACGGCCAAGAATCCATCCAGTCAAAGAGTCAACTTCATTAACACAAACCTTCCAACGTTCTGTTCGAACAGACGAATCAATTCCTCTCAGTTTATTTCGGAACTCAGTTACAGGACTAGCCGCAGATTCTGATAAATGAGATGCAAAAACTTCAGTAGCCTTCCAAAGAAAGTACGTCTGTAAAGTCTCACGTGTGGTGCTCGAAAGTACAGAATTCAAATCCTCTAAGTATTTGGGATATGTTACAATGATGGTAGATGGTAATTCACTAGAGCCTGTCATACTTCTAACTAAGTGCGCAATATTTAATGCACCAAACATCTCCTGAACCTGGCGAGGTGTGTAAGGATTATATGTCTTGGAACCATCGAAAAGTTCTTCATAGTCTAGTCCAATATCTGCTAGCTTGCCTTCGAATTCGACAACTGAGCGAGCAAGCTTCTCATAACGATCATTTCTAGTAACAGCATCGCTAGTTGGATCGACCATGTGAACGGCTTCATCAAGAACATTTGCCAATACATCTTTAATAGCAGCGACATAACCGTCTACGATTGCCTGCATATGATAATAATCTTTCGACGGCAAACCATTCATAGGCTGATAAATTCTCATGATATTATAGTCAGGATCTTTATCATCTGCACTGATATCAAATTGAACCAATGCAGTAACAGCTAGTTTTTCAAGGTATAGAACTGTTTCTGTTAGATCCGCAGCGGTATCGAGCTTAACGCCAGCTGAAACAATCGGACCATTACTGGCATCCTTCACGAACATTTTACCAGTGGCCCAGGTTGAAGCATTCTGTACAAGAGTGTCTTCATAGACAGGATAAGAAGACATAATATCTTGTAAAATAGGATATAAAGGCTCTGCGCCGAGATTAGATATTCGCTCAACATCCATACAAGCAGTGTATACACCGGATGCTTTTGACCAAATATCAAGTCCAGAAGGGCTATTATCCGGTGCATCACCTTCTAACAACTCTCTTGAGAGTCTTAAAGAATCCTCATACATTACGGATGAGGTAGCATAAGCGCCTTGTTCAGGTCGAAGATCGTGCTTGGCAACCCATCCACCGCACGTAAACTGGTAGAAATCTTCACATGGATCAGCAGTGAGATCAGCATCAGCAATAATTCCAGCAGCTACTGTAATACACTCAGGAGTCATACAGACTTCAACATCTTGACGACGCCTTCCAGTATTATGAATTGCATGCCAGGTAGCACGTAAAATTAAGATAACTACTACTGCTCCTAGCACACCCGCAAGGTACTTCATCCATCTTGGTTTCTGCTTCATCATCTGTACCAGTCCAAGAGCACTAGCTCCAAACGTTGTCCCCGAGAAACCACTGCTCTCAGCGTTTCTATCACCATCGCCAGAGACCCCACCACCATTCTCGGCTTCAGATACGTCTTGTGCGAAAATGGCACGCACGGTCGCGGGGTCTCTAGGGTCTAGAGGTTCGTCGCTCGTGAATTGAGTCTCTTCGGTAGAGCTTCTCAGTAACGGTGCGCCTTCTGAATATTCATCAACGCGATCATTATTATTGATAGCCATTGAAGTGCTAATTAGCAGTAATTAGTATATTTCTAAGAATAACTTGACTCTGAATATCCATTCATCGAGTTCGACTTCTACATCCCCACTAGTATCTGTACCAATATCCGCATATGCTTTCTCAACTTACAGTCCTTCTTCGGCCATGGCTGTCCCTCTTCTCACGTCGGCTCGAAACTGAGCTGAGCAACACGAGTTACTATTCTAACCACAATTTTAAGACGAATAGCAGTTGAAATAGACTACTTTCAACTACTGACTACTTTGTCCTTCGCATACGCGAGCTCGCTAGAATCCGCTGATCAATCCGAGGACGATACCAATATACCCCTACCCTTTCGAGATAACGCAAGAGTGGATATTCACAACCCTATATAATTTCCTCTTTAGGTATCTTACTATTTTGAGTTTTTATGCGAACCTTAGAGAGTACGCCACATTATATGCGGCGAGAACGAGAATTACCCCTGAAATTTCATATGACGTAATATGTTTATTTAATACCCAAATTGGAAAGAAAAGTGATTTGGTTCCTATACACAAAAACAAAGTAATAAATAATAGTGAGAGAACATCAGATACAAGAAATCTAGAGGTGACATGTAATGGAATGACAACAATGTAGAAAGTCATTGTAATCTTCATTAATATAAAAACACTCGTCGAGATATGTTGGAAAATATCATAATTTAATAAAGGATTATAGTGTAGTAGAAGTGAGAATGATGATAATAATAATGATAATAATAATAACACTATAGAATATAAAACATATAGAGAACAAATTATAATGTACTGCACATAATAGTAATAATAGTAAGTAGACTAACAAAAATATAATATAATAGTATAATAGTAATAGTAATAATAATCATAATAAACAAGTAATATAAGCTCTTTTTCTTTCGATTATGACGTATGGTTTCGTACAAATCATTATATAGATATATACATGTGAGTATGTGCATATATATATTGCTAGTATCGCATATATTTATACGATGATAAAGATATGCTATAATAAATAATAGTATAATATAAAACAACCACCTTGAATGGTAATGAAAAGAAAAAAGAGCAAGATATAAAAGCAATACTATATGTAAGAGATGTTTGGCATCCAACTAAATATAGCATTATTTATGAAAGAAATATAGAAAGTCTTACAAATATACAAATGCATCAAACTGAAAAATAGTAAAAATGATATAAGTATAGTAAAAGGTCAAAAACATTATAGCACAAATAGTAAAAAAACGCTTCATGAATGTTTTTGTTGCAGATCTTTTAAAAATAAAACTCATAAGGGACAAACCATTCACGACCATACACACACTTCACAATCTGTATAGTTCATTTGGGTAAATGCTATTAGATATAATATTAATACTTCTGAAGAAGGCAAAACGAATAACACGACAAATGTGCACGAATTTAATAATTACATATAATTATAGCCGCTGAATTCACTACCGTTCAAAGATCTGCGAAAATTCTCAGATTGTCCATCAGTAGCATGTGGTTCCCTCTGAGAAGGCTGATGCTGCTGAGGAGATTGACGATGCTGTTGCGGTGACTGCTGCTGCTTGATATGATTGACATTCGGTCCAGGGCGATCTTGTATATCGATGTTCTGTACACGACGAGTCAGCATAGAAACACCATTATTCGAGGTTCTTCCAGCCTGAAAACCCGGAAATTGATTTCCAGATGCTGAACTAGTGGGTCCCAAAATCTTGGATTGAATGCGTCGACCATAAGGTGTATTTCTTATAGAAGGCAAGATTGGTCTTATAACTTCTACCAAAACTTGGCGAGTCTGAGGATCAGCATATTCTAACGCAGTTTGAATAACATAATTTGCATATGAATCACGTAGCAACTTCTCTAGAAACGCGGAGGACAGAACCTCATCTATAAGTAGCTTGCGAGTTGACGGTTCAGCAATGCGAATACACTTCTCGATAACATTAGAACTAAATTTCTGCATAGACAATGTACAGATATTTCCTGAGAATCTTCTGATAAGAGGATCAGAAAATTTTGAGTCACACAAATCCAATACGTACTGGGTAACATAATTACCGAAAGGATCTTGAACAAGTGTGAATGCATGAGTCGTAATCTCGTTGACTAATTGCTGCTTCTGTGTATCTGATGCATGATCAATACAACGCTGAAGTACACAACAGCCATGACGATGAGTTCCAACAGCCACACAGTGTTCACTAACAGCATCAAAAATGAACTGAGCATCTTCAGTACTTAACCTATTTAAGCACTTCTGAATGACATGATTTCCATTCAAATCTTGAATAAGCTCCACAACATTAGTTTTAAGAGCATTAACAATCAATCTGATCTGCTCTGGCGTAGATACGTGCTCTATCATCTTCTGTAAAGCACGAGTGCCATGCTGGTTCAATGCAATCTTCACCAATTGTGGCGCCGCAGTCTCAACAAGAATAGTTCTTTGTTCGTCACTGGCGTGCTCAAGCAACTTTTGGCAGAGATAATTTCCAAATGGATCAATCATAAGCTCAACAACATGAGGATAAGTCTCGTTAAAAATCATATTTAGATACGTTGGATTTCGCTCTTCTAACTTCTTCTGGAGATATCGACAGCCATGCTGATCTTTGCATAGAGAATATATCTCGTTAGAAAGAGATTCTAACATAACATTTGCGAAGCGATTAACATCTTGTTCACTCTGGCGCCTGTTCGTACTTGGGCGCGACATAAGTGCAGGCGCGGAGCTAGGGACAGTAGTATGATTGACAGTAGTCTGTGGCAAACTGGACGAGACAGTACCCGTAGGAGAAGGCATAGGAGGATGGTGAACATGATGTGGAAGCTGAACTGGGTGAGACGGTGCTTGTTGCTGAGCAGGCGGCGGTGGCATAGGAGAAGACGCCATTCCACTGGGATAAAAACCATCTCCAGACATGTGTTGCTGCGATGAACTATACATCTGAGGGTACTGAAAACCTGCAGGCTGATGGAAAACCTGAGCTGGAAGCATTCCATATGGATACATATTTGGTGAAGGAACTGAAGAAATAGAATCATTATGCAGTCCAGGACTAATCGACTGTGGGAAAGAAGCCGAAAAATCGCGACGATCACCATCGTTGTTGAGAGACCTTTGTGAAGGCTGACGAGAATGACCATAATCACCCATCACTGGAGTCTGAGAAGGAGAGGCAAAGCTCTGCTTCAACACACCTGTATTCTGGCCTTGTACATCGTTAAAAAGCTGATAGGAATTAGGCATTGCAGAACTACTAGGAGGAGCGCTTGCAAATTCCATTGACTGTCGCTTATCCTTTTGAAATGCAGAATCAGGATGCATAGGACTGGGATAAGAAACACCAGAAAGTGAATGCGAATGCTGCGCACCACGTGGTCGCGACATGAAAGATGACCAAGATTGTTGCGGCTGCTGTTGTTGTTGTTGTGGCTGCGATTGCTGTTGCTGCTGTTGCTGTTGTTGATGATGATGATGATGTTGTTGCTGCTGTTGCTGCTGTTGCTGCTGTTGCTGCTGTTGCTGTTGTTGCTGTTGTTGCTGTTGCTGTTGTTGCTGTAGAACAAATCCGGACTGAGACTGAGAATTGAAAGATTCACGTCTGACCAGTATTGGAAACTTATCATTAGTGGTATTAAACTTAAGCTCAGAGCCAGATGATCCAGCGGTCACATCAGACCCAAATAGAAACTTGGAAGTTTGGTTCAAATATGGCGAGTCCAAGGTGTCAGAGCCACTCTGCTGAGCAGATCGCGTATGTGAAGATTCCGGACGAGACAAAGAAAGTTTAGGCAAGTCAAAGAGAAGAGGGTCATCTATAGAGAGACGACGAGACATCTCGCCAACATTATGACTGGTCGATGCACTTGCCCCAAGTGAAGGTGTAGTAAGAGTCCTTACCCTAGGTACAACAGCTGTTCCATCATCTGGAGGAGTCATCAGACTCGACGACGAAGATGATTGATGGTGATGCTGTCCGTGAGAATGATGGGACTGTCCAAGACGTCCAAGATTACCTGAAGGTGTAGAAACAAGGCCACTGACCCCCACAGAGACACCAACTGGAACAGTGTTTGACCTAATCCTATCACCCGCAGCTCCTGGTGCGGAAAGTCCGGTACCGCCATTCTGCTGAGATTCACGGTAATCCGGCGGGGTATTAGGCTCGGAAATGGTAGTAGAAGTGTTTGCACCTGCATCAATGTCGTTATTGGCAGCCATTTGCAGGATCATTTGCTCGTCTTTACGGTGTTGTTCCTCCAAAAGATGCATTTCGTGTTCAAAGCGACGAATATGTTCTAAACGTAGAAGTTCGTGCTCGTGTCGTTTTTGTTCAAGCATTGCGGCCTTTTGCGATGGCTAATAAATTCAGATATTAGTATTAGCAGCCAATGAAAAAATTAAATAGAAAGAATGAGCAGTATCGTATCAGTATCATACAATAATAAAAGATTGAGAGGGATAGAAACTGCTCAACAGGTCACAAAACAGAAATAAGAACATTAACAAAGTCTAAGACTAAAAGTATAACTAACCGTTCCGTCGTATAAAGAGTTCGAAAATGACGGGTCAACCATTAATTTCGACGACGGTAAACCTCTAAGTGCAGAACTAGAAGATGAAGACGAAGAAGAGGTAGATGCAATAGACGGTACTGAAATGGATGATATCGAGGAAGAATATGCCATAAAACAAAATGGGATTTGATTCTCTGCCCAGATTGAAATTGGTGAAGGACTGCAGTTCTGGTACTTTGCAAGTTCAGTTGCCGAAGATTACTTGTTGAACTAGGGCAAGCCTTCCTCTATTCTTAAACAGTAAACCAATTATGCAATAACAAAAGAAAATTAAAGCGACTGCTGCGTAAAGCAAAAAAGAATGCAACAAATCTTACAGACAAAGATACTCTATAAATATATATATGTATATATATGCAAGCAAATCGTGCAATATATACTTATGTATAGGAATATATAGAAGTATATATGTAAGTATATACTTGCATATATATATCTACATATATATGTATATTTATGGATGTACTTTCCTCAAAATTTCACCTCAAACTAGGACTTGAATTCCTCTTCTTCCGCCCTTTTTCTATTCCTTCTAATCCCAGATTAAAACCGATCTAAAAAGAAAACAAGAAGGAGATGCAAATTAGTAATCCAGCACTAAAAAAATTAACGTGCTTCTTTAACTTCGTCTGCACAGCGGAGGAAGTGTAACATAAATGAAAAAAGAATGGAGTGAAAGTAAAAATCAAAATAAAATAATTCAGCTGTTAATTATAAAACGACAGCCCAAATAACGTAAGCTCACACACCTACACAACCACATAACCACACAACCACCCTATTATTATTATTTATTTGCAAGATCTTACGTCTTCCCGAAATTTACTTCCCACAGAAACTAGAAATTGACCGACAATTCCACAAACATGTAGCGCATACTATGTAAAATCAAGAAAACCTGAAATAATCGCTGACATACAAAACTAGAACACCAGCAGTTCTAAGAAACCCACCCAATAAAACCAAATTAGTAAAAGCTCGCCCACGGGTTACAGAAGTCATAATGATGATAACAAACAAACGCAAGATCACAGGAATGCAAGAATGCTAACAGTAGCAAATTATACCGAGATAATAGAACTCGCACACCGTCCCCAACTAGTTCAAAAGGTCTAATCTCAAAGAGCATACAGACATCGCAGTGGAGTACGACTTTGTACAAGGAAATACATAAAACTAGTACCAGAAATCATATACAAAGAAACGAATCCAAATAAAACAGCAATATCAAAAAGTATGGTTCCTGAAGGTAGTAGTGGTGGGGTGTGCAAGCAAGTAGTAGTAGTTATTTGTAGAGTTAGGTTGTCCGCTGTACCTCAAGCATAGTGAAAAGATCACTTTCCGCAATAAACAGAAGAGAAATAGAGTAAGAAGCACGGGAAGAAAAGCATAAAGAGAATCAACATACCTAGAGAAAAGGTTGAAATAATGCCTAGAATTCCAAATGTTTTTTCTTTGAATAAAACGAAAAGAGGAAACGAATTAAATAGAGAAAATATGAATGAGTGAGAGCTAGCGGAGATGGAAAGAAAAAGAGAGAGGGAGGCAAAAAAAGTAAATTAGTTAATAGTCTTTTACATTCGCTATAGAGAGCCGATCAACTCACAAAATCACTGATTTTCACTTATGTTTCTAAATACCACTACTGCTACTCTCTGCTTCTCATTACCACTCAATACTTATTTTTTTTAGAGGGCTTGAGGCAGGAAGAGTCCAATTACAGTTATGTATCCATCCAGACAGCACTATCAGTCTCCTTTTCCGCGCTCTTCCTTCTGTTCATAGACTCGAAACTCAGAGAGTGATTAGGTGCCCCGTAGTTCCGTAGGTTATGAACCAAACAAGAATTGGTGGTTCTAAAATCACTACAGCATTGACCGCGGAGACTGCCACCAGTGTGCGATCCGGTCAAGCAGTTGAGCCATAGTCGTCAGGTAAGAGTCGGCCAGAGATGATAGCCACTAACTTCTATGGCATTGAAATATAGTATGGAAGCTATAGTGACCGATTTACCTAGCAATGGCGCTTTTACTACGCAGCGCACCCGCAGTGTCTGACTACAAACCTATTTTACAAGTGATTCTCAATTTTCAAGGTAAAAAAAGAAATTCGAGAAAAGCGCAAGCCATACTTACTTACGATACAGAATAGGTAGGAAAAAAAGCATTGCAGAAAGAAAAAAATTAAGAATTTAAATAACAGCAAATGGCGAAAGCCAAAGAAACAGTCAAAAAATAGCGAGCCAAGCAGCCTGAAGACCTTCTCGGCTGACATAAGTCCAGTAGTCAAAGCGAACAGAATATATATGGTAAAAGCATGATTAAAATAAGGACCTCAGGACATGCCCGTAGCGAAAAAGAAGGAAAAAAGAAATGTGAATAGAAATGAGGAGAGAATAACTTAAGTTTCCAATGAAGGTTGGAAAACGAAGTAAGGAAGTAAAAGGGACAAGGAAACAAACTCGTTTGAGAAGAGCGAGAGACTCTTGCAGAAACAATAAACACTAGGGTGTATAACTGAAAGAGACTGTAGGGGATAGATAACTACAAGATACCATACTAATGTTAATACTAACTAAAAACTTTTAAGGTGCTTGCTAAGTCGCGAACATATTTAGTATCCCGGAGAGGCAGGCAAGGCAGCTGGGAAAAACTTAGCATTGGCGGCTATACAGGAAGACTCTAAAGGACATAAGGAACGAGTCAAAGACGTGTGTGCAATCATACAGTCGAGGGAAGCGCTTTCTAGCACCGTTATCCAATAATCTTCCGTCTAGATAGAGCAAGTTGTAGAACACCGGCAAACAGGAATTGCGCTCCAGTCGAGAAGGTGAATCAATTACATTAGTTAAGAGACTTTGCACTGCAAAGACACGTTTAGTCAACAATAATAGTCAACATCAACTAGTGGGCAGTAAAAAGTGCTCGAAGGAATATAGCAGTGCAGTATGCAAACAACAAAGATTTATTATCTCAATTACGTAGTGTTAGCGAAAAGGCTGGGAAAAAACAAAAGAAAAACCAAAAGCTAGTGACGGTACGGACTAGTAGGTTTATAATCTGAATAGGATTTTGTGGGAAAAACGACTTTTGTAGGAAAGCTCGAATTCGAGAGCGCAGAAGACGAAAAAAACCATTATCGAGAATTTTAAGGTCATTATTATAACTAAAACCGCGCGGACGGACTGTCAGAAATTGGTTATATTTCGACAGTCCACTTTGTAGTAAGGGCTTTCTGCATTTGCAACAACTTCCTGCTTCGGCCGTGGGCCACCTGAAACCCGTGGCGCATTGCTATCTGCGGATGGTTGGCGACTTCAGCGAACTTGGCCATGCGCATAGCGAAAAAAGATACAGCCGGCTCTTCTAGAGGCTACCCGTTTCCTACTATGTATATATATGTCTTTTACTGTTGGAAGTGCTGTCGTCATTGAGCATTGTAAAGTACTAGCACCGAGCCACAAGTACAGCCAGGTGCTCACACAATACAGTTTCTCAGGCACTCGTAATCTTTGTGGCCAACCAGACTATAGAGTCTGGTTTCAAACAGGTATGATAGACCTGAAGAGGCGCGTTGATGGTTACTAGTTATGCTAGGCAGATAGAGCGAAAACACCAGAGTGCGGAAGCTATTGGCAGAAAATAAGTAGCCAAAAATGAGCCACGAAATTGAGCGAAGTAGCCGAGATCAAATGACACCACTCATTGCTAATAGTCGCTCTCTATCACTGTAATGCAAATTCTAAATGCGTGTAGTCTACAGAATTCGATAGATGATAGTAGCATATATGCACACATGCAGAGTAATACTAGTTGCCATGCTAAGGATGACTATTATTACTATTATTACTTTTACCATAATAATAATAATAATTGCTTCTACTGTACTATTGCTGCTATCGCATCTGGTGTTCGCTGCAGGTGCTGGGCTAATCGTTATCTCCATGCTGTAGCCCTAGCACCTTGTAGACTGCCTGTTACTTTATTACTCATTGCATAAGCAGAAACTATGCCAATGATGATGATATGCTGCACTACTACGAACCACCGCGCATGCACGCATCAGCAATTAATGGAGCCACTATGTGAATAATTGCCTCTTCGCCCACAGGACGTGGACGTGCTATGGCTACGAGACTGATATAGCAAAAAAAAAATAAACTAGATGTCACACGCAGGTCCGGCCGGTATGTATGCGTGCATAGCAGCAGCACGGTGCGTCCGCAACGACTTATCTACTTATCTCGTAATTATCTGCAGACCAGCCGGTTCACGTAAACGCCTACTTATCGCATCTATACAACGTAATACAAAAGCTATCAGCGACTCGCGGCGGATGTTCCACAGCAGATCCAGCTGCTTAGAGCGAGTGAAGGCGCCCTTGTGACGCGGCACTACGAAGAGTGCGAAGGTTTGGGAACAGCGAACTAGGACACCGGCACTCGAGAGAGCATCTACGAACGAGGAAGAGTGGCTTCTAGACAGCTAGAGCCAGCCAGCAGTGACCAATCTAGATTTTCCAGGAGGCAAGTCACCAGAAACTCATTATTATCGTGATCGTTAAGGGCGAAGTCGAGGTGGTGTACATGGCGCGCACCATATATCGCTCGCGTCAGTCTCAGCGCAGCTAGTGTCTAAAGCACGCATGGCTGAATGGCTGAATCGTATTCTGCATCCGATGCTCTGCTCCGCGTCAGCGGTAGTGGCACAGTATGTAGCAAGAGCTATTATTACTGCTACTACTACTACTATTTGTAATTATTATCGTTTTTGTTGCCATTACCTGTTGCAGCTGGTCGCAGAGGACGAGTCTCGGATTTGCCATAGCTACGCGCACGATAGCGATTTCAGTGCGAACGGATAAATGGATGGACTGCACATGCGCGCATAACCTTCTCGGCTGTTCTACAGAGCGCATTGGCGGACTATGGACGCAGTGGCGAGCCGAGCCTTGCCGTCTGTGATATTCCGAGCCTGCGGTGGGGTAACAGGCTTAGAGATTCTCTCGCTTTTGTTCTCATTGTAGTAGCTGTTGGCTTTCTTTTTGTAGCGGTTGCTGGGCTAGGCGTAAAAATAGTTCATATCTGCATAGACTTAAACCTGTGCGTAGCCACGCATAGGCCGTAGTCTGCTGTGGATCTACATCTGCCATCGCAGCGCAGATATATCGTCTACTTTGTTCACCATTGTCGCAAACGCACTTGCGGAATATACCACTAAATGCTTACGACGCGGGAAGGGCCATAGCAGGTATTATCTGTAGAGTTGCAGTACGTTTAGTACTGATCAACTGGATGTGCTATACAATCTTAAAAGAGCCGCTTCCAAGTTGGTAGTTGTTGGGCGAGGGTTTTGTCCACAGCCTACCGCACTCGCGCTGTAGGAACCATAAGCGTAACATAATTTTCGTGCTTAATTTTTTGGGTCACCTTTTCATTGCACACTCAACCCCAAAGGTATATATATAAACATATACACTATGCGTATGTTATTTATAAAACAGTAATAGGCAATCTTAACTCCAGAAGGTTTTGCGGCCCTGCTACAATCGTGCTCTGCCGTCGGTTCACTTGCACACCTTTGCCCGTTCCGTTCGCTTTCCTGGCCCCGACCTTTCTTTGGCTGACACGTATGCGCAGCACATTCAAGTGCACAGGTGGTCGATGGCGGACCTTACGCTGCACAGGCAGATAGCAGTATTCCAATTAAGTTTTCAACTGCTCATGGGGACGCGATTTTTCTTTTTCTAGCCATAGTCTACGTTAATATGTCAGTCTGTTGAGGGAGCCGGTTCAGAGTACCAGTCCTTTTACTGCCTATTACAGCCGGCCTACTTATTTAGCTCCGGACGCAAGGCTTGTTCAAAGGGTGGAAACCGAGAACTAGCGAGCAGAGTCACAAACTCACACAAACTCGAGTAGCTCACAACTCTCGTCAGTTCTTTCTGTTACGATCCGCGTAGATTTTGTTCCTGGTCAATCCCATACTGCTCTGGGTCTGAGATCTGTCTGTGACCAGCCGCTCTTGGTTCTGGCTTCCTACGACCGAGCCTGTCGGAGGCCGAAACTTGCACCTTGTTCGTTTTACCACCCGTAAGCACACACATAGTCTAGCCATTCCTATTCTACGCGTGCGATTATCCATACCCTGTTTGTGCCATCGTGCAGTGCGTCCGTTGCTCAGCGGACACGCGTCCTGCTAGCATCGTGTGCTGCGCTACTATATCAGAGTCGACCCCTTTAGGCATCTATCCTCTCCTGTTTCTGCCTGCAGGCGCAGTAGCATTTCATAAGCATTAGCTAATCCTCAGGCGACTATAGCATCTAGCATTTGTTTATCCCGCCTGGCGTCCTCAACGACTGTAGCAGAGAGAGTTCGGTGATATGTTACTTGTTACCTGCAAATCACGGCGATCCAACTCTAAAAAAAAATTGTACCAGCACCGTATTGCATATACGGCGTGTTAATTCTGAAACACATTGTAACCCACAGTATATTGCACGCAGATCGAACGCAGTGGAGCACAAGATACTTACTAATTGAGGTCATTTGCACAGGAAGAGAGGATTTCTTCGCTAGACCCCACCAAGAGGCGAAGGACCAACAGACAAGTTTCATACTCTCCCATTATTTAGTTCCTAGTTACATTAATATTAATATTAGAATTAATGTTAATAGTAATAATAATCATAATATATTATATATAGATGCATATATAGTTTTTCATTATTTATTATTCATTAAGCGTTAATTGATGCTACCGTGCTACTCTGACTATAATTCGTCGGTCGCTACTTATATAGACTTCCAGCGTAGTATAGTAAGTACTCTTGTAGACTTGTATACATTCTAGGCTGTGACTACTGTGTATTTCAGTTACCCTTGATCTAACTGCTTGTACTTATACGGCAATGCATAGTACCATATATGCTCTTATGTTTTAATCGTATATTTTTCACCGGCTTTAGTAAAGCTACCAATTAGCTTTTATTCTCAGGGTTGACGTCTGCTTACGTTCATGGCGTCCCATCAAAATCTGCATTGTGACTGGCAAGGTCAGTCGAAATCAGATTTTGTGATTTGATGTTTGTGATTCACGTCTGAGTTATAATGCATACAGCCTTGTTTGGTGCGGCTCGCCTGCCTGCACAAGCTCGTATCTTCATATCTGGCAACTTTGCTTACTTGCGACTGCGTGCATGTGTAGACTACCAGATAGGCGAAGAATTGCGCGTTTTTGAGATGATCTCGCACGCATCCCTTCTTTCGATTGGTAAGTTCCCTCGATCATGCGCCGCTATTTACAACTGTATGCCGCTAGTTTGTGAGTCTAGCTCCTCTGCTCGGTGGCGACCATTCGAAGATCTGGTAAAGTGCTCTTGGCGCACGTTGTCATCATATGCAGTTAACCGCCAACCTCTAACTACACAATGTGGAGGCACTACAATCTTCCTGCCGAGCCATAACTACAACTGGGTTAGGTGTTTACAGCATAACTGAGAAAAATCAAGCATCGTAGAGTTTCAGTAACAAATTATTCAGTCTCCATTACTAGACTGTAGTGGCCTCTCGAACATCTATTTACAATAAGGAGAGTTACCAACCCAAGAACAGTATGCATATCCCGCAAAATAGATATAGTGATATTCTTTCCGCAATTCACGCATAAACGCTAACAAGAACCAAAATCGTTGTATTATTTACATGATTTATGACAATGCGTCTCCAAGTTTCAGTCTAGGTGCAACGTTCATGGAAAGCAACTCCTGGAAAAGAAGCTTCGCTGCGTAAGGAATCACCAGCTTACTCACTTGTTTTGTGGACTGGCAGGTAGTGCACCATCCTCCGTAGCCCATTAACCCACAGTGTGAGCATACGTCAACCTCAAACGCATCAGAAGATATCATCAAACGCTCTAACAGCAGCTGCGATGCGCCATACGCAATCAGACAGTCTCTTTCCATCTCTCCCAACCGAAGACCACCGTCTCGTGACCGACCTTCTGTGGGTTGTCTTGTGAGAACGGCGCGAGGACCTCTTGCTCGCGCATGCATCTTATCTAGAACCATATGTTTTAGCTTCTGATAGTAGATAGGTCCGAAGAATATATAAGCTTGCAAGCACTCCCCGGTGATACCAGAAGTAAGCATATCTTTGCCACTGTAACTGTATCCATTGTCTATCAGTATCTTTCCCATATCTGCTACCTTACTACCACCAAACGCGGTGCCGTATTCCAAGCGTCCGTGAAGAACTCCGGCCTTGCCGGAAATAAGTTCAATCATTTTTCCAACTGTCATTCGAGAAGGGAAACCGTGAGGATTCATGATAATATCAGGAGATACTCCTGAATCAGAAAACGGCATATCTTCATGCTGAACAATCACTCCACACACACCTTTTTGCCCGTGCCTAGACGAAAACTTATCTCCAAGTTCAGGACGACGAGTTTGACGCAAGAGCACTTTAATTAGTGGCTGTTCACTTTCTGAAGATGTCAACATAACTTTATCGATATAACTAGGCTCGGAACCCTTGTAGGTTACTGGACTATCTCTGAACTCCTCCGTATTTCCTTGAGCGCCAGATGCTCCTGTCAAAAGACCCTCGCCAACATCTGTAGGCACCTGCTTGTTGACGTAAATCATTCCGGCTTGAACCTGCTCACCAACACCAGCAAGGCCATCGGCCTCCAAAATGCTGTGTTTAAAAATAGGATTACCTTCTTCGTCCAATTTTAATCCGTCTAGTCTGTCATGAGTTGCATTAGAGTAGCGCTTTAGAATAGTAGTGTTCTTTCTAAGAACTTGGCATCTTCCAAATCCTCTGTCAATTGACGACTTGTTTAGTACCAGAGCATCCTCGATATCATATCCCGAATAACTCATGACAGCAACGGATGCATTTTGTCCTGCAGGTAATTTATCATAGCCTATGAGCTCAATTGTTCTAGTCTTCACCATCGGCTGTTGAGGGTACACCATCAAGTAAAGCAAGGTATCAATTCGCTCCAACTGATTATATCCTATAGCGCCTATTGCTTGTTTACCCATAGCACATTGGTAAGTATTTCGAGGTGACTGGTTGTGATGAGGATATGGGATCAGTCCAGCAACGGCACCAAGAATTGTGAACGGCTCAATCTCTAAGTGGGTTGTTTGTTGCTCAATTTGGTTCTCGTATAATGCGATATTGCAGTCATTCTCCTCGTTGACATCCAGATATTCAACTATTCCAAGTTTCAAGAAATCGTCAAACTCCATTTCATTTTCTTTGAGAGCCTTTATATGATGATATTTTACTAGAGGCTGCTCATTTTCAACAATAATCAGTGGTCGACAAATACGTCCACCATCCGTAGCAATGTGAACAGCTTTATGATGATGGTTAATATAAAAACTGATGAAAGCAGAAACTCGGCCCTTCCTTCTTAACCTTCTAAATGACCTTACGAATTTTGCTGGAGTTCTTGTTATCCCAAGTACCGTACCATTCAAGAAGATCCCATACGTTCCAGGTGCATGGAGCTCATGCCCACCGATGACAGACAAATCCTCTGCTCCAAGAACAAATATCAGCTTCCGAATAGGTTCCTCTTCGTCATCAGTAGTAATATGAGTCATAAGAGCAAGATTTTTTACCAAGCCACATGCTTCACCTTCTGGTGTATCAGATGGACAAAGCATACCAAACTGTGAAGGCTGAAGAGAACGAGGTCCAGAGACTTTTCGGGTCTTTTCAAATTGACTCGAAATACGAGTCATCATCCCCAGAGCACTGATATAGCTCAGTCGGCTGAGTACGTGGGTAACACCTGCACGTTCCATCTTAAATCTTTTGAGAGACCAATTTCCAGTCGAGATGGCTCTGTTCATGCCCATAGTGATATTGTTACTATGAATTGTGATATTAAGCAAAGCATCAAACTCGTTCGTTCGGTTTGGTTTTTTGAGAACTTTATCTATACTCGCCTTAAAGTCGTTGTTAAATTTTTTAAAGAGATCCTCGAAGAGCAAAGAAAGTAGCTGGCCAGCAAGCTCAAGACGCTTATTCCCAACATAATCGCGGTCATCTACAAGCTGTGGGTTAATCATTGCCATAAGAACACGCCGTGTCATGATTGCCATGTAAATAGCTTTCTCTCTAAAATCAAGATTATGTACGCTAATATGAGCAATGACCGTTGTTGCAAGAGCTTCTAAACCTTCCTGAAGAGACGAGAGCCTTGGTGCCATTGGTCGTCGACTAGTCTTGACCTTTGATCCGAGATATTCAAGAGCTTGTTGTTGAGTAAAGATACCAAGCTTTGCACATTCTTCAAGGTTGACAGCAAATACTTCCTGATATCTTGCATCCATACCGGCAACAAATTGTAAAATCTCAAAGTCTGACTGAATACCACAAGCTTTTAGTGCCAAAACGATGGGAATATCCTCCGAAATAGAGTTATGCTTAAGATATATTTTGTTATGTTTCGTTAAAATGTAAGTCTTCGATTTTCGCTCATGAGTTGAACTAGTGACGGAAGCTTGAAATATGCCTTTTTTCTCGTCTGCTTCAACAATTATACGATTCTTACTCAGCTGTTCTTGTACTAGAATAACTTTCTCTGTTCCATTCACAATAAAATATCCACCGGGATCCAGAGGGCATTCCATGAGCTTTGCCATTTCGATTTCTGATTTGCCATTAAGAACACATCTCTGACTTCGAAGCATTACGGGCATTCTACCGATCTCCAGTCCCTTGTGAACGACAACTCGCTTTCCTCTAGTGTATTCGACATCGACAAAAATTGGAGCTGCATAGGTCAGATCACGTAGTCGGCACTCATGTGGAGTAATATCTGTATTTAAACTATTCTGATCTTTTCTTTGAGGCATACCGACTCTAATATCAAGGTATTTGAGGTAAAATTCTGGGTCGACATCGCTAACAACTCGTTCGTTTGCCTTCACAATTTTCTTTAGATCAACGTTGACAAAATAATTGAATGAGTCCAAATGCTGTTTAACAAGACCTTTCACTTTCAAAAAGGCGGGTAGCAATAGCCATTTATCCTCCGCAGTCTTCACCTCATCAGTGAGCTTCTTCCCATGATAAATAGGTTTTAACAGATCATTGAACGAATC
This sequence comes from Dipodascopsis uninucleata var. uninucleata, assembly GCA_030568195.1. Taxonomy (NCBI): domain Eukaryota; kingdom Fungi; phylum Ascomycota; class Lipomycetes; order Lipomycetales; family Lipomycetaceae; genus Dipodascopsis; species Dipodascopsis uninucleata. The sequence continues at coordinate 206,720 of JAJLTO010000015.1, forward strand.
TCCCTGTCCAGTGGAGTGAGTAGCGACAACCATTTTAGTGGAGTTCCATTTAATAGTAATAGTCCCACAATCCCACTTATATGTACTAGTTGTACTCCGATGTAATAGACTGTATTGTTTCTATAATTGAAGAGACATAAGCTATCAATTCTTATACTAATATGGGAGGAAAAAAATTTTTGTGACGAGATTTAAGAATTATTCAGCTTTGCCACGTTAGAAAATTTTGGGTTGGTTTCAGAAAACTTGAACTTCGCGAACATGCTTGGGTGTAATGAAAAACACAACCACACTCAAAAATTTACTCGAATATATCAGAAAGTTGCAGGTCACTCGACAATTCGGCCACATATGATCTTTTAGGGATCATATGCCCAATTGGAAATGTCTTCAGTGATGCAAAGTACTATGGGTCAATCTCGAGCCTGGTGTGTTGGCCGGAAAGTATGTCGCTATACAGCTAAATTGCTCGAAAGGCAAAAGCGACTCTCGTCGTCAGCGACTTCACACTCAGTACTCCCATCCCCTCGTTACAACTTAAAGCATTTGGAAGCAAATTCTGATTTATATATAAGATCATGTAACCTAAGGCGCCTCGAAGGAGTGGCAGCCAAAATTCCAGAGATAATTGAGTGCTATAAGGGAGCAAATAAGCTACGATCATCACTTACGGATATCTACACCCGACGCAAGATTTTGCAGCTTTCTTTTTCGAAAGCAACTACGGATCAGCGGAAGAAACTAATAGTGGATTTGCAGGAAATCAAGAAATATGCTTCAAACGTTGAAGAAGAGATTGTTAATTTGGAGACAACAATAGCGAAATTCATGGACTTAGTACCAAACATTCTCCCTGACAACTGTCCAACAAATGAGGAGTTTGTTGTCAAGTATCTAAATCCCTCTTTCCAGCATGAACCTTCAAGGACGGCTAATTCACTGCTGCCAGATTACAAAGGTGTAGAATCACCCAAGGATCATGTAGATATAGGTACAGAATTAGGTCTTATCGATTTAGCCACTGCTTCAAAGGTATCTGGTCATGCTTTCTATTATCTGCTAGGGGATGCTGTGTCTCTCGAGCTCGCTTTGATTCAATATGCTTTATCTGTTGCAAGGAGATACGGCTTTGTTATGGCAATGCCACCCTCCGTGGTTCGTCGTGAGTTTGCAGAGGCATGCGGATTTCGTCCTCGGGATACTAATGGCGAACAACAGATTTACAACATCACAATTGCAGACGTGGAAGGCACACAACCAACACAATTAGCAAAGGCGTCTGAAAGGCTTTGCTTGACCGGTACAGCAGAAATTCCACTAGCAGGCTATGCTAGTGGTGAAATTTTATCATCAGATTTATGTCCACTTAAATTGGTTGGAGTAAGTAGAAGCTATAGAGCAGAGGCAGGCTCGAGAGGTCGGGATACTCGCGGAATTTACCGTGTACACGAGTTTACTAAGGTGGAACTATTTGCATGGACGCCTGAAACAGATATTTCCGAAGAAAGCGAAAGTATTTACTATACAAAGAGTGGTGCTAAAATTCCTACCTCCGTAGAACTTCTAGAAAACCTTCGGGAGCTACAAGAGGAGATTATTGGTGGATTAGGACTACATGCACGTGTGTTAGATATGCCTGCATCTGATCTTGGGGCGTCAGCTTTTAAAAAATATGATATAGAAGTATGGATGCCAGGTAGAGGAACCTGGGGTGAAGTAACATCGGCATCAAATTGTACAGACTACCAGTCGCGAAGACTGAATACCAGGGTTAAGATAGAAAATCAGAATTCCATTGTCTTTGCCCATACACTTAATGGCACTGCAATGGCAGTTCCGAGAGTGATTGTCGCCATTTTAGAAAATTTCTACGATCCGATCCGCAAGGCCGTAAAAATTCCAAAGGTGTTGAGAAAATTTATGGACGATAAGGAGTGGATTGAAATCGGGAATAACAATTGTAAATTGATTTAAACTAAATACTTGTATCGTACATATCAATAAACTATATATTATACAAATGTCACTAAAATTATGAGCTGACAAATAGATTAAAACGCAGGGCTACGTTCGTTGAGCTGATAATCGAAATTGTTCGGTTATCTGCTTAAATCTGAAGGATAGGCTGACTATCTTTTATTCAAAAGTAAGAAAATGCTTTCCTTCAAATCCTCAGACATATAGAAGCCGGCACGCCTGACTTCCTCACTCTGTAGCTCACGATCACCAAGAACGACCTCTAGATCACGAGCTTGGCTGGCAATCCATTTGTTGATAAAGTTTGCAGGATCGTGCGACATCTGAGTAAAGAAATCTCGTCGCAATTTCGATGTTGATAGTTCCTGAATTGTAAGACCAATATGGTCATCAACAGAATTAATCTCATCCTGGTTATTATACCAATTTACCAGAACATCCTCTAACTGTTTTTTCTGTGGGCTGTCGACGTCAACTTCTATATCATATACAAACTCAGCATGACTTTGCTCTTTATCTACTCGAATAGTATATTCAATGACAATTGGATCAAGCGAGAGTAAATGAGGTCCAAGTTGGTCAATCATTTGAGAAAATGGAATTTTTTCCTGTCCATTAAATAGCTCTTTGAGTTTATCGTCACAATTTATAATTCTTTTGTCATCGGAGTCCTGTAAGTTATTCAGTTTAATGTAGTACCACAATCCCACAACTGCTCCCTGTCTAGATTCCTCCTTTTGGTCACCCAAAACACTAGATAGAGCTGGAGAAAGCTTGTATCGCTCTGGACTTGTTGCTAAATAGAATGAAACCTTAGTACTGACATCAGTATCACCTTTGCGCTTTACTTCCAATACATCTAGAACAGGTTGCTGATTCCAAACGATGACATTCCCGTCAGGGTAGAGCTCCTTTGGTCTGTCGAGCTCCACGGTGATACTGTGGAAGAATGAAGTCAGTTTTCTATATGATGGACTGTCTTGTGGAGTATCGTCATCTAAAAGTTTGCCCTCTATTCGTAAGATCCAAGATGGTATCGTGCCAATGTCAAAATCGAACGCATTTTGATCAATTCTGTCAACTGTTTGCCATGGTTGATCCACGGCAGTATTCGATACATAAATTCGCAATTTCTTGCGCTCCTATAGTAAAGACACAAGAAAATCAGCAGCTGCTTAAGGCATTCAAAAAATACTCTAATAATTAATATTATAATATATATAATATTATCTTATTTGATGCCTCCAAAAGATATAGTCCGACTTACCTGTGCTCCTCTGGCCAATGTATCTTCGACGTCAAATTTTTTACGACTTATCGTAGCATCTAATGTTTGTTCCATGTCTCTTAAATCCTTATATAATTTTGCCTCTGGAAACAAAACTTCGATCTTGGGAGGAATATTCCTTTCGATGGGTCGTCTCACATATCGCTTGTCCATATGAGCCTGAGCTTGCGCTTGAGCCTGCTGTTGCTGATGCGCTTGAGCCTGAGCTTGAGCCTGAGCTTGGGCAGCAGCTGCTTGTGCTGCTTTTTGATGCTTTCGCTGACTCCTTCCACTGCCTCCCCTCATCGACATTGTCATCTGTTGCGGAGGAGGAGCAGGTCGATAGCTATTCATCATTGTGACTATATATTTTCGTTTAAAGCTTGAATTTCTGTTGATAAAAAAGGAAGCTGATATCGACAAACTGTGATGAAATCCCGAACTACTTCTACGGCAGCACAACTATTAAATATCTTTATTTTGATAATTGTCAAATAATGACGCTGTCAATTTATTTCTAGCGATGCGTTTGAGCTGATCTAGTCAAAAGAGTATGCTGTTTCTATACAGAATTAATTAGACTAGTGAGAACACAACCTCTAATAAAATCCGTATATTTCAGAACGCTAAAGTATAATATAGCACTAATAATTTTTTGCCCTAAATGTCACATATTATAAGAGTGTTTCCTTAGCTACGCGAAGAATCAAAAGAACCAAGAAGAACATAGATCTTGGATTGAGCATATATCATCAAAGGACAGAAAGATTCCAGCGATACAGTATTGAAATTATCAACGAGAATCATTCTGATCACTAAAGTGCAATTTCTTTGATATTATAAGAAAATAGGATCCATTCTCTTGCGATATGTCTCTGTTGGAAGAAGCAAAGGCGGCAGCGAAGAAGGACAACTTGGCTGAAGCCGAGCACCTCTATCGGGAGATCCTGTCCACCAAGGCTGGTTCTAATGAAAAGCTTATCGCACAACAGGAAACTGCTTTATATGAGCTTGGCGAATTATACAGGAGTCACCAGTAAGTAATCTATTCCTCAAATCTGTGATATCAAGAGTATTTCAGATCAGATTTGAGAGGCGGAGAAGATAGCCTACAACGGAATAATTTAGAGGCATATCGAAGTGATTTATTATTTGAGAATCGATCTATTGACTCATTTCGTATATTGATAGAAAAATAAAGGAGCTTGAATCCTTGATCCAGATGTCGCGAACGATTATGTCTGGACTTGCGAAGTCTAAAGTTGCAAAAATAAGTAAGGAATGAGAGGGCATCATAAGATGCATTCTATGATGAGCGATATTTGTCTGTGATACTTACATAGCGATCTTTCATCTAGTACGTACTCTGATTGATATGTTTTCAACTCTTCCTGGAACAATTGACACGCAGATTGCTGTTACGAAGGATTGTATTGCGTGGGCAGTTTCAGAGCGTCGTAATTTTCTCAGACAGAGCTTGGAGACACGTCTTGTGTCTCTCTACATTGAACGAGGTGCTTACTTTGATGCATTAAGTCTTATCAACTCACTTTTAAAGGAGCTTAAGAGGTTGGATGATAAAATGGTTCTGGTTGAAGTCCAGTTATTTGAAAGTAGAGTTTATCATGCATTACGAAATATTCCAAAGAGTAGAGCAGCTTTGACTAGTGCGAGGACAAGTGCAAATGCTATTTACTGGTAAGTCTAAAAATGATTAATCTTATTAAATTGGATTATTCTTCCACTATTGTATTCTTCTAACTATTCGAATATAGCCCTACCTTGATGCAGGCAAGCTTAGATATGCAGAGTGGCATTCTACATGCTGAAGACAAAGATTACAAGACTGCGTAAGTTTCTTCAGCTTTACTATTGTATTTCATTAAGAGCTATTACTGATTGCTTAGATTTTCATATTTTGTTGAGGCTCTGGACGGATACTCTAGCCAAGAGGATCCGAAAGCGGTTTCCGTTTTGAAGTATATGCTTTTGTGTAAGATTATGCTTAATCTTACCGACGACATACATGGTGAGTTACGGAAGTTGATTGAGTAGTATCTTCATTCTTCAAATTTACTGACAATTTTAAATATAGCTATCTTGACTGGTAAGATGGCCCAGAAATATGCAGGCCGTGATATAGAAGCCATGAAGGCGGTTGCATCAGCTCATTCAAATCGCAGTTTAAAGGAATTTGAGCAAGCACTGGAGACTTACAAGACCGAATTATCCTCAGATCAAATAATTAGATCGCATTTCTCTGCTCTCTATGATACATTGCTGGAACAGAATCTTGTAAGGATTATTGAGCCATTTTCTTGTGTGGAGATAGCTCATGTTGCAAACATTGTTGGTCTTGATACTCGTCAGGTCGAGGGAAAGCTCAGTCAGATGATTTTGGACAAAGTGTTCTATGGTGTCTTGGATCAAGGCAATGGATGGCTCCTTGTGTATGACGAACCTAGAAGTGATGCTACCTATGAAGCCGCTTTAGAGACCATTCGCCATATGACAACTGTTGTTGACCTCCTTTATGAGAAGGCCTCAAAACTGAATTAGCGGTTGATTTTGGATGATATATTATGGAAGACGACGTATTGCCGTCGTTCTCGTTCAATTACTCATTTACTCGTTCTCTCTGTCTATATTTATATCTCTGTATATAGTTAGATGTATGGATAGAACTATCTAATTTATGTTTAAGCTGTTAACGCTTCGTGCTATTTTTCATTTACTTTATTCCCATATATCATAAATAACCTAATCCATGTACTGCAAAATCTTATTTATGGTCCTGGTCTCCATAGTGAAGTCTTATCCAAGGCCAGTACTTCCATAGTATGACATCTAACATAAATCACCAAAACATTATATACATTACGAAATTCTGACCAAAATTTAAGCACAATAGTAACTTCAACACTAATTACCCGCAATAGAAAACTTTTAACTACATTAGTGTGCAAGTCTACAATATAAAATAAAAATATTTCATTTATGTGAGTATATTAAATCAAATTTGTTAATTATCATGAAAAAGGATTCATATTATTCCAATATCAACTGTATTTCCATCACGATTCAATCCAAGACAATGTATTTGCATATTATCAGTTCACTATATTATCAAATATTTAGAACTTGTATCCAACAAGCTTGGCGTAAGCCTCGGTTGAGAATGACTTTGGACGCTCAATTGGCATACCCATGGCACGGTCAATGATGTACTGAGGAAGGACACCAAGAGCACGGGAAACACCGAAGAGAACAGTGTAATAAGACTCCTCAGTAAGACCATAGTACTGGAGGAGAACACCAGAGTGAGAATCGACATTGGGCCATGGGTTCTTGGTCTTTCCATGCTTGGTAAGAACCTTTGGAGCAACCTCGTAGATCTGGCTAACGAGCTTGAAGAGATCGTAGTCTGGCAAGTGCTTAAGAGCAAACTCACGCTGAGCCATGTATCGAGGATCAGTCTTACGAAGAACGGCATGGCCATAACCAGGAACGACACGACCAGCGTTAAGGGTGTCCCAGAGATACTTCTCGATCTGCTCGTTGGTAACGTTGGATCCAATCTTCTTCTTCATCTCCATGATCCACTCAAGAACCTCCTGGTTAGCACGTCCATGGAGAGGACCAGCAAGACCGTTCATACCAGCAGCAAGAGAAAGATATGGGGAAGAAAGAGCAGATCCAACCAAGTGAGTAGTATGGGCAGAGACATTACCACCCTCATGATCGGAGTGAATGGTCAAGTACAAACGCATAAGTTCAACAAATTCATTGTTGTCACCATAGCCAAGGAGCTTGGCCAAATTGTAGGAGTAATCCTTGTCCATCTCGATATCAGCAACCTTTCCATCCTTGAAGACGTTACGGTAAATACGAGCAGCAATTGGAGGAAGCTTGGCAATCAAGTCAAGGGAATCCTCATAGGCATAGAGCCAAAGATCACGCTTGTTGACACCCTTCTCGTAAGCCTTAGTGAAAGCTGACTCAGACTCAAGAGCAGTGATAGCAATGGAAAACTGAGCCATTGGATGAAGGGTAGCTGGGGATCTGTCAATAAGATCAATTACGTGCTTTGGAAGCTCGGAACGAGCGGCAAGCTCAGCAGAAAGAGCCTTAATCTGACCCTCAGTTGGAACTTCACCGGTCAATAAAAGCCAGAAAAGAGCTTCTGGAAGTGGCTGCTCACCACCCTTAACCTTGGGAAGAATAGCTTGGACTTCAGGAATAGTCTTGCCACGGAAACGGATACCCTCCTCAGGATCGAGAACGGAACCCTCCCAGACGAGACCCTTAATGCCACGCATACCACCATAAGCTTGGTCAAGAGTAACCTCACCAATAACCTAAAAACGAAAAAAGCCATTAGAATTGATATAGATTACTTTAAGACGTAAATTTAAGGCAAAATCAAGCAATTGCGTGGTTAACCAACTGAAGTACGTCGCATCAATATGAAAACTTACTGTAGATCCCTTCTCCTTTCTCAGCTTCTTGATCTTCTCACCCTCAGCTGGGAAAAGCTCAATCAAACGCTCCTTCAAGGTCTATATTAATGAAAGTGGTTAATGTTAGCAACAAATGGCCAATTGCCAAAAACGAGAAATAAAACAACTAGTAAAAGGATGTAAAACATACTGGCTCCTTAGCGGTGGAGTAAGCACGGAAAGCTGCGGCGCGGAGAAAAGAGCCTGATGGGCGCTGAGCAGCGCGAACGAAAGAGGAAGCAAGTCGCGATGGAACTGGCATTTTTGCTTCTTTCACTGACTGTCTTTATTCAATTAAAAATACAAAGAAGTGCTCAGAAGTTATCGAACCGAAAAGGTACAAAGAACTGAGAGAATCAATTAAAATATACAGAGAGATGACACAAGGAGACACACAACTGATATTTGTTAATCAGCTACGTATATATATCTTCGAGTGATTGTGTTGCTTTCTAGAGGAGATTTATAATCTGCAGCAGAAAGACGGAAGAAAGTTGAATGTATATAATGTTTGTAAAAAATTGAAGTGAAAATAAATTGGAAAGGAAGTAGAAAGAAAGAAGGATATCAACGAATCCTTATTACCGTAGAAAAGCCTGAGTCCTTCGTCAATTTGGAGTTGGAAATACCGGAGAAAGGCATGCCGGGTAACCATCAAATGAGCCCGCCGTCTGGCGAGAGACCAATCACAGCGCATATCTACTGGCTGGCGAACGTTATAGTCCGACGACATCCATAGGTAAACCGTCTCTGGGCGAGCCGCGTGCGCACCGGGTAAGGCGCTTTGATTGGCCCGCACGGCAATTGGCGGAATCAGCACGTGATAATCGAAGAATCTCCGTGTATGCTCCCGAGCGTGCCCCAGATTTTTGTATTAGTTACATAAACCATCTCATAACGGCTTAGTCAGAACTTTGTGCTGTCTTACGTCTTTTGTCTCGGTCTTGGAGATTATTATCAATATTATTATTGCTTACTACTTTTAAATTCCATTCTACTGAGGCCTCAGAGCTGCGGAACTTAAGGGAGGGGAAGAGGAGGGGAAATCTGAACGATTTACTGGCTGGCTGGTAATTTGGAGTGGGCCAGCCGGAGCTTCGCTGACCACTTCTTCCTTAATGACGCTGCACTCAACAGGGTAACTTGCTCCGCTCACTAGCGCCAGCCACAAACGGATACTGGGCAAGGGTCATGCTTTTGCCAGGCCAGTGCTTGGGCCGCACAGGCACAGCAAGTGGGATGCTGGTCGTAAGGTTAGAGCAATTGGGAAATGGATATTAACAATTACATAAGATGGCTGTCAGCTGCGGATATCCTGCGAGTGGATGCCCCGGAAAAGCCAAGCTGAGCGCGACAGCTGCGAAGATTCAGCGGCTAGGACATCTAGAGTCTAGGATGATCAACCCTCGGATAGCGGCAGGAAAGTGAGCAGGCACACAGCCAGACTGAATTTGTGTTTCCTTATTTTACACGAGTTACTGTTCGATAGGATACGACTAGTTTAGTAGTAGTCTGATTCTGGCGTTAAACGAAATCATCGAGGCGGAAGATACGGTAAATACAAGCGCATGATAGAGCAGTGCAATAGCGGGGAGCCCTATAATGATAGAGAGTAGCGCTACAGCGCTCAATGATGCAGATGACGTACTCAATGTTAATGGACGCTATAGAAGCAGCACCGTTACCGCAAGTGACAATATATCGAAACGCAGATCCGCTGGTAAGAAAGACGTACATACTCATTAGTACATTTTATCCTGAGTAGAGAAAGCAAATAGATATTTGTATACGCTCCTACGCTATGTTTGCCATCATAACTGTGCTACTGTTTGTAATTGTTTAGTGCGCCTGGCTAGGATCTATTCCAGTGTCATGAAGCTACAAGTGCGTTCCAGTGGCTGAAAAGATATCCGAGCATTTGAATCAGCATAGCCTGAGACACAACCTCACGGCCGTTTGCATTTGTCAATTGGCCGGACACAGCGATGGCTACTGGTGATCGGGCTGGCGGACATAAGTTTGTTATGAAATTTGCTAGGTAGCACCTACTCAGCGAAATGCGCTTAATTACTAAGAAAATGCCTGGTATGTTTTAGGTCTACTAGAGGCGTATTTCATCGCTCGCGGAAGTCTGGACCTATATCGATGCGTCGTCGTGTGGGCAGCATGTATACACGCTATTCCTAGGGTCAAAATATATGATGCCCTGAACTGTGTCGTTTTAGCTAATCCCGAACTAAGGACCGTTGTCCTTGACTCAGAAGAACCCGCTCCCCAACTTGGACTGCTCAGAGAAATTCCCATTAATGAGTCGGTCGTTGAGTTCAGGAGGACTGATGACGAGCAGTCGGTCCTTGACTTCCAGAAACTACTTCCCGAGCTGCATGCGACTAAGTTCTATTACGACAGTGGGCATCCGCTCTGGAAGGTGATTGTCTATAACGACCGATATGTAGCATTCGTTTACGATCACGGAATTTTAGATGGAATTTCTGGTGCTCTGTTTCTCACTCAGTTTTTTGAAGCTCTCTGCAATGACGACAAATTGATCTCGGTGCCGAAAAATGAGTTTAATCCCATTCTCGACGCCATGGTAGAGATTTCTCCAGAAGTTGCTGAGCGACAGTTGAACCAGCAGAAGGCTGGCGATCGAAATGCCGCTATCTTTGCTCCTTATTCGGTACCTGTCGAATCTGATAACTGGCGGGTAATCACGCTATCGAAAGGAAAGAGTGATATTCTTCTACAGCGTTGTCGGGACCACAGTGTCACGTTGACTGCTCTTTTGCATACAGTTCTCCTAGCCTCGGTATCGAAAGTATATCCTGAGACAACTGGATTTGACACCATGATTCCTATTAATGCGCGACGATACTGTAGGTTACCAAGTACCTGTGACAGAAGCATGGATGCTGATGCTTTTATGGGCTCGTACATTTTCCAATACAAGGAAATCGCACCAGCTTTAATCAACGGCAAGTTTTCCTGGGCTGAAGCTCTACGTTTTAATAAAAAGATAAAAGACGCTACCTCTGATCGTGAAATCCAGGCGTGGTTCCTACATTCGCTGAAAAATCAGTATGGGAACATGCGTGCTAGCATAATGAACATGATGGGCAAACCAAGAATGCATGATATCGTTGTGTCGAATTTAGGAGCTCACCGATTTCCCCCGACTGATGCATACTTCTCTGTTACTTCAGCAGGCTTTTCTCAGCCCAATTGCGCTATTATGGCACCAATAAAGGCGAACTGTATCAGTGTCCATGATGGACCACTAACTATAGTAGTTGGATTTGCAGATGACATGGTAGGCGTGGGTAAAGGTCATCTCGTTGTCGATGAGATTGAGAGTATTATAGACTATATTACGAACTGATCAGCATGAGACTACCACTTCTCATTATAGAATCTTGTATTTCGCATTCTTTGTTCATTATGATCTATGTAGTTATATAACAATTTATACGGAGCTATGCTATGGTACGTAACCGTTGTGCATGAAGCATATATTGGCTGGGTTGCACGACTGTATACAGCTATAGTGGCTACGAAACATCGCGTGCAAGAAATAGTAGGTTGGCTAGTACTCAATTTCAGACTACTTAATGTGGCACGCAACTGTTATTATCAGTTGCGGCCATACCAAGAAGAAAGCACAGTTCCCCGTCCGATCAACACCAGTTAAGCTTCTTTGGGCCTACTCAGTACTGCGGTGGGAGACCACGCTGGAATCGTAGGTGCTGCAATTTCTTTTTTATTTTTCTAATCTTTTTAGATAAGTCTCCAGCATAGAAATAATATATTATACTAGTGATTTTAGATACTACTTTCTAATTATAGTTTCTCCAGCTCAAATAAGCGAGTATCGTAGTACCTTCATTCTCTAAGACGAAATTTCTCTGCTAACTAAACGTGCACACTACTGGGAATCCTTTGTCCATAGTTTGAAGAGCATCAACTTTGCGGTAGTGATAATACAAAAGACATTTTGAAACTCCTTTGTTCTTTTGAGTCTAATTACGCTACGTGAAACGAGGTTAATTTTTTTTTGTGTTCTCGTTGTCTAGGACACCTGAGGCCATCCTATTCCGCGTACAATAGTCCCCATTTCCGGTGGATTAATTCACACTACAGACAGGATCACAAAATCCTATCTCGGCGACCAAATTAACGTGATTATTCATACTTCTTATTCTCCCACGTACTCAACACCGTTCTTACTATCCTGCATTTGTTGGACTACATACAAGCAGTTGTAAGTCTTATAATCTGAAAAAAAAGTAGGACTTGACGCGTCGCATTTATAGAGCAACAGAATTGGACAGGGTAACGGTTTAAGTAGTTAATAAACCAAGCAGCAGCAAAATTCGTTCCATAAACATTCTGCAGCCTTTCATTCTTTCACCCTGCTTTATTTCCTTTCTTCTTCAGCTATATAAAGAGTACTTTAGGGAGGTCAATACCAACTTATAGCGCATTTAAATAGGTTTTTTTTTCAGTTAATTGAGCATTTGCATTTTTTGTTAAAAATCAACAGATACTAGCAAAATGTCCTGGCAAGGTACGTATACTGGCTTCCATTTAGATTTGTGCAAAGGAAAAAGACAAGTCAATTGGTTTGTCACCAGCGTGTTTGAGTAGGCGTCAGAAATAAAGGAGATGAATTGAAAGCGAATGGATTATGTTCGAACGTATTGCTAAGCACAGTTGCGACGACTTTGATCGCGCTGCATGGATTTGACATCTTGACTCATATATCTAATTAGCAATCGATATTTCTCTGTTGATTGATTGATGTAATAGTCTTTTCAAGATATCTGCTCTGCTTGAGTTGAGATGATGGGATAAATGGATAGATGATTTTGCGCTGAACATGTGAAGTTAAATGACTAACATTCGTCTGTGCGTGTTTTGTGCAGCATACATTGAGAATCTCCAGGGATCGGGAAAGATCGATAAAGCCGCTATCTACTCTAAGCAGGGCGACAGTGTTTGGGCTAAGTCTCCTGGATTTGATGTATGTTCATTTCATTATATTCTTTGGCAAAGATAGTACATGATGAATTATGATGTTGACGAATGTAATATGATACAGCTATCAGGTAGCGAACTCTCTGAGATCCGTGCCGGATTCGACAATTCTTCTAATTTACAAGCCAAGGGTCTTCATGCTCAAGGTGTAAAGTACTTCTTACTCCGTGCTGATGAGCGAAGTATCTATGGAAAAAAGGTGAGTTGTATTTATCTGCACAGATAGATGAACTGCGAGGAAATTAATTAGTGACTAATAAATTGTGATGTAGGGTGCTGAAGGTTTGGTTATCGTTCGAACTCAACAGGCTATTTTATTAGCTCATTATCCTGAAGGAGTTCAACCAGGCGAGGCTACTAAGGTTGTGGAACAACTCGCCGATTACTTGATTAGTGTTGGTTATTAGAGAACGTACTAGTTTTTCACTGAACCACTCATATCAATGTTTTATAATCCTTTGTTCCTTAAGCGATGTAATAATATGCATCGCGAAAGCCAGTACATGTATATTCTTCAAATTTATACGCTTCTTGACTATATTTCAGTCATGCGAATTCTTAGTATATTATTTTTATAGTTTTATTTGTTGATCTTTTTTCTATTTATTCTTGATTTAATTCTTCCATTCCAAATCACCGGAGTATTATTTCTCACATGGTAGTGTTTTAAACCAGTACTTTTGATCTTACCTTTTCAGTTCTCTTTCGACTGTGCATTTCGTTTTTGTCGATGATGGTGGTGTTATTCTTGTCATTGTTAAAAATGTCTCTAATGAGAGCTTTCCTATGGAAATCTCATGTCTCTTATCTCTCCCCACCAAATTTTGACAAATATTCGATGTATCCTCATAAATATCTATAAGGATTCTTATCTGTATATGTCTCTACATGTATTGAAATGTTAAACAAATTGATATTCAAATTTTTTTGATATATTTTGTCGTAACTTTGTCAATTTAATGTATTAAATTTCAATACTTGTAGCAATGAAAATAGATAATTCTAAAAAATTTGACTATTATGAAGGTACAGCATTGTAAGTACTTTTGGCATCCTTGATCTACTTCAAGTATTTTGCTAGTCATGGAAACCTGTGAGGAGCGAAATATTTTGATGTGTTCTTTGATTTGTCATTTATTATTTCTGCGAAATTAATGGTTGTGTAGTTCTCTAGATTTAACAGATGTCGATTGCTCACCAAAATTTACTCTTTGCTATTTTAAGTTATTCATAAGCGTAGTATTTATAAATATACTATTTTATGCTAGAATTTCGATATATTTTTATTAAAAACATCTTGTGTAATCACGCAAGATAGACTTGCTATACAGGACGAGATGATAATAAAACTTGAGTCAAGTCAATTTCCTGCATTTGAATGCCCAACGTTTGTAATCCATTACAATACCTCCATCATTCATTCGTTCATTATTTATACGCTAGTTTATATTATATTCACACTGCTAGCATTTTGCTAGCGCGAGCGTTGTCTTCTATATTCCAATACCTATCAAAACAAATAAAACATATTATTAAACAACTACAAAATTATGGTTATTAAACCATTTTTTGTTTCCATCTAGCCCATCTTCCTCGAAGGTATACGCCGTGATACATAGAGCCGATATTCTCTTAGCTATTGCTTAGACAGGCAATATGCGAATTCCTGCAAGCCTATCGATAGTCTAGTAAACATATACAAAACATATTAGCATAAAACACGAGTATTCCTCAGTGCATCTGCACATCTTCGAAATTGAAATATGTTTAAAGATTCTGGACTTACCGGCGCAATAATTGGAGAAGATAATACTGGTCCAATGAAAGGTAAAGACCGTAAAAACGAGACAATAACAGAGAAGAAATCACTATTGTTGCATCATGATGTAAGCTTTTAAAATCCAATAAGGCCCCATTATATCGTCAATGTGCAATTACATACCCGAATAAAGCAAGTATACCGCAGAACTCAATAATAAAACCAGTAACAGGCTTTCTTAATAGTATTAAAGTGATACCAATAACAAAACATATTGTCCCTCGAATCTTCTGCCTACGAGCAAAAAAAAGTAACGCTTTCTGATATCCTATCACGAGAAACAAGCCGGCGATAAAAAGTATCTGCCATCATTCCATCAGTCAGATTCACTCTTTCACATCTCTAAGCTATATGGTTCCTTATTTTTACTCACATTTCCAAACGCTAAAAGAGCGGAATCAAATAGCGTCATAACTCCAAGTATCAGAAAGATACAACCTGAATATTATCATCATAATCATAATGTTAGAGCTATTCAATTGTCTTATCAATTCTCTATCAGTTAAGTTGACATTACTATCTTCGTTTAGTACCTGCAGCTATAAATCCGACACCGGCCTCTGAGTATTAGGAAAAATTCTAGTTAGTGCTTGCTCTCCACAATTGCTACTACTACAGTTTAACAACGCGGCCTTGGTTATCTCGACGTGTTATCTACTTACTTTGTGCTTCTGACAACCACATGTCTCTGTAATTCTTATAGTTAAAATATATATTCCAGTAAGTTAAGGATTGCACGACTAATACTAAATAATGATATCCCTCTAATGGGAAAGAACTACAGAATTGTCGCTGTGATTAGAGAGTGTTGTGAACAAAAAGAAAAAACAATGTAAGTCTAGTTTAAATGATGAGGGTGCAACAATTTGCGAAACGCCGCACGCACAGCGGAATATTTAACAAGGTCCGAAGGCACAATATTACATAGTGAACTGCAATAGAATTATATAGTCCTTATGGAAGCATCCGCACTTTAATTGCACATTATATATTCTAAAACTATTGATATCCAATGATCAGATGTTCATATACAATTATCTACGTAAGCAGTTGTACTATTCAATAGCTTTCTTCAACTCGTCTATAGACTTCATCTCGCTCCAAACTGGCATATGGTACTTTAAGTTATCGGGAAGCATCTCTGGATAGTAATCGGCAATGGCCTTCATCAGGGCATCGTAGAATATTTTGTAGGATGGGCCAGTGTAGTGAAGTCCTAAAAGGATACCAAGTGGTTAATAGATGCTCTTTCTACCACTCATTATCTCCAAACATGCGAATAAACTCACCATCAGTCAAAAAATCGAGTAATGGATTCTCTGCACTCTCACTTTCCAGGCCAAAGACCGTATCGCCCTCTTTCCAGCCTGCCGCCTGCATAATGAGGTACCACATGGGAATAAATGGAAGGCCTTCCTCCTTAGCGACCTCTCCAATTGCATCACAGTACTTTCTGGCTTGAAAAGTGGTTCTCTGTCTGGCGACTTCAAGATTACGGCTATTGACCCATTGGTGATGGTTATATGGGCCCGGTCCGATCAAGATAAGCTTGATTCCCTTGGCTTTAGCCTTATCAGCAATGGTCTTGATATTGCTTTTCACAGTCTCGACAGGAACATGCTGCAAAGATGGCGGATCAGAAGAGTCATTCGTACCAAAGAAACACGTCTACTAGAACATTAGATCAGGAGAATTCGATACCAAAATAAGCAAAAACAAAAAGAGAATCATATATGATCTTACCATTATCTTTATCTTGGATGAATCCGTGTGTTCGAGTTCTAGAATCTTATCAAACATGATAACTGCATGGTCGGAGTTGTAGCCACCAAATCCCCGATGAATAATATTCAGACGTCGTCGGTATTCTATTAATAATTAGTCTCTGTAACCCCAGTATGTATCAGAGCCGAGGAGGTGATTTAATGTGTGTAGGGCACATACCATGTTGGAGAGCAGGACCTAGAGCGAATCCAAACTCCTGGTTGTAGCAGTACTCGGTGATCGAATCACCGAACAATAGGAACTTATCCCAAATTAATTCCATCAGGTAGTAAATTGCGAGATAAATATTTATCGAATTGATTTAACTAATATTTATATCAGAAGGCTTGGTACTTTCTACAGGTTCAATATATTTTGCAGAAGTTTGCGACCCAAGATATGACTAGTGGGAGGTTACTAAGTTACAGTTTATATATACCGAGAAATCAGCGGACTGTGTAACTCCAACTCCGCCAACTGCGGACTATAGACTCTCGGGATTCAAGTACTATAAACAGATTATTGTACCGAGATTAACAAATCACGTATTAACAATGTAAAAAAAGCCATTCTAATTTGCAAAATGCACTCTTAGCCGATAAAAAATAGAATCCGAGAAGTAGAAGGCAGATAGCCTTATTTGATTTATAGATGACAATACTAAATTATTGTAAGTAAATATAGATCACATTCAGATACCACATATATGAAACAACCAACAATGACAACAGTATATTAATTATAGGACTAGTGGTGAAAGATTAATATCTTACATAAGTGTTTAAAACTGTTTGCGTATAAAAAATATCTATAGTCCATAAAAAAACTCATATGCTTGACATCAAGTATACTTGATCTCATGTAAGACACCGCACAAGGTCCTTGCAGGCTTATTATCTGTTTAATACTTCTTCTTCTCCTAATACTAATCATAAGGCTTCCAGCTTTGTATTACCATCGCTCAGATCCGTCAGCTTGAATTAAATAGATTGTCGCGTGATCGCAAGATATAATCTCCAGGTTTCCTTTGCCTCAAATTGATTTGGCTTACGCTATGTTATTTACTTAGTCACCCATATCATTAACGTTATTACAATTATTATTAATACAGCGCTTTTGCTATCCTGAAAAATCTTCAAAATTTATTGGTTTAAAACTGCTACGATGAAGGTAAGCGATTTTTGACCCATATGTTTATTGCCTTTAGAGAGCGTCCTGTATATGCTTCTCTAACTTGAAGTAATGATACTGTCACGACACCCTTCCAGCGTTGATGCTGGCATGAATCGCTCCAGTCGTTTCCACGTCTGCTCCCAAAGTTCGAGCTTCTTCTCATCATCATTTGATTGCTCCGGACGAACCAAATATTGCGAGGAGCTCATAACTAGCAAAACATTTTTTAGAGACTCTGCAACTGCGTCTTCCAGATTATCTTTTGGACTACTATTCATGAGCCTGTCCATCATATCCAAGATGCGGAGCCATAGATCTAGCATTCCTTCCCAACCAGACAGTCGCTCAAGGTAAAAGAGAAAGACTTTACATAGAAGAGAAGTGGCATGCAAACGCGTCTCACCCATACCACGAGGATCAGACTGATAAACCTCTGGCCGCAACAGACCTGAAATCAGTGGAAATAACACAGTGCCAAAGATTGAAGTCCATTCAAAATCATCATATGTGCTGGATAACTCCGGCGCAAGTAGCGTTCGCTGAAGAGACCCAAAAGCATGTTGTCGCACTTCACGGCAAGCATTGAGACACTGAAATAAAAGGCCATCTAAAATTGGGAACCAAAAAATAGTCCATGCTTCTTTACGATCCAATTTTGACTCTGCAATGAGCTCATTTACCTGGAATCGAAATCCATCAATCATCTTCACTGCTTCTACTGCTCTTTCAACTATGTCGACGTGAGGTCTCTGCTGCAAGCCTGGATATGTTCCTGCGGCCACAGCAGCATTGACCTCTGCGGTTGTCATTTTTTTGATATTTGCAGCCGTATTCAAATTATCATCACTACCTCTATTAGCAAGTGAAGATGGAGTTGCTAACGTACTATAATTGCGCCTATCAACACCAGGTGCAATTCCACGGTTAGCAGAAGAAGCAGATCTAGATAACGTCGAGGCCACTGGCGGAGTAGCTGAACGACCATTTCGACGAGAAAGACTAGACCGTTGCTCATTGCGCTGTTCCCATTCGCTACCAATACTTCCTGCCGATGCAAATGCACCCAAGAGATCAATCGTCGCTTGGAAATCTTCACTTGTGCGAATCAAGCGATGAGCTTTTGTATTTTCTACTTCACCTTCGCCATCAAAGCATACACCCGCAATATCACGAACAATTTCAAATATCAGCGGCGCAGCTTCATAATTCATCATGAATGTTTCCAATGCTTTCCAGAACGATTGCTGAGGGGCTCCAATTAGTAATAACTTGATTTCATCACTGCTATTCCGGAAGCAATTCACAATCCCCCTTGAAGCCAATGCACTCGCCTCTTGCAAAACATCTCCATCAATACTAATTATTCGCTCAAATGTATCTGAAATAATAGTCTCAATAGCTTTTTTGCTCTCCTCCGATGGTGAAGAAGTGTATTCATCTATAAACTTGCGCAGAACAGCCATCATATAGCATATGACTCTACCAATAATAACTGGATAAGTATTAACAGCATTCTCTAGAATTGATTTGAACGTATTCATGAGAAGTCCATTAAGTTCAAGCAGGCAATCTCTATCCTTAATAACAAGGCATGTAGCCATCTCAAGGACATATATTGACAGTGGAGCTAAAGGCGATACTCCACCGCTTCGCTCACTTCCCATTGCATGAGCAGGAGATGGTTGTTGAGACTGTTGAGACGTCTGCTGTTGCCTCTGCAGTTGTGCAGGTGATTCTGGACGAGCACTCTGAGGACTACTATCTCCTGAACCGTTGCCATTTACAAAATCAGCCTTAAGTGAGAAAAGAACTCGTCGCTGCTGAAGAGCAACGCTCTCTTCTAGTAGTGACTTTATCATATATTTAACTTTGGTAGGTCCCATGGCCGTGATATTATCAAAAATCTCGCTCAAGTTACAGGAGTTAACACAATCAACAGTGCTCAAAGTACTCTCTAGTTCTTCATCTGAAGGCTCTGGTGGACCATCCACGGTGTAACTAGAGAGGTAAGAAGACAAAGTCGAGAACAAACTATTGTCCTTTGGGTCGTTTCGCTTAATGACGTTGCCAGGAGTAACCATGGGAATGACCGGTACATCAAGCCTTTCTTGAAACTCCGAAAAGTATGGCGATATCAGAGAGTTGGCGAATAAACTTAACCATATATGGATTATCTCACGCCAACCACTTTTAACCGAGTCTTCATTTCCTCGAACTACTCTAAATAACACAATAGTAGCAAGTTGCGCTTTGTAGTTTCTTCCGAATCTGACAGAAAGATCGCTAACAGTTATACTACTACCATCAACCTGAATTTCTGTTGAGTCAGCCATGTTGTTGGCCAGTTGTTCGCCGGAGAGAGTTGATATTTTTGCTAGACAAAGTATAATATGGTCAAGAGCCTCAGTAATGTTGTATTTTGCTGCTATGCGAGCACAATGATCAAAACCAGTAATAACGCGCATAAATACCATATCATCAGTTGCGGATGTAAATACATATGCTAACGTAGCAATCACGGGTTTCCAAGTTGCTCGGAACATTTCAGCATCGTAGGCATTGGTATTCTCGCATACAACCAATGAGCCACTATAACGTGCTTTAGTCAAGAGATCTTTCCATGTAGATTCAAAACTAGCCTGATTATCATGCTCTTCTGGCATGATAATCTCGTTATTTTTTATCGTGTCGTATATAGATTCAAGAAACTCAGGATCGAAGTCCTTTTTGTCATTAAGATTTCGTAAATTGTTTTTATATTGATCCAAAGTCATTCGATTTCGGACTTGATAACTATGCAAATCAGTATTGAGAATGATTATGGAATAACTCAAAACGAAGGCCGCATCCTTATTCGCGACTTCTTTGGGCTCAAATTCGCAATATCGTTCAGAGAACTTCTCCATAATACGCTCAATTTGTTGGGCTTCACCTGGAAGACGAAAGCTTTCAAGAAGCTCTCGTAAAGCAACATCAATTCGCTTATTTTTGAAATTGAAGCTGTCAATGAAATAATCTAAAATTTCCTTGTTGCTAGGCTTAGCCAAATATTCACCAAGCGATTTTTTGTTAACCCGTGAGGTTTTTCGGAGGAATTCAGCTATGGACTTTGGACTTCCGCCATCTTCAATTATACCATGTTCAACTAAAAAAGTAACGCCTTTGGCAAGACTGTCATTTGAAATACTATTTGCCTTAATGACAAGATCTTTCTTGCTCCGCTTATCTAAAAGCTCTTCAATCGTTGGATAGCCTGGCTTGAATACTGGTGACAAGTCCAATCTATCAGCTACGAAAGAGACAAATGAAAGTAAAGCGTCCAGACAGAGAGGAGGCACATTAGGTGTCGACCAAGCAGCAGCATCAGGGAATGCGTTTCGGCTAAGAAGCGTGATCAAGTCCTTGCACAAATCAACTCGTTCTACATCGCAGTCATAGTTGACAAAAAGATCAACCATAAACGAAGGTATACGGACAAGTCCGCTTAAACATTCTACCATAGTCTCTCGCGCGTCAGGACCTCGCTGACCTCCTTCCAAACCTACACGTTGCCGCTCTTTTGACGGAACAGGAGTACTAGCACCAGACCTCGAACTTCCATTCGCAACGGACGAAGACCGACTTAAAACGGTCGGTGTAGTTATAATTCCTTCATATAGAGCTGGCTCAACTCCAGGCTCACGAGGTATTTCCGTTCGAATATATAAGCATGAAATAACATAGGAAAGTAAAAGCTCCTGTTGCAGTTTTAGATGAGGTCGCATAGTCTGAAGGATAGTAAGAGAAACTCGCAGAGAGGTCTGTAATATCTGTGGCTGATCATAGCGAATAAGACGAAACAAATGGCGACAAAGATCGTCAATGGCTAGGTTGCACAGTGACACATGTAGTGCTATATAAGATCCGGCAACTTCGAATGCAACATCTATGATACGAAGAGCCATTACACGCATAGTATCGGTATGTTGTCGGTCTAAGGGATCGAGTAGAGAAATAAGTACCCGGAGAAGCTCGCGAATCGAAGGTAGGCCATACGGCTGCAAATCTATATCTCTATACACGTCCTGGTTTTCTTGCTCTATTACGGGCGTTGGTGGCGTAAATTCCTGTGATGCAGACAATGGCGGCTCATTTAACGTAGTCACACTGGAAGGTGCAGTGGCGGGCTCACCCATTTGAACAGTGTTACTTGCTCCAGGTACACTGGTGTAGGTCATGGCTTCTATCGCAGAACTTTCAGTCTCAGGCTCGATTGTCTTCAAGCGTTCAAATGCCTTTTGGCACATCGTAACCATTGACATTTCTGCAGAACGACGGAGCATCTCACTCAAGCGCATTTGACAACACATGCTAAGACCTGTTTCCATCATTTCACAAATACTCTCATCTGACAACAAATCACCGCCTACTCCACACATCATATGCTCCATCAAACGAAGGATACGAAGTAGCACGACTTCATCATGTTGTGAATCAGACGCCTCGAATCGACAATGTGTAATAGCAGAAGATAGAAGCTGCATAGCCAGAGGAAGTCGTGGCGATGAAAGTGATATTATTCTGTAGGAAAAGAATTTTGTGATAGCGTTCAATGCCAACGATGTTATAGGTCCTGTGATGGAAGAGGAACGAATCACTTGCAGGAAAGGATGAAATAAAGCAGGTGTATCAAATGTCGCTATGTCTAAATAATGATTACGAAGTCAGTAATTCCAAGTGTTTCGGCTTGTTAAAAGGAAATAGATTGTCTTCTCCAGTAATCAGAATAGCATACCATTACAGTCAGACAAATCTGTTCTGAGCTTCGAGAAACTAGTCATCAAAGGATTGTCCTATATCATCAATAAATATTAATATCTAAATTTCTTAACAATAGGTCATTCTCAATTTTCTAACTAGGGATTACACACCTGTGCTGACCGGTGTTTTCTAGACTTAAAACCGAGCCTTGCAACAAGACCACTATCATCAACCGGAATTTCTGGAGAGCTATCAAAAGGCCCGCTAGTTCCTAGAATTGCTGCTACACTTGATTGTGCCCATCTTGCATTTTTACGCATAGCAGACGTAATTGTGATGCACTCGTTGATCACCAGCGAAATAGCGTTTATTGAAATCGAGGATGATGGGGTCAACGATGACAACCGTGGAGGAATCGAATTAGAGGATGCCATCCCCGTTGACGCTTGTTGCCTATCAGCGTTTTCCATCTCAGAGTGCTTTAGTAGGGCGCACAAGACTCTCTTTTGTTGTTTTGGAGCTTTTAGTCGCTGTCAATACCAGAGGAAAGGGATATACGAGTCGTATATGTACTGGTAGTGGATAAAGCGACCACTTATGAAGCTACCAAGGCGTTATACGCAACCTAAATATGAATCCTGCACTAATAATTACCAGATATCCTAATGTTACGATAAAAAGTACAGTATTAATAATACAACAGTGAAGGTCAAATCTGAAGCTCAAACACCCAGTTGCAGAGGCGAAATGCTGTTATGACCGGTCAGTAAATGATAAGACAATCTCCAGAATTTTAGTAATCTCTGCCTAGCAGTCAATAGAGATTCTTCCAATTCTTAATCTAGATATACACACACTCTCGATATATACACCAGACTAGGAGAAAAACTGTCGTGTAGATATAACAATCTTGGTCCGAAGTACGGATTAAAACGCGTACAATGGTCTGCTTGGGTTTAAAGAGAAACACAATTGTTAGTGACAAAAACAAGCCAGATGTTCTTTTACGTAAATCAATGCAGGACGACACATAATTTAGACAAATATAATTTCCATTTTTATATTTTTTGCACCTACGTTCTAGCCAGTTCAGTTCATATTTTATATTCGTTTACACAGTGGAAATATTACTTATAACACTACTTCGTTCTCTTTTACGTTTGTGATACGCCAATAGCTAGCATGCCGCTATAATTGCTCGTCAGTATATTAGGCATCGAATAATATTTTACGCATAATAGCATAGATCTACGAAATTAACGACTCACTCAACAATTGAAGTTGCATATAGATAATCATGATTAATAGGAAGACATTGACAGATAATGAAATGATAAGTAAAAGGAATGTGGATGATGGTAGCCTTTAGTGAGATCTTTTCTTCTGGTCACTTACTACCTTAAGAGGATGAAATATAACAGTAGTTAATCTTCTCAGTTTCAACAAGACAAGATATGATGACCATTTAGATCGAATAACACAATTATCCTGAGAACATTCTGATTAGATTATTGTAGTGCATACCAAGGTCAAGTTTTTCAAAACTGATCCAGTGAATATATAAGCAGTAGGTTTCCCTAGTCACTAGTTTATTGTGTTAACCCTTTGAGTGTTGCCCTATCTTCTTAATATTACGTTGATAAATAGACCAGATCACCAGGAGTACACCAAGAGCAATGTCGTCAATTCTCAAGAAATCTCTTAAAATCGCACTTGTGCAACTGGCAGCTGGAGCTGACAAGGCAAAGAATCTCTCGAGAGTCAAAGAGCACGTATTGAAGGCCGCCTCTAATGGTGCTCAGTTAATAGTTCTTCCTGGTAAGTGTTAAAGGAGACCTATGATTAGTTATTTCAAAGTTTTTCGTTAGTTAATCATATCATGAATCTATTCTGCAGAATGCTTTAATTCCCCATATTCTGTTGCCGCGTTTCCATCATACGCTGAAACTATTCCTAATGGCGAGACAACTTCTTTTTTGTCAGCTTTAGCAAAGGAGACTAGTACTTATCTCATTGGAGGATCGATCCCGGAACGTGACGACGCGGGTAAACTGTACAATACTAGTCTTAGCTTTTCACCTGAAGGTGCTATAATTGCGAAGCATAGAAAAGTACATCTTTTTGACATAGATATTCCAAATAAGATTACTTTCAAAGAGTCGGAGGTTCTTACTGGAGGAGATAAGATCACGGTCTTTGACATTCCTCCGTATGGAAAGGTCGGTCTTGCCATCTGCTACGATATTCGATTCCCAGAACTAGCTTCCATTGCGTCAAGAAAGGATAATATATTTGCAATGATATATCCCGGTGCCTTCAATACAACTACAGGACCAATGCATTGGGACCTCTTGGGTAGAGCAAGAGCTGTGGATAATCAAATCTACGTATTGATGTGTTCACCTGCTCGCGACGTATCTGCAAGCTACCGTGCTTACGGTGGATCGATGGCTGTAGATCCTAATGGAATCATCTTGTCCCAAGCAAAGGATGGAGAAGAAATAGTTTACGCCGAGCTTCAGAGTGGTAGGATAGAGGAAGTTCGCAGTGGCATACCAGTAACAGTTCAAAGAAGGTACGATGTGTATCCGGACATCACTTCCACCGCAACCAAGGCATTATAGCCAGTTTGATAGTAATAATAAAATCAAAAAAAGCCAGTTAATATACGTGGAATAATATATAAATAAAACACAGAGTATATAGAGTATAAATATACAAGACTTTAAATTAATCTCATGTAACTACAACAAACGAGATAAAACAAATGCCCTTTTTTGTCCAATAGTAACGTAACACACTTTTGCAAATAGTTTATTTCTTCTTGCTGACACCGACAGTCTTTCCCTTTCTACCGGTGGTCTTAGTGTGCTGACCACGAACACGGAGACCCCAGTAATGTCGGAGACCTCTGTGAGCACGGATCTTCTTCAATCTCTCAAGATCATCACGGAGCTTAGAATCCAACTGATTAGCAAGCACTTGTGTATCCTTACCATCAGCAAAATCACGCTGGTGATTAAGGAACCAAGATGGAATCTTGTACTGGAGTGGGTTCTGGACGATAGTGACGATACGCTCAAGCTCTTCAACGGTAAGCTCTCCAGCACGCTTGTTCAAATCAACATCGGCCTTCTTGCAAACCAAATTGGAGTAACGACGACCAATACCTCTAATCAAGGTCAAAGCATACATAATCTTGATCTTACCATCAACATTAGTGTTGAGGAGACTAAAAAACTTGTTAGCTAAAAGGTTACATCAAATAATTATCAACATTAAACAGAGCATAAGAGTAAGTATCTAGTTTCACAAAGCTTAACACCCAATAATATACAAATTAAACAAATAAAATATTATATAATAATCTACTGAATGTGCCAGTAAATTATATATTATTTGTCAATGGTGTTGGATGTATATAATCCAAAAATAATAATTCATAATCTTCTTTGCTCGTTATCCATCCAAATATCATCTACCTACCGCAAGATATGCTGAAAATTTCCCTTCTCTGAAACGAAAGACTATAAAATCATATTAGTAAATAGTAATGCATAATTCCATAATATTCCAGTCGAAAAAAGACATACCATTATGACAAAAAGACCGATTTGCGATGTACAATATGGTGATTTCCTAACAAATATCTAGTGACAGCTTTTTACATTTCATGATACTTAGATGCATGGGTGCTGAAAGTTTTTGTTGTGGTGTTGAATAGTGCATAGTACTCAACCCTACATTAAATAAAACAGTCACATATAGGGTATTAAGGCAGCACTTCACCATTTCCACGTTTCTAAAAATATGGCATATATGTGACGGCGCCTAGAATAGTATCGGCCCCTATCTATCCCCCTAATGGCATACGCCAGTACCACTGATTATAAGTATACTTATAACAAACGTTTCAAACTACCAAGATATTACTAGTATTTACGCTGAAACTATAGTTTTAAAAAATCTACTGTTATATCTCTCGAGAACAAGCCCATTCTCAAGTTCAAGAGAGTACGTCTCTAGTGTGATTTGACTTCTTCGCGTATACTTGTGTACGAATAATGCTTCCACTTATAATACTTCTATGAGACTCTTGGCAGATGAGAAATTCGAGAAATTTTTCGAAAACTTTTACTGCAATCATCAAGGTTAGATTACGGGTTATATTTCATTTTATTCCACGTATATGATATGTCCACTTAAGCTGGTAGCTTAAGTACTAAACACACATGAGAAGATAATCTGATACTAAGCACTCAGGAGATGGCAACTCAAATAAGCATCAACATATTCGTAATATAATGAACTTAAATACCCTTACCCCCCACATATTCACTCTTAATTGAAAGCTAATCTCTTAAGGTCGGTAACTAATTTGATAATAGCCTGCTGGACATGGTTCGTGCTTAAAGGCAAAAAAGGTAAAGTAATCTATTATCATGATACATTCTGAGCACCAAGCTTCATATATGTTATAACGACAGATAAGCAATCTGTTTCGAAAGTAGCTTGTGTTGTAGAAGAATTGGATACGATAAATCAAGATGCGGTGCAAACATCTTGGCTAGTTCGCAATATTACACTGCACGTAGCGTAAGTCAACTATTACGAATCGTGATATAGCGCAACAGATATGAGATTATGATGCTATCATAAGAAGCTCGCAAAATGTTACGTTTCTATCAGAATGATCTGTTTAACTCTCCTCAGCCTATAAGGGCCGCTCTTATCTCGGGCACTAACGAAGGGCCAAGACGAAAATTCAAGGACATAGTAAATGGCACTGGTAGTAAAGGCTATTATAAGACATGTGGCACCCGACTAGTTCCACATTCATCAATTCCACTGGTTTGCATGCATATGTTAAAGTTAAAGTAGCGGATGGGTCACCGCACAGGTAACAAAAGTGTACCGTATTAGTGACTGATTCGAAATTTACTACCAGTGCTGTATTGAACACGAATTAAAGATAGCAGCATGTCGTACACAATGAATCTTATTATTATTCAGGAAGCCAAAAGTACCCACTAAGTCACCAGACAGTGATAATGGATGTTCCACTTATCAGCCGAATCTTTCCACAAAGTAAGAGGAGTAAGAGCTTCTGGCTGATTGGCGAACTCTTGCTTCTCGAAAGTGGTGACCCACGTCCAATAGTGTCGCCTCTTGCATTGTTGTTCTTGGCAAAGATAGACATTCATCAATGTATGCTGTTATATATATATGTATATAAGAGCACTAGATATTACTTATAAGTAGGGTGTCAGCTGTATGAGTATACTTGCATAGAAGTCGAGCTACCTGTTACCATAGTTGTACATATTAACGTTCTATTGAGTATAGGGCTCTTTTCATAGAAAAATGCAAGAAGAATATTTCGACGAAAAGAAGCAGCCGGTAGTGAATGTTTCTGAAAAGAGACAGTCGTCTGACGGCTCAAGCGGCGATATTGCTCTTGATCGCCAGATGATCACAAGTCGGTTCAAGGCCATGAATAACACTGGTGATACTGGTGATTCAGATCCTTTGGCCGACAAGACGTCTGCATATCTATATGAAATGCTTTTGGAGACATCTCTTGAAGACAGTATTGAGATTCTTAAAAAAGTGTTAGTAGATCATTATGGTGACCCTAATTTCGACAATTCAGCTTACGATAAGATTGAGAAAATGATTCAAGGTCCCGATGCATACGGAACTGACATTGAGACTCACGAATTAGACACGAGATTAGAGGCTGTTATCATCAATTATCATTCTCCATACCCAGAAGTTCGTGCAGTCACCGATCCGTTCGATGATCCTACTATACCAGTCGAAACCATTCGCGCATACGTCTTGGGTTGCATATGGGTTGCAGTAGGCTCATTCATTAACGAGTTTTTCTATTTCCGTCAGCCTAGTTTAACACTTCAGTCGACAGTTATTCAATTATTCCTCTATCCATGCGGAAAGTTTACTGAATTTCTTCCTGATTGGGGGTTTAAGTTACGTGGTACGAGATATAGCCTTAATCCTGGACCTTGGAATTTCAAGGAACAGATGCTTGCAACGATCATGGTTAATGTTGGAGGTCAAACATCTAATTGGATGTCTATGACAGTAACTCTACGACATAAACTATTTTTTGGATATGAGTGGGTCGATTTTGGCTTCGTCTTTGTTATGAACTTCGCGAGTCTGTTCTTTGGATATGGTCTTGCTGGAATAATGAGAAAGTTGGTGATTTTCCCCGTCAAAGCAGTATTTCCAAATGTTTTACCAACATTGGCGCTTAGTCGCGCTCTTGTTGTTAAAGAGACGAAGTCATCAGTCAATGGCTGGACTATCAGTAGACATAACTTCTTTTTCTTAACATTTGGTCTCTCGTTCCTTTATTTCTTCGTTCCTAGCGTCCTATTCAAGGCGCTTAGTACATTTAACTGGATGACTTGGATCGCTCCAAATAATGTAAAGCTTGCAGTTGTCACAGGATCTTTTATTGGTTTTGGATTGAACCCTATAACGTCATTCGATTGGGCTGTTATTAACTATAGCACTCCGCTAGTTTACCCATTTAATGCCTGGATGAACAAATTTGCCGGTGTCTTGATTTCCGGTGTTATAATGATGGCATTGTACTTTACAAATTATAAATGGACAGGCTATATTCCTCTGAACTCCAATTCAATTTATGATAGATTCGGCAAAACTTTTAATCTTACTAAGATTTTGACAAACGGTCAATTTGATGAAGCCAAGTATTTGAATTATTCGGCACCATATATGTCGGCCGGTCACATCATGGGTACTGGAGGTTTATGGGCAGTGTACACATGTACATTTACCTATATTCTTATAAGCGAACATAAGCTTTTGTGGGAAACTCTTAAAAAACTTGGACATTCACTGAGACATCCATTCGCCAGCAGTTTAGAAGAGTTCGATGATCCTCATTCTAGACTAATGGCTCGATATAAAGAAGTTCCAGACTGGTGGTATATTGCAGCTCTTATTGTCGGTTGTGGAACTGCCTTCGCAGCAATCTTCGCTTGGCCAACAACTGTTCCAATTTGGACTCTGATTTGTATCTTTTTATTTAACATTGCTATGTTTATGCCCACACTAGTTGTGTTCTCAAGGACAGGATTTTCGATGGGTTTCGGTGCTTTCTCAGTTATTCTTGCAGGATATATGGATCCAGGAAATGCCATTACTAACATCGTTATCCGAATGTGGGGCTACAACATTGATAACCAATCAGAAAGCTTTATAGGAGATCAGAAGATTGCCCATTACGCCAGAATTCCACAACGTGCTACTTTCAGATGTCAAATGGTCGCGACACTAATTCAGTGTTGTTGTACTGCTGGTGCTGTAGAAGCGCTTATGAATTCTGTCAAAAACTTCTGCAACCCAACTCAAGCAGACAAATTCACGTGTCCATTTCCACGTACTGTCTATTCCGAAGCTATTATGTTCGGTATTATAAATCCAGATCGTGTTTTGACTACTCTTTATCCTGCATTGAAGCACAGTTTCTATATTGGTGCGTTGATTGCCATCCCATTCGGTATTGCACAATTGAGATGGCCTCAGAAGTTGAAGCTTATTAATCCCGCAGTGATGGGATATGGCACAATTTTATGGGGTGGCACATATAATTTGTCCTACTATATCCCGGGTGCATATTTTTCTTTCTTCTTCATGTATTATATCCGTAGGCGTTTTACTGCCTGGTGGACTAAGTATAACTATATTCTCACGTCAGGTCTGTCCGCAGGTGTTGCATTCTCTGGTATCATTATTTTTGCTGCTCTTCAGTATACTCAAGTTAGCATTTCATGGTGGGGTAACAATGTATATGCCAGTGGAATTGATTATGCTCGTGTGGCATCGATCCATGCTATACCAGAGGAGGGTTTTGGTCTTCAGCCTGGTGAATATAGCTAAAGAATTAAATATAGTTGAGAATATTTTCTTTGCTATGAAAGAGTTTTAAAATGTATATTTAGAATATTCAGCCTTAATTGAACTTCTTTTTTCAAACACTACTAGTTGATTTCATTATAGAGTGACCTCGCCTTCTTGGATAACAGCTGTATCTAGAACCTCAATGCTTGCACGTCCCTTACTTTCGTTTTTTAGAAGTTCGCTGAGAGCTCTAAAATTACCAGGATCTATAAAGCCAGTGCATTCCCACTCCGTAGACCAATCCTCGTCCTCAATTTGCTCTACCAAAGCGATAATACTTTCTCTGTATTTTTTAGCTTCTTTCGCATCCGCAGTAAGGCGGATTCTCATTCGAGCTCGAGCAATGGGGATTATTTGTTTTGCCACGAGCTGTTTAATAGCATCAAGAGCCTGTGCTTTTGGGCTTCTATTTCCTAAAATATTAACTCCAAGCTCTGAAAGAGCCTTTTCGATAATAGTGGTCGGATAAGGTCGTTTTGTGTTAGGATTGACGCACTTGGAGGCAATCATTTCTATGACTGTTGCATGTTGCTGCTGAAGCTTCGCTTGTCGTTCCTTCTCGCCCACTTGGAGGTCGCCTTTCTTAAGAATCTCGAGGATAATCTTATCGACATCTGTAGAACCAAAAGATGATTTCAAGTCTTCATTCGAGGCTACTTGACCTTTTGACACATTGAGAAATATACTATGAATTTGAAGGACCTCGTCCAAATCAGTTTCTCTATAGTCAAAGTTAGAATCTAAATTTTGAGACTGATAAAACAACTAATACTGTATTAGATATAGATTCTTAGTATTACTCACACGCCAGATCGCCAGTCTTGCACTTTGTTTTGATAACAAGCAAGTTCGAATCTTCGCTTGCCTTAATAAATATTGTTAGAGAACTGACGAAGAACAATAACTTCTATGAAGTCACAACAGATAAACGTATATCCTACCTTTGCGCATCCTCACTAAAGACACGTTCGTAAGTTTAATTTGATTAGAAGGCTGATTTATTAACCCCATTTTGATATGTTTTCGCTTTTCTGTACAATTTTATACTGAAATTTTGAAATTTTGGTGGGAAGAAATAAATGGGAGTTTTGAGTAGGTTAACTCCGGTCATGTTTCTGTCATTTTGCTAACACATGCTATATGAAGCGAACTCACTCACAAATATTGTTCTCATAACTCGGTTCCATTATTTCGTCTATATTATTATTATCAATAAACTGTTCGAATTACGTTTACGTTTCATTTAATAGACTTGATGTTATATAACTGCTGACTCTGACAAAATGCATAACTATAGTGACTACTAACATGAAATTTGCACTTAAAATGGCATTTGTTACAGTATACCCAGAAACTAGAGATATCTCAATGTTGATCATGCGTTAAATTTTTGGAGTTTAATAGAAAAGCCCAGAAGTACACCATATGTAGATTAACAGATAACTGCAAATAGCAAGTGGCAGAATCACGTCTAAAGGTTTCGCCTTCAGCAACTTCATCTATATCGTAGACTTATTCCTATATATCCACGTGTCTTCTTATAGGCAGAAGTAATTCAAATGTTTAGTCTTCTCGGGAGATTAATATCATATCGTGCTTTACCTATCTCCTTCGGATTCTTCATTACCACTATTCTCATTAAACTTGACACCTATGTTAGTCCCTGAGTGCTTACCTCATCACTCCCTAAAAATAGCTACAAAACTGTCCATTACCATGAAACCATACACTTAGTATGCATTTGAGGTAATGGGGTGCTTATTACAGCATTGTGCTCAGTACGTAAGAATAACAAGGAGATATCATTAGATTCCTCGCTGGAAGATCTTACTCTAGTGGTTGGTGCCATGATGTTACTGCTAATGGTATTATTTATTAGTCGTCTATTCAGCTTCCAACTACCTCATAGGAATTTCTCTTTCTTTTATATGCCAGAAAGATTGTGTGTTCCTTTTGTAAAATGTATACAAAAAACACCTATCTCATATTCTATTCAACATTTGAGTTTAGTTTCATCTTAACAACAACGCTTAATTACCCTAAGCGCTCTGTCTAGCACTTAGCAACTTCTGTATCCAACTTTGAGAGTTACCGAACATAAGATTTGCCTTCTCAAATTAATGTCTCCAACATCCATAATGTCATATGCTTACGAACATCTACTGACGATGAATATATCTCATCCCCGAGGTATTTTACCAAAATATAACATACCTCTCTTTTTATTTCCAACCAATCTCTGTACTCCAGGACACTTTTGTCTTGTTGCTTATGAAGGTAGCCCTCAATTATTCCTGCTCGTGCGGCCCAAGTCATGGCATCATCTTTCCACCGTTGATAATCATATCTTGTCTCCAGCCTATGAAAGCCATCAGAGCTCATAGCCTGTACAATATTATTGTTTTCTCTCTATCTCCTGAATCTAAAGTCAGTACCCACGTGCATCTGCCTATACAATTCTATCGGTCCTACACTACTAAGCGCAGCCCCGTCAAAAACTCTTCGAAGCCAACGTGCATACTTCTTATAGTGACGTCATATTCCAAGTCTCCTAAACAGTCTCTCATCAATCTGGTTGAATTGTCATAATTAATCGGTTCAACATCTAGAATCATTGTCATAACCGCGGAACTAACAGTCATTAAAGTCGCATTAGATTTGAAAAGTCACTGCATCTTGCAACGAGTGAACGAAACGCTTCAAACGCTACTTGGGTGCTGTTTAAGTCTGCTCGTACACAACCTACTTTCATTAGGATATATAGTGAACTCACAAACAAACTCTGAAATTTACCTATCATCATTTTGCCACTTTGTACGAAACATGGCTGACAGTAGATGGAGATTAACAGTTGTGTATGATAAGTACACTGCTAGTGTGTTAGTTTAAAAATGTAATCTAGTTTACTTTCATCTGAGCTGTCATTAGATACTAGGAATATGGTGGCAGTATACTCCTTAGGCGTCTGTTTTATGCCCCTCTCTCATTATAGTTTAGGGGACTGACGTCAGGTTGAAATCCCACCTAATTTCTTCGACATGCTCGTCCCGTATATAGATAGGACCAAACCCATTCTCTTTCCAGGACTAACTTTTGGCTGCAGAATTTGGGAAATTTAACGAACGAAACCAACAAATATAGATGCAGACGGCGGAGATTCTTCATGATATTGTGGTTCATTAAATGACGACGTTTGTGGAAATTCAGACTACCACGCACCAAACAAGCTTATAGCAAGATATTGCTATTCACTACCCGTCATCAACCCTTACAACAGTAACGAAATAATCTGCTCCATAGATGCGATTTGGCGTGCATATTCAATCGGCAAATAGATCGCGTTAAATCAGACAGGTTGCAAACAACGTGAGCCGTTGTTTAAGGTACGAATTTTGAATCATCAGTCCATTTCTTCGCTCTTGCATCAGTAGTCGTAAATGTATCACCAGAATGATACTTTAGATCGATATTTTATCTTAATTCACTAGTCTAGGTATTCTAGTGATATCTGTGATATCATTCGTTTTGTCTTGCTGGCCCTAGCCATTTTATCATGTACGAAGCTGGCTCTAGGCTCCCAATTTGTAGAGACAATCTCTTGTAAATTATCTTCGTTACACCTGTCATGTTGATATCACGCTGCGATCTGCCTCATATATTCGAAAGTCACTCCTGTCAGCTACCATGATATGTTACCTATATCACTAGCTACAACACTAAGCAGTTGTTGCACATATGTTCAATTTTACTAATGTCAGTCTGTTGAAGTTGTAATATGGCTTGGGCACATGCTGCTTAATCCTATTAGCCAATTCATTAAAAACATCAGTACTTATAGATTAGCCACCATATGACGAGCAATGCCATCTAATTACAAACTAACCATATGTCTATAAAAATTATCTCGCGGAATCTCTTTAGCTTCCAACGTATTAGCTATATTGTTATGCTATGCTGTATAGTATCACTCAGCTTAGTGTAAACATATTGTGTTTACTTATGACATCAGTAAGCGCTGCACCTAACCCAATAAGGATATCAGCCGAACTAATGATTGCTCTGCACTAATTTTAGTGCGATTAAGGTTTAAATTACGTGCACCTTACTGCTCACACCGGTTTCATAATCGCTAAAGTAAAACGAAACGTAGATATTAAAATAAATAGACCTATATCAATCCAACTGAATCCATGATTTCCTTTCTACTTATTTTTCCTATGAAGACTTTAATGACATATTAGCATTGGTCCTAGAGTAGTAAGATACAGGACTTCGGAACTTTTCTCAGATATATCACGTTTAACTAATTGAAAATTTCAGAAAGATAAGCCAGGCCGACTGTAGATTATTTATCGCTGACGCAGCTACATACAGGAGGTTGGCGATCGATCTTTGAACCAACAGATGTCGCAGTGTGGATTCTATCTCAAATCTCTATAAATAAAAGACCGAAAATTACAGAATATATACATTATGAGGAAAACTGTATTAGGAATCATCCAGCCTAATGGATACGATGAAGAGGTTACAGGTACATTTACTTTCGTCAGCGCACACATATTGCTCATGCATACTAATATCTATAATTCTCTGATCATAGGAACTGTTGTCATGCTGGCAAGTGCGAATGAATCCTCGGAGCATGCAGTGTCTGATTATGTGAATAAAAATTCTCACAAGTCTAAGAGACCTCAGAAAGTGAGAGATGGCGTGATCCTACATCCGCAACCTCATGACGATCCAAACGACCCTTTGGTACGTTTCTATATACTTGATATTCGCGTTGAATTAGCTTGTGTAAATTTCTAATCATATCGTTTCATTATTTGCAGAATTGGCCGGCTTGGAGACGTGAAGCTGCACTTGCAGTCATAGGATTCCATTGTTTAGTAGGTGGTGGCCAGACCCCTATGCTAGCAGCTGGATTCTCCGTAATGGCTGAGGAGTTTAACGTTTCATTGTCTAAACTAGCATACCTAGTCGGTGGTTTTATGCTAGCTCTAGGATTTGGATCAGTTATTGCTTCTCCAATTGCTATTATGTATGGAAAGCGTTTTACATATTTGACTGGTGTCCTTATATTTCTCATCGGTTCTATTTGGGCAGGTGCCTCACAATCGTATCCGTCTCTTCTCGCTGCTCGTGTATTTTCTGGATTCGGTGTCTCACCATGCGAGTCACTGCCTAGTGCTACGATTGCTGAGATCTATTTCCTTCATGAACGCGCATATAGACTGGGCATTTATACACTATTACTCTTGGGTGGTAAGAATATTGTTCCCTTAGTTTCTGGGTTTGTGATTAATGCTCTTGGGTGGCACTGGGTATTTTGGATTGTTTCAATAATTGTCGGTATGAATTTTATTTTAATCTTTATATTTGTGCCTGAGACTTGGTGGAATCGTGATCCTATTCCTCATGATAAACGAAGTCAAGCAGAAACTGCTAGTGCTCGAGAAGCACTTGCACTTTCTCTTAAATCTCGTTCGCATTCTTCGCTCCACGTCAGTTTGGCATCATATCCTGAACATAAAGAAAAGGATGACACAAATGAATCTAAAAATAGATGTCAAGAAAGTTCGACTTTAAGTGAATCCTACGATGAAAAGAAGGAAACAGAAGTCGAGCCTGCTGAGGAACAGAAGAGAAGGAAACGACCATTAAATTCCTTAGCTAACCTTTCTCTCGATCTTCCTGATCCAGACAGAGGTATGCCTACACCAACGAGTGTTTTGGAAGGATTCAACTTTTCAATGGATTCGTCTTCACTCAAAGTTGAGACTCCTGCACGAAGTAAGTCTGCATTGCATTCTTCAAATTTAAGCAGAGACTTGTCATCTCCACCTGTTTCTCCAACCTTTCAAGAGCGACATGCCCATTTTAACTTGGCTATTGATGATCCGGAATTTGCAGCTTTTAGTATAACATCTGCTGCAAATCCCAAGCGCAGTTTTATTGAAGAACTAGCCATTACGAGGGGAAGATTGGTTCATGATAAATGGTGGAAAATTGGCTTGCGACCATTTGTCTTGTTTATGTATCCCTCAATTCTATTCTCAACTTTATTATACTCGTTAAGTGTTGTTTGGCTTATTGTTATGTCGGAATCAATCTCTCAGATCTTAGAGAAGGCCCCATACAATATGTCGCCAACAAGTGTTGGTTTACTTTATATTAGTCCGTTTATTGGCGGTATATGTGGTAGTGCTATAGCTGGAAGAATTTCTGATATAGTAGTTCGATTTATGACTCGCCGTAATGGTGGAACATACGAGCCAGAGTTCCGACTTCTTATGGTTGTTTCCGTTGGATGTTCTGTTGGGATCGGCCTTATGGGATTTGGATGGTCTACAGAAGTAGAGGACGTCTGGATCGTCCCAACCATCTTTTTTGGAGTTATCAGTTTTGGATGCTGCTTAGGAAGTACAACAGCAATAACGTTTGCGGTTGATTCTTATAAGCAGTATGCAGGAGAGGCTCTTGTCACGCTGAATTTTACAAAGAATGTTCTCGGCTTTGTTTTCTCTCTTTTCACAAATAGCTTCATTGCTAAATCCGGCACGAAAACCACTTTTATTGCTTTTGGATGTATAGAACTTGCTATTTGTTTACTTGCGATTCCCATGTATATATTTGGCAAAGTCTGTCGAAGGTGGACAGACAGACGTCAATTAATGAGATATCTCACTTAGATTGCTACAAGTTTGTTAATATGGATGTTCTATGACGTTGTTATTTCGCTGTGTTTTGGGTATGTTTTATCTCGGTCATTGGTACTTTATTATGCTTTCTCGGAATTATTTTACAGGCTCTAGGAGGGATAGATTATTTAGTTTCATTGTTATTTGACCTGACAGTCATGTGAAATATGATTTATATGTAGCATTTTACGAAATGCGAAAAAACAACTTTAAACGTACAATTTTTACATTTCTAAGATTTATGAAATGATCAGGTATCATTTTAAAATTATTGCAGGTGTTAGATAGAATTAGGAAAAAGCCTATAGATGACACTTAAAAGCATATTAGCTTCTTGCCACTAAGTTGAAAACATGCAGAGAATATGTTTGTATTGGATAATAATATAATGATAATATTTATACGAAGTTTCTTTTTGGACAAGTACATATATACCAATACGCAATCTTAATGCATGCTGTACGCATATCGAAAAGGTGTCCAGACAGACATTCATTGAAAATCTCATAAGTCTTTGTAGTGGAAGCACTCTACAATGCGTATACACACATATGATCAAATGCGGTGAAAGCAGAAGACAATATAATCTTTGCCGTGCTAATTGAATCTTACATCTCTAGAACTCTCTGAAAGGCAGCCTCTCAAACAATTATAAGATTTGGAAATCTATCGAGGCATGTTTAGATATCATGACAGCATTATAGCACCATTCCATTCACCATTTTGTCAACCCAATCTTCAGATTGTATTCCTGGCTCTTTGTGAACTTGTTCGTCATCAACACTGACGTAATTGCGACTGTTAAAGTTAGAGTTCGATTCATGACTATCTGCAGAATGCGCATGATTTTGGTCAAGTATGATATCTGTCCGAGTACCTAGAGATCTCACAGTAGAATCTATCGACCAGTAGCTTTCAGACATATCTGAGGAACCCATTGTCAGGAGATTGAAGTAGATATTGTTTAGATAATATAGCACATCTCCATCTATATGATTTTTATATCGTGCTTCCCCGTTAAAAGATAGTAAAGATGGCTGCCTCGATGTGAAAGACATATCTGATAAAAGAGACGATACAGTAGAAGTTGAAGACGCTGAAGATGGAGGTGAAGACACAGAAGTAAATTCAACATGATTGTTATTAGCATTGCCCGTAGACGCTCTGGAAGATGCATATTTTGGGGAATAAATATTTCCACCTCGAGGTTTAGACTTAACAGTACTGTATACACCGTCAATAGAGGACAATATTTTAAATCTCTTTGGAATTAGTGCAAGACCTAGCGGTACATATATTGGTCGCGTCCCATCTGCATTTTTTAATGGAAATTTGCGACGAAGGTGCTGTATTAATTTATTGGTTATTCGCTTCATATGTTGCAGCAAACGAAAATATTCTTCTTCATTCAAAAGCTTGATGCCATAAACAGCACCGTTAACTCCAACTCCTATTAAAGTATCCTTTGAATATTGTATGTGATTATATTCTTGAGAGCTGTTCAGTTGAGTGGCAATAGGCAAGAAAGAGCCATGCCTCAGACGTGGTATCATCGTAGGCAACATGAATTTAAATTGTGTTGTCATATCAGCATAATGATCTCTCTCTTTATGACACTTCAAGCCAAAAATAGCTTTGTCTCTATCTGTACCCAATAAAAAGTCGTCCTTCATCATAACATGGTGTATCATACCACGAGCCACAGAGTCGCTTTCTAGGAACGAGATAGCCTCGCCATTAAACACAAATGCAACTATAGAGTTATTTCTCAAGGAGCAATAAATAATGTTATTAGCCGTCGTTAGATGAACAACGGGTGACCTCACAGAGCTCTCAATACTAGTATCTATAACTTCCAAACGATCATTCTGGAATTTCTTAATACTGATTCTAAAGCCAGATGAATAAACAATGCTAGATTCTCCTAGTTGAGCAATTGCAAGAACAGGCTCTGACGTCTGCCATGCAGCATGCTGTATCAGGCTGATGCTAGGCATATCAGTCATATCATTTTCAGTAGCGAAGTCTCCGTTTCGAATAAGCTGTACCAACTTAACTTGACCGTAGTCAATTTTTCTCGAATCTCTGGATGCTGGCAAGACTGCCTTACTAGTACCAATGGCCAAGATAGAATAACAAGTACCTTTGACTGTAAGCATTAGGTTAGCAAAGCAGTTGACTCTTTCATTTGTCGTAAATATATGATCTAGAGGTGAGCTCTTCAGAATATTTCGTAATACTGGATCAACAAAGATGACTGGATCATGACAGTTTATCGTCGACACTACCAGAACACGTATATTATCAACATAGTGCAATCTTCTTGGAGTTGCATTAAGTAGAATTGACGAAATGCATTCGGTAGACTCTTCTGTGACAGTGATTATGGTAAAATGATTCTCAATAATAGCGGCCATAGTTTTAGGATCCTGAGGCACATTAAGAGATTTAACAACAGTCAGTTGACTATCCATCTGATCTCTGATTACCTGTTCACCTCGTAGCCATTGATGAGTATCGGACGCTAAATTGACACGCCACAGTAAATCAGAAAGAACATACACACATGAGCTACTTTCGGATAGCTCAATTTTAACAGGCCTTAACCCAAATCGGACTCTTCTTTTTATGCTCAATTTCATTTGAAAAACATTGGAATCTGAACGTTGCAAGTATCCCCCTAATAAAAATCCATTCCTTAATCCAATTAGTAGTATATCTGATGAATCATTTGGCCGTCTATACGTTACCATAGATTCAGGAATATCGATGTCCAAAGATGACAACTTTAGTTCTGAGTTTACCAGATCCATAAGACCCTCCCGTATATCGACACGACATAAATACACGCCCGGGTGATATGTTCCAATGAGACAAACGCATGTAGATGAACTAGTATTCCCTTGCCTTCTACGGAAGTATTGTTAGAAATTATAGTCAATACTTATGAATTTCTTAAAACTTACATTGATACTAGTTTCACAACAGAAACATCCGATTCCATAGTAATGGACATAGGCAACAGATGCAGCGAATTATTCTCATCTAACATATAAGCTGAAACGACGTCAGTTTGTGAGTACCTGTGAGATAGTACAATGATATTGGATTCAGGATTGAAATCTGCTATCACCTTAGTATGATCGACCGCAGGTAAGATATAAGAGGAGAGAATTTGTCCTAACTCTATATCAATAACATT
The DNA here is from genome assembly GCA_030568195.1 of Dipodascopsis uninucleata var. uninucleata. Classification (NCBI taxonomy): domain Eukaryota; kingdom Fungi; phylum Ascomycota; class Lipomycetes; order Lipomycetales; family Lipomycetaceae; genus Dipodascopsis; species Dipodascopsis uninucleata. The sequence goes on from JAJLTO010000015.1 coordinate 246,852, forward strand.
TATATTTCTATTTGTGATTTGCAACACAGCTCCAGAAGATAGAACTCTTGCTTCGATAGTCTCATTAAGCAGATCGAAAAATCCAGCTGAAGATTCACTAAGATCATGTAGAGTCCCGGCTCGAATATCATAACCCAGTAGGATAGATTGCCAAGGATAGCTTAAAAGGAAAAAAAGCTTGCTGTCATATGTGTGGTGAGAAAGAGAAAACAAGTTTGTGACCCCATCGAATTGCGGTCCTATAGCTACCACATGGCCACTAATTCCACGTTGAATCGTTCTAATTGCTCCATTTCGGTTAGTGGAAGAAGAAATGAACAGTCGCTCTCTCAGATTTTCCGATGATTTTACAACTTGACAGTCAAAAGCAGGAGCCCAATTTTCAAATTCATGCCAAAGGAACCAGTTTCGAGGCGAATCATCTGCCTCGGGATACGTAGTTGGCAGAAGAACACTGTTGTCTACCAAATATACACCTCCAGATGAGATGTCTCCTGCTGTAATTACTATATCAGGCCCATTAGAAAATGAACTAGCCTCAATCACAGTAAATCCAGTATTGATATCGCACGGTAATTTTGTAAACAGAGCCAGAGATAGATTATTAGCCTGAAAAAATACAATATAAATGTGACCGGTGTTGAAAGCAAGATACATGTAGTCCTTAACATTATCCGAAAGATTATAAATTTCGCATTTGCGTTTAAGATTCGCATTATCTGGACAAAAATAAGCTGTTGCAATAGCTCCTTCTGATAATACTAGGAGAAAAGTTAGTTATGGCGCATTTCAGATTTATAGCAAGGAGGACTTACAGGCTCTTGGAAAATGGACCAAAGAAACTTGAATATTCGCTGAAATCATGTCAGATGTTTCCATACGACATATCGAATCCTCCTGTTAAATCGATTAGACATCTATAAATGCTTTGTACTTTAACCTTTAAAACTTACCATAACAAACACAATACTACTATTGAACCTCAAAGGAATCATAAAAATCGGCGCATGCAAAGCCTCTGGTATAGCAATTGAACTATACAATGTAACATTCCGTAACGGCTGGTAAGACCACCACTCGTAAAAATTTAATTTTGGAGAGCCATTCTCACTAAATAAATAGAAGATAGTTAAAACACATGAAAGAGAGAGATCTTGCGGTACACGAGGATATTTCCTTACCTTATAAAGAATATCGCAAAGAACGTATAATCTCGAATGTGGTCGTCCATGGCTAAAAATGCCGAATGCAATATGACTCCATCAACCTTGATCTGACAAGATTTTAAAAGATGTTTTCGATTATTGTTGTCTTTTCTTGATAAAACTATCAATTTGAATATATTTTGGTACGCAGTGACTAGTAGAGCATTTCCAGGTCGATCTACTTGCAAGTCTTTACCGAGTAGTTTGATTGACGCTGCTATATCCATTTCAGTGCCGTTATCACCATCCCTAAAGTCTTCAAATGACTTCCCATTAAATAAAGGGAGAGGAAAGCGAGCTGCCGGATCTATATCCAAATTACTGTCTATATGCTGATTTGATATATCACTGTGTAAACTCTCGGCTGTGGAACCATCAAGCATCACGGTTCCCCACGAATCTCTCAGTTCCACAATGTTACAGACTAGAGGATTATTTTGAACATCCCACACTATAAAGAGCATATACCTGTCCTCTGTAACTAGTACCAGCGTATCTTTATCCGCAAGTATTTGCTGTTCTGACTGATCTTGACTTTCACCTATCCGTGGACTTGCGATAGCCGAATCTTGATTAATAGGTATGCTGGCGTCACAAGCTGCCATAGCGCAGGGAATAACTGTAGCTGATATGATCTTGCTAAATGCTGGGATGACCTTCTTAAGCTCGAAGATATATCCTCGATCATCGATAGTATCTTCGTTATTATTGCTAAAACTGTTTGCATTACTGCTGATGAAATTTTCGCTGCTGTTGGTGCTACTGTTTGTTGAATCTGTAGAACGCAGGAGATTGTATAACTCAATTGAGGACTCCTATAAAAGATATATCACATTAAATCACGAATCGATTGGCACTATTATAGCTGTAATATTCACCTTTATGATAACTATCTCATCATTCTGTAGTCCATTTCTGAGGCGAAGGATCTTTCGAATCACTGGTGAGAACGCAACATTGCGTGAAAGAGCTCCATACACCTCTGAGCTGATATTGCTTTTTGATGAGAAAAAATGTCTGTATTCTTCATCAGACATGCTCAGTCTATTTGACAGCTTTCACTTATATCATCCGATTCAGGGCGCTTCTATTGAAGGCGGTGCGTCATTGTAGCTATAGACTACTTGTTTACGTATGCTTTGGGACAAAACCTAACGATCAGAATTCAAAATCGAAATTACACGATTTAAGCAGAAGAGCAATAATCGGCAACTATATACTAAATAGTGTAGAGGAGAGCATACTACTTTTTTTTTTTGGTACTAGATCGTTTTCAATAGTGGAAATCACCATGCCGTACAATATTGCGTATGTATTGTATTGCTCTGGGACAAAGATTATATATCATTGAAAGTAAGAGGATCATGAAAATTAACAATAAGCTGCTCAATATAGGATGGTATGCGATTTCTTTTATCCGCAACCTGGAGGAATTGAATCACATATATATCAATTATCATCGGTAAGTTTAAAACTAATGCGATAGAACGGAAAGCTGGCCTGATAGTCTCCCCACAGAAAACTCTATGGTGCAACCTTGTCGCTTACTGACGTGAAACTGAACGTTTGGTATATCTAGAAACTCATATCGTTGGGCCATTCAGTCATTATTATAACTCATGCATATAAGACACGCTCGGGAGTAAGATATCTGACTCATGGACTGAAAGTATACTACGTACCTTTCTTCGTACTTTATCGAGAATCGACATTTCCATCTGTATTTTCCTTCTTTCCAGTTCTGCGGGACATTCTAATCCGCGAGGAAATCGACATCGTTCATGGACATGCGAGTCTCAGTAGTCTATGTCACGAAGCAATATTACATGGTCGCACTATGGGTCTGCGAACAGTATTTACGGAACACTCACTTTTCGGATTTGCTGACCCAGGAAGTATATTGGGTAATAAATTACTGAAGTTTACTCTTAGTGACATTGGCCATGTTATTTGTGTATCACATACTTGGTACGTTTCTTTTATTCAGGATAATTGCAATATTTTAGGCGTGAGACTGATCTAATCTATTGATATGTACACAGCAAAGAGAATACTGTTTTAAGAGCGTCTCTTGACCCAGTTATGGTGAGCGTTATCCCGAACGCCGTGGTAGCCTCAAATTTCCGACCAGATCCTTTAAAAGCCTCTTCTACACATAGTAAGTTCTATTGAATGGAAGTCTTATTTATTGAAAATAAGTCATTTAATTAATTCTTATTTACTAATTCATCATTAATAGTAACAATCGTCGTTATCTCAAGGTTATATCCTAATAAAGGTGCAGACTTACTTACGGCAGTTATACCTAGAATTTGTCTTCAACATCCTACTGTGAAATTCATTATTGCTGGAAGTGGTCCGCGAGAAATAGACCTAGAACAAATGAGAGAAAAATACCAGCTTCAGGAACGAGTAGAGTTGGTAGGACCGATTAGACATGAAGACGTGCGCGATGTTATGTGCAAAGGTCATATATATTTGCACCCTACTTTGACCGAAGCATTCGGTACAGTACTAGTGGAGGCAGCATCCTGTGGACTGTTAGTTGTCACCACAAAGGTAGGTGGTATTCCGGAAGTTTTGCCGTCACATATGACGATATTTTCTTCACCATCGGAAGATTCTCTTGTGGCTTCGGCAAGTAAGGCTATCTCACTTATAGAGTCCAAAGCTATTGACACTTCGACCTTTCACAATCAAGTTAAGGGCATGTATGGTTGGCACGATGTAGCTAGGCGAACAGAGAAAGTGTATGATATTGTGGCAAAGATTGAAAACGAACCAGTAATCTATAGACTCAAAAAATACTACGGTTGTGGTATTTGGGCTGGAAAGCTGTTCGTAATGTGTGTTGTTTTAGACTACTTGCTTCTCCGACTTCTTGAATGGCTATATCCTGAAGATAGTATAGACAGAGTATGCAAATGGCCACGTAGACCGACCGATGAGCCTCTATTAGCTGGTGAAAACACACATGGAGAGAAAATGGAATCTGAAGACGAAGAGAATTCATGAAATCTGCGTCGGTGTCTCTGATTGTAATTGTCTTATTATTGTACGTTTGCATTATATAATTATATTCTATATCTTAATTAATAAATGAAATAATATTAATAATACGAACCTCTCGTCTTGGGTTAGGTCATATTAGGGATATTCTGATCCGGAGCGAAGAAATTTGTATGATACTGCGCATAGCCAGAGCAAAGTAGGACTGAAACTGACGTGTAGGAGAGGATTTTTCATTCTGAAATATCTGGAAAGATATTATTAGTTGTTATTTATCGCTGAATTGATTGTTTTGATCCTAATTCAAGGAGCTTCAGAAAAATGTAAGTGCTGTAATAATATAGCTCGTTTGCGTTGAGCTACGCAGTCATAAAAACATGAAAGTTGAAAGGAATATACATTCCTTTGAAGTTGAGAAACCATTAATGAAGAGCATAGAACTATGATTTCGATCCACTTGTCTGATTGAATACTAATAATGAATTAATCATTAGGTCAAGATCAGGGACAACAGTGAAGCAATATGGCGTAACGCCTCCGATTTCGACAGCTGCGCCAACAGAAGCAGAGATGGCAATGAATGACAAGCTCATTGAAGAACTTAAGCGGCAAGGGTCATTTGAATCTGAAACGGAATCGTCTAAAAGGTGAGCGGTGATAGATCTTGGGTGATATAAAAATGTGATTTATGGGAGCACAAATATGCAGATAGGCTAGATATGAATTATTGACGAGATTGATTATATGTTAAGAGTCGAGGTCCTCACCAAACTCCAATCTCTGGCAGAACTCTTTGTGAGGACAGTAAGTTTACAAAAGAACATGTCAGAGGGAATGGCAAAAGATGCAGGTGGAAAGATCTTTACTTTTGGCTCATATCGCTTAGGAGTTTATGGGCCTGGATCCGATATAGATACTCTGGTAGTAGTCCCTAAGCATGTAACTCGCGAGAATTTCTTTGATGTCTTCGATAAGCTTTTACGACAACGACCTGAACTGGAGGAGATCGCTTGTGTTCCTGATGCATTTGTACCTATTATTAAGATTAAATTCTCGGGAATTTCGATCGATTTAATCTGTGCCCGGTTAGACATTCCTCAAGTTCCCCTATCTTTGACATTGGAAGATAAGAATTTGCTGCGTAATCTGGATGAAAAGGACCTAAGAGCGTTGAATGGAACTCGCGTCACAGATGAGATATTGAATTTGGTACCTCAAACAACAGTATTCAAGCATGCTCTGCGGGCGATCAAATTATGGGCGCAGCGACGAGCTATTTACTCTAATGTAATGGGATTCCCTGGAGGTGTAGCTTGGGCAATGTTGGTGGCGAGAATTTGTCAATTATATCCTAGTGCAATTTCTGCCACTATTGTTAGTAAGTTTTTCAATATTTTAACTAAATGGAGCTGGCCCCAACCTGTCATGCTGAAGCCGATTGAAGATGGTCCTCTTCAAGTAAGAGTTTGGAATCCTAAACTATATCCGCAGGATAGAGCTCATCGAATGCCTATCATTACACCAGCATATCCGTCGATGTGTGCAACCCATAATATTTCAGCATCGACTCAGAAGGTGATCATGTCAGAACTTAAACGTGGGGCTCAACTTATGGATGAAATTATGATCGGCAAGCGGCCATGGAGCGACCTATTTCTCAGACATGACTTCTTCCATCGATATAAATATTATCTAGCAATCTATGCTTCTAGCAAGGGCACAGCAGAGCAGCAACTAAAATGGTCTGGTTTGGTTGAAAGTAGACTCAGGTTTTTTGTTCAGAAGTTGGAGTGGATTGATAATATTGAACTTGCTCATCCATTTGTTAAAGAATTTGACAAGATTCATGAATGTGCAGATGAAGAAGAGGCCAGGAGAGTTGCTGACGGCGAACAGCTTTCAACGTCATCAACCAAGGAGATGGATCTCGCTGAAACAGCGAAGAAAGAGGAAGGTAATACGGAAGGTGAAGACAAACAAGAAAAGCTATCAGGCAAAATAACGGTTTATACAACTACATTTTTTATCGGTCTTGAAATAAATATGGAAGGAGGGAATAAGCAATTAGACATACAATGGCCGTGCAAAGAATTTTATGAGGCTTGCCGTAGCTGGTCCGAATATAATGAAGACATCAATTGCATCTGCGTTAGAAATGTTAGAAATTTCAATCTTCCAGATTACGTTTTTGAACCTGGCGAAGTACGACCATTACGTCAAAAGAAGCAGAAAAGAAAGCTTGCAGATGTTGAGGTAAGATGAAAATCTTAGATTTATAGACGATAGTTGATCTAACAACTACAGGATGTTGATCAAGAAAAGAGGCAGCGGTCAATCGCTGCAGACAAGGCAGCGTCTAATAATACACCGACTGCTGCTCTTGCGTAGCAAGCTCACTAAGCCCTCATGGTGGATGTATATTAAAAGTCGAGGAATCAGAGGAACTAGCGACTAAAAGATACTAAGTATAAATAGAACTTACGAAGTTTACGTTCATCATAATATTGAGTCAAGACTGAAAGGTATAAAGAATCTATGAAATTTTGAGGATAAGCGGCATGACACCAGTACATCATCGTGTTTAAGAAGTATTAACCTATTGTTTTAGAATTCACAGTTGTCGTATAAAAGGATTAATTTATATTTTGATGTCCAAAGAAAATGATGTTGAAAGACGACTATTATCTCTATTCATTTTAATATTTTCATTTTATTAGGTGAGTATAATATTTTGGGGATTTTTTAAGCGACAAGGCAAGTCGGGTAAGAAAGTGAAGAAAATCGTGACCAAGGTCATGAATGACGAGACATGGTTTAACATAGATGATAAGCGATAGCTTGACCAGTCGTCATTCGGCCTAGCGTAGCAAGAAATAAAAGTAATCACTCGTCCTATGAAACAGCCATTGTCGAAGCATATTCTTTATATTTAGTAACGGCTTGTTTGCAGTCGTCTGGACGCGAACTGATATGCTGCTATATAATGAATCAAGAAAGAAGCCTGTTTCTCGTGAGAATTGTAGTACTTTTACTATTCTCGCTTATTTAGAAACACAAATTTCTCAAGAAACTTCCGATTTTATCTTGTATTTCTTTAGTGATTTTTCTTTATATAATTAGCCTCATTCTTTTGGCATGTAAATTATTTATATAGCAACTTGATTGAGAAATTGATACTACTGATTAACGCATCCGAATAACTATATGTTCTATCATAACTTTGAAGCAATCGTATTACTCAGTTTTGTATACGCTCTCAGGTATATCTCATAGTCGAGGATAACCAACAAATTGAAGTACTAGAGTTCTTGATTATAATGACTACATTGCTTTCTGATCATGAAAGCTGTCTATAGGCCAATAATCGGTTAAGTTGTCACACCCTACAAATACTAATTTTGATAAAGTATATAGATGAGTTCAAATTTGCTAGATTTGCAAGAGACTTAATATTACAGGGTTGACCCTCCTTAAAACTAGAAAAGAAGATGTCATTAGACTGACGACGCTCTGAACACTCACCATGACCATTACATGTTAACTTAAACTATCTCAGAAGAGCTTAAAGCCAAATCAGATAGTACTAACAATTTAGCAGTTCTAATACTTTTGCAAATATGATGGAAAACAGTCCAGCATATTGAATTGAAACGAGTTGTTCATATATGTTAATAATTAGAATAAATTATATAATTGTAAGAAAATTACAGGTCAATTATAACAAAATAAAACATTTTTAGACAAATATAAATTAATGGGAACCAAATTACTTAAATCAAAAAAAAGAGAAACGCTAGTTGAACTCAGTAGACTCGATCTCGTCGCTCTCACCAAGGGCGGTAGCCAATTCCTTTTCAGTATACTTAAGCTCAGTAGATCCATAATATCCAATGAAAAACATACCAAGGAAAGCAGAAACACACGAGAACACAAGAGCAACAATACCCTTTGCAGTGAAACCAGTAGGGAGATCTTTAGGCTGAACAGGCTCTCCGGTAAGATCAAACAAATTTGCAGTATTACCAGCAGCATTACCCTCGTAATCATAACCACCAGCCTTGCAAGCTGCATAATGATCATCGGGAACAACCTGATTAGCTTGAATTAAAGCGGGGGCTTCAACCAAGGTCAATGCAAGGCCCTGCTCCAAATGCCACTCAATGTGACAGTGGAAAAACCAAACACCTGGGTTATTGGCGATAAAGCGAAGAACCATATAACCTTGCGGTCTAAGATAAGCAGTATCACGACGAACAGGATACTCATTAATCGTTCCTGGGTTGCTTGCATCATATATCAATAAATCATCGTCAGATGCAGGAGATCTCTCGACAATTTGGAAAAAGTGACCATGAAGATGGAAAGGATGTGTTCCAGTATCAGCGTTGTTAACAACAATTTCAACAACCTCATTGTGCTGCAAAACAAAAGTATTAGTGTTAGAACCATAAATAGTAACATCGGCACTATCATTTCCACTAGACATAACAGTATAAAGAGATGGAACTGTCGGCTGAACATAAGTAATATTGTTGAAAAAAGCATAATTAACACCATTTCCAAGATTAATCATGTCTACTGTAACAGTGATAGTATAATCTGGGTCATATGGCGCAATTTTCTCGACTGGAACAAGATCGAAATCATCAAGGAACTCCCACTCATCAAGTAATAGAGGTTCAGGAAATTCGGCATCGTCATCATACACCATCCATCCAGTAGAGTTAGTAACCAAATCGTCAGGAAGGGTATCAAGCATATCAATATTGAAGGCACCGACGAAGGCATAGTTGGTGCTAGTCTCGTTCTTAGTTGTGATAAGAACAGTATATCTCTGAGCAACAGTGATGTAGATACGATCAGTAACGTATGGTTCAACATAAATACCGTCGACTTCAACAACGGTCATGTTGTGACCTTCAAACCAGATATACTGAGATACGAAACCACCAATATTAATAATTCTCAGCTTGTATGTAGTATTTGGCTTAACATTCCACTTGTAGTCAGTAGTCTCGTTTAAAAGATTAGCATCTGGAATTGGTTCAGCACCAGTGGGGTTCTTGATGTTCAAGAACTCATATTTGAGAAGATAAAAGGCATCATCATGGTAGTATTCAGACACGACAAGATGCGTATCGATATCATATAGATCCTTGAAAGGCTCATCGTCATCATAGACGATGAGGGGTGCACGTAAACCATTAGGATATTGTGCAGAATAATGGGAATGATACCAGTAAGTACCAACTTGGTTAACAGTGAAATTGTAAATGAAATTGGATCCTGGAGGAATAGCGCACTGAGTGACACCAACTGGGCCATCCATAGCAGTGGTTCCATTCTGGTATATACCGTGAAAATGAAGAGACGTTGGCTGATCACCCAGGTTGTTTGTAAGATTAACAATAAGACGATCACCCTTGTTAACATAAATAGGTGGTGGTGGCCAGGCACCGTTAACACCAACCATTTTTTTCTCCATAGCACCATCTGGGTTGGCAGTGACATAATCAATACTGAAATCATATTGAACGGTAGCTGCAGTAGCTGCAGCGACAAGCGATGCCAAGCCAAAAATGTTCTTCAGCAGCATTTTGAAATATATCTGGAAGGAGAGTCAGAGTCAGTAACAATATTCCAAAACTTCTACACACTGCGTATTATAAAAGTACACGCTCGTGGTACACTCAATTAAGCTTCTGTCTTCACATTCAATACCCGCATAACACCAAACCACCTTCCAGAAAGTCACTACTGAGTCAACGATAACACATGCTGAAAGATTGTGCTAGCGAGTTCCTGAGCACCAAAGAGCGTGTCTGCATACTGTCACGTACCGTTCAAAAATTATTCCCCGTAGCTTTGCAATTCAAGTGGTCCTAGCGATTATAGCTCTACAGACATATACGTCGGGGAGAAGATAAATGCCAATTATCTACACCTCAATGATTACCTGTACACTGTGAGAGAAAATATATAGTATATATATGTAACTACACAGAACAGGCCAAGATATACTAGAGATGATCGTCCGACAGTCAGACAAGCGGTTGCAAACAATCAAAGTAATATATCAATCAAGGAACGAACGTGCAAGAGACGAAGACGATAAGAAAGAAAAAAGAGAAAACGAGAAGAAGAAATAAAAATAAGTAAAAATTGAATTAAATGAATAAAGGTGAATGACATGAATAGTAAGAATGGAATCACCTTCCGTTAATAATGAAAGAAGCAAAATCAAATAAAAGCAAGGTTCGAACGTCGTGACCCGAAGGCAAAAAAAATAAATTATTAAAATATACTAAATCTTAATATTAGGTTGACGTTAATTAAGAGATATTGGCAGCATTGCTTTTTATTGTTTCTCTAGAGGAATATCTAGAATAAGCTTTTATATGTAATAAATTGATTGACTTTTCAGATATTTTTCGAAGTGGGTTTTTTTTGCTGGGTCCTTTCTTGGCCAACGCGAGGACAAGGCAGTTAAGCATATACATCTGGCAGAGAGGCGACATCTGAGGCACATAACGCGCTCCTGATGACGAGATTATGCGAGCAAACGTAGTCACAGATCCGACACGGTACGGGGCAGAAAAGTGAGCTGAGCGCGTACACTGGCGGTCCGGACAGGCATGTCCCACAGCGCAGCGGAAATCGCGAAGCACTGAAGTGCTGCTGCGCACGCGCAGGCACACCTGCAGGCCGCTCACACCAGCACGCTCTGAGGGCCGTCTTCGACGGTGTCCATAGCTTCCGCAGTCTACAATCCCACCCGTGCGCACTGTCGCGCGATTACTGGGCGCGTTGAACGTGAAGAAGGAGGGACTCAAAACAGCGCTGCAGCGAGATGTGCTGATGAAGTCATTGGACTGGTCGCGCCTGCAGTAGCAGCTGCATAGTACTAAGCCTTGCCCAGCTAGTGGGCCTGCGGACTAGTTACTAGGCTCGTCGCATTTGATGGATTAGATTATCATCGGGATGGGCTGGCTGCTTTCGGGTTTGTATGGGGCAAAATGCCGTCGCGTAGTGGATGCGTGCTAGAGCGCAGCAGGACTAGCGCGCATAGTGGTGACTAAGGCAAGAATTTAGTCGCCTGAAAGGATCTCTTACCGAGTGCTTTCTAAACTTAGGTGGTGCGATCAATCAGATAATGATGGATCTAGGCACGTTGTCTGGCGAGAACTAAGCAAGCGTTTTAGTAAGCGCACAAACTTTATTTGAAGTCTGGCAGAAGTCTGACCCGGACTAGCTCGATGTTTTCAGTTTGTTGCTTAGGTCCATACCGAAACGGCAGCTTAAGGCTGGCTGGCGTTCACAAATATGTCGATGGTGGCATCAGCATTCCGGAAAGAGGTCTGGAGCAGATGGACGAGTCTAGCCGTGCTGTTGATACCGTCTCTTAGCAACAGCAGGTCTGCTCTTAGTGCGACCGGTGCGAGACGCGACGAGGTATGTTGCGCGAGGCAGCGGTGCAGTTGGATATCGCGCGCGCGTGGTAATAGCAAGGACTCTGGCGAGCAGATACGCCTGAATCGCTCTGCCCTATTGTGCTTTTAGAGCAGGGCAATGACGCTAGTGTGGATAATTTGTTTTATGTTCTCTCTTGAGAGGAATTTTTTTTAATATTCGCTCTAATTCTTTATTTTATTTTTATTTTTATTTTGTTTATTTTTGCTTTGCTTGTTTTCATTATTGCTGCTGCTACCAGCACTAGTGAGAAAACAGCCTGTGTGCTTATTTTGCTCTTGAATACGCTATTGTTTGTTTTATTTTACTGATTCCCTTGTGGATGTCTCTGCTGTTGCTTGCTTGTTTCGACTCTTAAACCGTCTGCTTCCACACTATAAACATAGTGAGCCTGAATAAATGCATAAACTGTAGTAACTTGTGCGCTATACTTTGGCACCCAGCTCTCTGCGGACTAGCGCGGTGGCTACCGGCTGTGTCCACTAGTTTTTATCAATCAGAAAATAGCGGTCATTAACTGATATAAGAGATATGATTGATAATGATAACCCTAATACTAATAGACCACTATGGTGGAATAGTGTGTCTGCAGTGGAGTGCTAGTGGTTTTTGGCTGGGCATGGTCTTAGGATGTGATCTGTATGGCCGGTCGCCGCTTGCTGGCAGGCTATACGATGAGCTGCTCCCTGCAAGAGTGCACTTCACCTAGACGACTTTCTGGCCTGCTTTCGATCGAGTAGATCGATAGCGGGCTAGGGAGTGTTGTGACGTGCACAGTTCGGGCGCTGCGCTACGGCTCGCTTGCTAGCTTTGGTCCCTTAGCTGGCAAACAAAATGTATTTTCCGTGCCAGCTGTACAGCAGTGTGTGCTGAACAGCCATATGTAAGCAGGTAGGCAGGAATGCCGGTCCAGACGCGCTGCGTCTAGGCAAGAGGAGATGGACCGTATGCGTAGAGGAGAGCAAGACGAGGTTTGGGCTGCTGCGAGCGTAATTTTACATAGTCTACTCTTGGAAAGTGCGCGAATTGCAGTCTTAAATATGAGCTACGATTCGTCAGTAGATATTTGAAATATGCTGTCGTATGGCTACGTACAGATGCTAGTTGCTTTACACCGTTCTATTGTGGGAGCCGGGATACGACAGTGTGGCTACTTTGCGGTCGGCGAAGTCAGTGCTTTTGGGTCTGGTGTCGAGTGCTCTGGAGCCTCTGGCCTTATACTGTTGCTTAGAAGTAGCAAAAATAGCTCTCGCACGATGCAGCAGTATTCCGTTTCTATCTTAGTCTAGCACTGCTAGCACTGGCATTTGCTTTCGTCATATCATCATTTCTTTGTCATGTCTAGTGTGTACTTCCAGTGCGTTTCTTGTCATTGAGGTCTTTTCTCGCTGTCTTAGGTCTTTTTCTTCAATATTTTTCCTTTTCTCCTTCACATGACGAGTGGTTTTACAATTGTTGCAGGAGTATGAAATAAAAGCCCTCACACAGACAAGTGTGTCATAGTTAACAACACCTGCATCGTACTTACGCTGTTCGTCCATTGCGACTAATTAGAATAGCCTGTAGATTCTTACAAAAATCTCACCAATTGATCGCATCTAGAAAACTATTTTGCAGTCGGGAAACTTTTTTCTCCCGAACAATGTGCGCTGTCTTTTCTGGACAAACCTTCTCTCTTTCTTCTTCTCCCTTCTTATGCTTGAATTTCTAGGCGCAGCAGTCTTTTCTAGTCTAATGTCGCTTGGAATGAGCTTCTCAAAAAGATTTTATTTGCGTTCTTAACAGCAGCTGTTCTCCCTTGGCTGCATACCCGGTCGTTCTTCTCCTTCGCTTGTCGCGAGAACTGCCAGATATAAGCGTCCGGGCCGAAGTTTAGATTCAGGGTTAGGCTAATAACATGAACCTAACTTTAAAATTATCGGAAAATCAGATAAAAATTATTATTAACTACAAACCCTAATACACTAAAGTAAAAATGGCTAAGATGGCCAAGCTCCTGCAGAGGTTCTGCGTACCATTTGCGCGAGAGAAACAAGATGTTCTGAAAAAAACTTAGCATATGCAGGCCAAGTAGACAGAGCAGGATCTCTGGAGAAAAAGCGCTCAACTCCGAAGCAGCCGCGCTTCTCGGATACAGCGGTTGAGGCAGAAATGGCAAATGCGCTGAGAGACAAGTCGATAATGATCATGTCATGGTGTACACTGTAGAAACACAGTTCGGGAGAAACAGTTGGACAAGTGGATAGAGTGACAAAAGTCCAGAGCGACTGATCTTTTAGTCCTCTTTATCAAAGAATTTCCATCTGATTATCTTTGCTAGCTTGATAGATAATCTAAAAGCAAAACATCCATTCAGATTACAGCATAGCACAGTAGTATTGCATTCCTCCTTGACTCGTTCAATTGCCATCGAGATGCAGACACAATTATCCGTATCTGTCATTCTATCAAATCTTAAACTGAGAATAGTAAACGAATAAAGTATTAGTCTGTAGTATAAAGCTAATAGCTACTTATTGGTAACATAAAGATCTCAATAGCCGTTTCGAAAGGGAAAACCCATCTGACGTCTATAAAGTTTTTGACCGTCCTTCGTCATCCACTAAAAATTTGATCCACTGAGCAGGCGACTTGCCAGAAGTCAGATCTATGGTTCTCATGATATCCGACGAGAATCCGAAACGCTGGGCAATTATTTTCTTGAAATTAGCGATTTTTACGCGAGGTTTATAGCTTCCGGGCTCACATCTGATAAAAAGGGTCGTATGAAGGCACAGACCAGAGAGCAATCTGTTACGCATAGAGAGCCACTGAATTCGAATTGTTGAGAGGGTCTAGACACTGATGGCTGTCACCTACTTTACTCATTCTTATAGGAAGCATAAAATTAAAACCTTCTTTCCTGCCATGGGGTATTTTGCGTTATTACTATTTCGTCCGCGTGAGATTTTATTTGAATCTTAGATTGGGCATGTGTCCTGCACTTAGGTCTTGTTTTTATGTGGAGTGTCATCGTCCGAAACATGTAGGCAATTCCGACGCCGGCCTAGATGGTCCTTGGACCTGGCCCACTATGCAAAAGGGGCTCAGAAATACAAAGACTTGCTGTATCTATAGGGAATGAGTCGTGTTTCGCGTTAAAGAAGCATAAAATAGAGTACAAAGTAAACTACTACTTGGTCTATAGGCTACTGCTAGAAGTAAAAACGGCGTGGTTAACATCAAATTCTAAAGGACGTCATCGCTTGTACGCAATATTTCGAGGACAAATACTGTTGGCTAAGAATCAGGCTCTCGTAGCAGACGTTTAGTGATCCCGCTTGGTTGACTAGTAGTAGCATGATGTGGTCTAGGGAGACTTGCCTCATCGAAGTCATCTCACGAGACATATATTGACTGACATAATACACTATAGTGCCGCTGTTTCCCGCACTGTCACCACAAGCTTTCCAAGTACATCTCTGAAAAGTGGATACATGGTGAGACGATTGTGATCTTTATCGAAAGTTCTTTTCTTTGATACATTTCATGGTCCATTGCCGTCAATAGCTGATATTTCCACCTGCGGGCACTTAGCGCTATTCCGGCTTACGCTTGTCTGCAATATGGTTCCGCATCACTGCTTGACAATGCGCTTAGTTATCCGCCTATGGTTTGCGTGGACTATCGAGCTACTTGTACATTCCTTGATGAGAATCTTTCGCTTGTTACGTAAGGGCGACGAGAGATCAAGAGAAGTCAGACCAGTCTGTCTGTAACACTTGGCGCTAGCGAAGAGTTCTTAGCTGTAGTAAAGTGACAGTGAAGAAGTATCGTTAGTTTTCGTTTCTGTCCGGGTCAGACTTTGCATCGAGATGTCCATTTAGGAATAATAGTGTTAACTTAAATTTTTGCACTGTAGATAACCCGAATGTTTTAGTAGTCTTTTCTTTTTTGGGCAGCTTAAGCTAATTCACTTCAATAAATATTATATTATCGTAATCTTAATTACAGTCTTGAATCTTAAATTTCATTTATGGTTCGTTGCAATCAAAAAAAAAAAAAAAAAAGAAACGAGAATAGACAATAAGAATCGGTTCTTACATGACAGAAATAATGTTATTACTTGATCCTATCCATTTTTCATTTCAACGAGCACCTTTCCTTCATTCATTTTTATATTCATTCTTTTTCACTCGTCTTTTTTTTTCCTTCTCTTCTATATTTCAGTCAATCACCTGCAATTTTACTCGCAGTTCAGTGGCTCTTTTGTCTCCTAACTCTGCCTAGAATTATTGTGAGTTGTGTGATAATACAGAAGTATATATTTATACGTTGTGTATGTATATGTGTGTTCTAGATATATATATACAGATAAATATATAGTTCTTTCATCACCTGAGTAGTTTGCACTGCAATTTGGTAGATATCCCTGAATAGGAACACGTCAAAAAGAGGAGTGCAAGGTCCCTTCAGGTTTCCATAAACGAATCGAATTTGTTTTGGTTGTATACTATTGAACACCTACACACAGTTAGCAGCTGCTACAGAAAGACGGATTCACAATGACTAACGTATTCAACGTTTCTGTCTATTTCATGTAAGTTGTGTTCTTGGTGTGAATGGGTAATCATCACAAGGCTTAGAAATGTTATCTGTTTTTGGTGTTGGTGAATATTCGTGACAGATGTAGACTAATACTTGGTTTGTCTCACACATAGTGTCTTTCGAGAGTCTCTGGAGGCCTCTATTATCGTCTCTGTTTTGTTGGCTTTCCTCAAGCAGGGTATCGGTAAACAAACTGATGACCCGGTAGTTTACAAAAAATTGGTTAGACATGTTTGGATTGGTTCGGCTCTAGGTTTTTTAATTTGTTTAATTATTGGTGGTGCCTTTATTGGTGCTTGGTATGGTCTTGGAAAAGATATCTGGAGTAATTCTGAAGATATCTGGGAAGGTGTTTTTAGTATAATTGCGTCTATTATCATTTCAATCATGGGACTTGCTATGCTTAGATTGAATAAGATGAAGGAGAAGTGGCGTGTTAAAATTGCCAAGGCTCTTGAGGAGAAGCAGTCTCCAAAGGCCTTTGGTAAGTACTCTCGAAAATATGCTATGGCTATTCTTCCATTTATTACTGTCCTTCGTGAAGGTATTGAAGCAATTGTCTTCGTTGGTGGTGTATCTATTTCTTCCCCTGCCAGTGCATTCCCTATTCCAGTTATCTGTGGTCTTCTCTCTGGATGTGGTATTGGTTTCTTGATGTACAAGGGAGGTAATTCAGTCAGAATCCAGATGTTCTTGATTGTTGCTACCTGTTTCCTTTACCTTGTTGGCGCTGGTTTGTTCTCTAAGGCTGTTTGGTACTTCCAGGACTACGCGTATGTGAAGTTGGTTGGTAGTGACGTTTCTGAGGAAGGTAATGGTCCTGGTTCATACGATGCTCGCAGAGTTGTCTGGCATGTTAACTGCTGCAACGGTGAAACCCAAGGTGGTTGGATGATTTTCAATGGTCTCTTCGGATGGGAGAACTCTGCTTATCTTGGTTCTGTTCTTGCTTATAATTTTTACTGGATCATTGTCATTCTTGCGATTCTTTTGATGCTCTTCAAAGAGAAGCACGGACGATATCCATTAATGAAGGCCAAGGAACCCAAGGCAGAGTCTCCTGTCATCTCACAAAATGCTATTGTTGAGGAGAATAAGGAGACTGTTTCTGTTTAAATAATTTTTGAAAAAAAGGTGGACGTTTGGAAGAGTCTTGCTTAGTATTATCTCTTTATATTTGATTCTTTTTAAATTTTCAATATATATTTTATAATTTCAATAATAATACTAATATCTTAATTATACTATTTAATCTTACATACTTTACACTTATTCTCATTCTGTTTTCCTTTATTGCATTAAATGATAATTAATAATGTTTCTCACGGGAGTCTTTCACCATTGCAATACTAGGCTAGCAGACAACTATCATCAAATACTTTCTTACTATAATAAGCATTATAAGCATTATTAAGCCCTGTTAATCTTCAGTGTATGTCACTAAGCATGTGATAGGTGGAGCCAAGAGTAATTTCATTATCTTTCTCTAATACTTGCTAGCTTGGTAATAACCGCGCAATCCAAAATACTGCATCGTATATCCATCGACCCATTGCCTTACGATCCGAGGCATATGTACATGGGATGCAGTCCTCAAATTCAATAATTTCAAATCCATAGTTCTTAATCGTATCAAGGAGTACGTCAAGTGGAAGCTCGACGCTGCCTTCACTGGTTCCTCCAGAAGATGACGTAACTACGTCGTCTTCAAAATGATAGAGAAGTGGTCCAAAATTGACCCAGTACCGAGGATCATTACTCCTTTTTCTTAAAAGGCAGTTCCGAATAGTCTCTATATACTGTAGTACATTTCTAGCAGTGTCTAAAAAAAAAACAGTGGCAACTGCATCGAATTTACCATCGTCCGGTCCGTCTTCTCCTCCATTGTCTTGATCCTCATTTTTATCTGCATCAGCAACTATAGTAGTATCAATATCACGCCCATAAATCTCAATGAAATCCCCGGCTGTGAACGAGAATCGTCCCGCCGTCGAAATACCAACAGTCGCTGGACAGAGGTCAGGAATTCGCACCGTTCGAACTTGTTCAATACTAGTCCTTACATGTGAAAAAGTTGTAGCATACGGATATATATCGAACTGCTCCACCTCTTTTGTACTATTTAGCATGAATGATGATACAGCCAGCATATGATAGCTGAACTCATTCCCTTGCGACTGAAAACCACGTAGGGCAATTTCGTACGGTAGCCTACCTAAGCCAGCGCCAGGAACAAGTACTCTAATATTTGAGCGCTCTTCTTGAGAAAGTTTACCAAACACCTTGTCACTTGTAAGCGCTTCTATGACTCTGCCATAGCTAATATCTCGCTCAAGTGAACCCTCCACAGACCACTCTCGTGCAAGCTGCTTCAAAGTGCTCCTGGTCTGGTCAAATTGTAGACTCGTGGGTCTAGCCCAGCTTCTAGTATCAAGTGGAGCACCAAATTCATTTACTGCCTGCATAGTGATTTGCTTGAGGAAGTCACCATTTATTCTCACTGCATCAGATACTTGCTCTAATTGTTGTATCCACCTGCTGATAACTTCAGTTTCGGCTTCTGAGCTTTGAGAATTTTGCATTGCCTGAGCAATTCGCATCCTAGGCTCGACGATCATACTCATAGTAGCTTCGGTATAAAGTCCCATAGCATTCAAGGTAGACGTCAATGCTCTCTCCTCCGCCTCGTGATCCGGCATATATCTATCATCATCATACTCCATCAGTGTGATATGTTGTCCAATGTTTGATCTCTAACTGCTCATATTGGAAGGCAAAGAAAAAGTTACATCTAGTATTTGATTCATGTCAATTAATTATATAGACACTTAAGCCGCACCAATGTATCGAAAGGAGCAACTAATTATGAAATTAAGAATGCTATATTTTAAATTTCAAGATAATACATTATATAAACTACTAAATTATAAAACGTGTATCAAGACAGCTGTCTGCATACTTTTGAAAGAATAATTACCATATTTGCTTAATAATTTCATGCTTACTATCTAGTCCCCGCCAATAATTAATTACCAAAAGCTCCTACATCTCTAGCAAGAGATTCAAGAGCAGCTTTATAAGATTCACGAGTTTGATCTGAAGGAAATGGAAGCTCACGACGCATAGGCGTAGAATGATGGGAGCGTGAAATTGTCGACATGACGCTTTTAAACCATCTACCTTCTGGCCGCTCTACTAACGTCCATGCCGAGCCTGAAGCACCAGCACGAGCAGTACGTCCGACACGATGAACATATTCGCGTGCAGATAATGGGACATCGTAGTTGATAACGATAGTAACACCTTGAACATCCATTCCACGAGCAAACACATCAGTGCATACTACCACATCTACCTCGCCAGACGCAAGCTCACGTACACGACGACGACGAACTGCATCAGAAGTCTCTCCAGTGATAGCACCAATACGAACATCAGGGAGTAACAGCGATAACAGCCGTCCAAGACGGACCGCGCCTTCGCCAGACCGAGTGAATATCACACAATGTTTAGGCAATAGCTCATTCGTGAGGAGAACGGCAAGTGTGAGAGGTTTTTCAGTAGACTCCCTTACGGGAACGATGTATTCTTCCAGAGTAGGAGGTATCGAAAACTGCTCTTTACCTCCTACAACAATAACCCGTGGCGTGCGAATACCCAAAGCCGCCCACTTTCCACTGTCTCTTGTCAAGGTTGCTGAGAACACGAGCATTTGTGGCCGTGTTCTGTATGTGCAAGATATCACACTCCCTTCTACTCCCATATCGGCAGATCGTGACTTTTTATGAACCGCCTCGAGTACCACGTCAACCCAGTCTTGGAATGTCTGTCCTAGAAGACGATCGGCTTCATCTATAATAATATATCGCAGAGAAGAAAGATCAAATGACGATGTTTCTCTTATGTGATCCACTAGTCGACCTGGAGTTGTAACAATAATATCAGGAGATGTACGTGTGAGAAGCTGTTGCTCCTCTTGAAATGGTCGATCTGCTCTTAAACCGGCGACTCTGAGTCCTGAACCTCGTGCCACATTTTCCATCACCGATCTCACTTGCTGAACCAGGACTCTAGTTGGAACAACAACGATTGCTCGTATTCTGGGTACCACACGACCAGTAAGGCTTTCGACCACTGGTATAGAATACGCTAATGTCTTTCCACTGCCTGTAGCTGCGTTTACTAGAACTGCCTCTCGAGCATCTGGACACAGTTCTGCATCTTCCGCGAGAAGCAATGGAATCACGGCTGTCTGAACAGCAAATGCCTTTGATATTCCAAGGGATTTCAGTGCTGCTAACATTTTCTCCGACAAGCCTAGTTGAGTGAATTTTTTCGAAGCGTCTTGACGAACGTAAGTAGGCTCGACAATCCAGTCGTCCTCAGATTTGGAAGTCTCAACAGCTTTATTACGATTACTTCTTGTATCAGCTGTATCTGGAACCGGTAAAGGCTGTAGTCCTACTACTGGAATAGAATTATTCCTTTGCTTACTATCATTCTCCTTCGTAATTATTTTTTTCTTTGATTTGAGAGCTCTCTGGTATCGACTCAAAAGTTTAGAGTGCTTGTCAGTCGATTTATCCTCCCCATCGTCCTGATCTACTTTCGTTGCATGACCCGCATTTTCCAGGATCTCTAGCTCTTTGTGTATCTGATCAATTTCTTCCGCATCCTCTTCGGCGACTCTCCGCCGTTTTCTACTCATGTCTGGCGTTCTTTATTGAATATTGAACCTTACAAACCTATTTTTGAGATTCGATCAATAATTTTTTTTACTTCATATATTATATGGGTTGGGGCTATTTCAAGTGTTCAACTATTGAAGAATAAATGTAGCAGCAATATGATTTTCTTTTAATATCTGTATTAACATGGAAGAGTCGACTAGTGATCATGGTCTAGAGTCTAGTGGCCTAGATGCATTGTTGCAGCTAAGCCAGGCCGCTGTAAGTATTTCCGGCGGAGGAGATGACGAGAAGGAGGAAGAATCGATCAACATGGGAGATTCAAGTACCAAACAGCTCTCATCAGCATCTAGTTCAAGAGATGTGGAAATCGGGAGCATTAAAGGTGAACGACCTCGAAAGAAAATAAAATCAGAATCAGAATCACTGCCATCATGGCAAGTGTCGTCACCTTTCAGGGTGCGAATGCCAGCATACAAACCTGGTGATCTGACGGCTAAACCACGGCCACCTGCATTCGTGATTAACACGCAAGTGTCTCCACTGGGAGACATATACCTATGTGCGACCGATGATCATCCTTTCAATCGCCGCGGATTCCGTTACATTCCGTGTGAAGCGACATTGGACCTTCCGAATATAATGTATCGCCAGACGGACATACCACCATTCGGACCTAGGGTGAACTACGAAGATATGTCTATGCAAGCTCTTGTAGACGTCTCAACTGGTACTATCGTATCGACAGACAAAGGCTTCCGCACAGCAAGGGCAAATGTCTGTGCGCGTGAAGGCCAGTGGTTCTGGGAATGTAGAATTTTACGATCGGCAGGTGCAAATAAAGAGAACAATCACGATGGGCATATTCGTATAGGCTGGACTAGACGTGAAGCCTCATTGGAGATGCCAGTGGGATCAGATGCCTATGGATACGGAGTTAGAGACGTGACGGGCCAGAAAATGCATATATCTAGGGGATCAGAATTCATGAATGAAGCCTTTCAGACAGGCGACGTCATTGGATTACATATCAGTCTACCGACCATTGCTGAACAGCTAAATGACCAACCTCTTTCACCGAAGATTTCTAATGTGGTAAGAGATCGCTTTCCGATTAGATACAAAAATCAGTTATACTTTGAACAGTTTGAGTGCGTGCCCGCTAAAGAATTTCAGGATATGTTAAATCAGTCTTCTATAGACGATCCCGCAGCACGAGAAAAAATTTTAAAGCAGAAAGGACTCCCAAATTCATATATCAAAGTATATAAAAATGGCAAGCTAGTAGGAACGGCGTTTGATTCGCTGCTACCTTTTTTACCTCCACACAGTAAACCTTTAGCAAACTTAGGTGGACGAACAATTGACGACGGCTTTTTGGGTTACTATCCTACTATATCAGTATTTCAAGGGGGAGCAGCTCAATTTAATTTTGGACCCGACTTCGACTGCTTTCCCTCTGATCTTCGTAACACTAACGTGCGTCCGATGTGCGACAGGTATGTTGAACAAATCGCTGAAGACGTTGTATGGGATGTCATAGACGAGGCAGTATTTTCTGTAGAAGCGACACCAGTTATTGAACTGTGATATTTAAGGCTTGTTTTCTCACAAGATCTAAGATAGCGTGGCTAAAAGTCATATATTGTACATATTTTTTTAGTAAAACTGTTAAAGCGATGTCTGTAAAGTACGTTAGAATAACCTTGTAAAAATTTACCTGTCATTTCTACTAATATAATTTAGCTGCTTACCATTTTCCAGACCATTTGTCCATCAGGCCTCTTGGAACACCTTATTTCATAGTCTATCTGGAACAGTGCACTGTTAATAGTACGCATGTAACTTTCGATCTGCTCGTCCGTTATATCTTCTGGGCGCACCGCTACTAAGTCATTGTTTTGATGGTCTTCATCACTCTCTCTTTCCATTACTTGAGAGATCTTATCTATAAACCATACCAAATTTTCGTTCAATTAACACATCTCAACAGAAGAATAGTTACTAAAAGAATTTAATTTAAATCATTGTCGACTTGTTCCTGAACTATCGTATAAAAGATTACTTACGAGAAACAGTTTGTATCTCAGCAATTGCTCTCCGAAGTTCGATCGAACTCAGCTCTTGCCGTGTCATAAATGTCTGCACAAGTGTTCGCTCGACATCTGTCATCTTCAGAGTAGATGATGACTCCATTTGGTGGATTTGCTTGAGTAGTTCATCTCGCTAATACTTCAAATTTGCATTGTTCCTTAAAACTACTTTGTGTATTTACCCTAATACATCAGGCACCAATATAGGAATAAAAGATGCGAATAAATAGCAATGTCTACATATGGTTTAAAAAGAAGCAGAAAGAGAAGCGTAATTGTAAAAAAGAATATATGGATCCTGAAATTATCAGAATCATGTGCTATTACTACTATCAGGCATCTCGTTACCTTGTTTTGACGAATTTTTAGAGCAGAGGACTAAGTGGATCACTG
Source organism: Dipodascopsis uninucleata var. uninucleata (assembly GCA_030568195.1). Classification (NCBI taxonomy): domain Eukaryota; kingdom Fungi; phylum Ascomycota; class Lipomycetes; order Lipomycetales; family Lipomycetaceae; genus Dipodascopsis; species Dipodascopsis uninucleata. The sequence goes on from JAJLTO010000015.1 coordinate 270,297, forward strand.
CTCCCTTCACCCGAAGTGTCAGGATCATGCTCAGCAAGTTTCTTCTCTTTGTATAAGTTGCTTTGTAACTCACGAATAGTCTTTTCCAATTCAGCAACTTGCTTCTGGAGCTCATGAACTTCCCACAAACAAGGATCTTGTTCAATGTGAGGAACTGTGGTCTTAACAATATCATCCCAGTCAGAGAAATCAGTCATATCCTCAACATATTCCCACTCTTGTTCCAAGTCGTCATCCGAATCTCCCTGGGCACGGTTTTTCAGAATTCGGTTTGCAACATAAATCTCATAGAACGCAATGAACAAGAGGACTGGAGCGTATACTATAGACATTATGAAGTCATTAAGACGAGCATATGTCTCTTTCTCCATCCACCACTCGAATGGGAGAATGAGACCAAAGACTTCAATGAGATTAAGTGGAGGTACGAACACATTCTCATCAGGTGCACGAACAAAACGAAGAGTTTTCTGCGAAAAGAGAGCTAAATACTCGTCAATTGCGTTATCGTAGATCTTTTCGTAAGCAGAGTTGAACAAAGCAATAAGGACGTTCAGTAACAGAACAGAAACGACAAAAGTGAATAAATAATTAAGTAGTGCTCCAAAGGGAGGAGCAAAGAATTCGAATGGCTCAAACTCTGGTGATTGAAGAAGAGAACGAGTCATATATGCAAACGAGCGGGATCCAACATCAATTACGCCATCAGCAGAATCCAGACCCACAAAACCCTGCAAAAACCCAATAACGATAATGATGAGAAGCACGAAGAAAATGGCACTTTCCTTTAAAAGCTCTTTCAATACAACAAGCATGGCTCCAAAAAACTGCTGCATATCCAAGTAGAGTAGAAGACGACTCCACATGAGAGGAGCACAAAACGCTAGGAATCTATATGCCAGAACATCTGTATAATGACGAGCCTCAGTTCCAAAAGGATAGCTCAGTGCGACTAATCTGATAACGAATGACACGATCAATAAAGAATAAAGAAAATCATTAAATACCGACCAAAACCCAAGGTAATAGATACCAACACGATAGAATTTGACTATCTCGTCAATTACAAATCCCACAGTAAAAATATAGAGTAGACCCTCTACAGCATCGAATGTTCCACCAGGATTAACCGTGTTTACAGCACCTGTATAGAGTGCCAGGTACACGATAGAAAATACAAGTTGCAGCCCATTCTGATATAGAGGAGTCTTAATTCTATCGGGATCAAAGTGGGTCCAGAATTTAGGAACTGCCACGCTCCTGTAAGGTATATATTCAAGAGGATTGGTGTCACTCTGGACAATCCATCCATGCCACATCCAGGTAATGCACTTTTGATAGCCCGAAGATCCGATGACAGTCAGTGCACCCAGGTCAACTGCAAGTTCTAGTGCATTTCTTGGATCAGTAACCACGCCTCCAGACATTTCAATCTGATATCGTCGGCAAAGCATGTTTTCGAATAAATATTCCTGATCTTCCTCAGATTCAATAATACGTTTGGCTAAATATTGGCAGGCAAGTATCCGAAGGTCATTAAGATCAGCATCATATAGCTCCTGACGCTTGATTTTTCTGTACCAAGATATAGCGGTAAGCAATGAGAAAATGATGCATGCTCGCTTCGATTCTTCGCCTGCCTGTTTAGCTGTTTCGATCACTTCATCGGTAATTACTGAGTTTCCTGGTCGTGTAATGCGACTTTCTTTGAGCTCAATAGGTACCAACGTATTGATCAGCCTCATTAAACGAATAGCTGTTACAGTTGTATCCCTAGGGGTGATCGTGTCTCGCCTTTCTCGCTCTTCTGTTCCTTCCATTAGAGACTCGTTCATATCATAAACAGTACCGGCCCGCACTGATACTTTTGGAAGAGCCCGAGGTAGTCTAGTTGACTTTAGCTCGAGGGCTGCTATCACCATTTTAGATATTTTTGTGCCTGTTCTTTTAACAATTCTTAACCTATAATATATAATACGATGGTGCAATTTCTATATATTCCTTGTCATGCCGCACTTGGCATGTAGTCTTAAGCGCGTGAGAGAGAAAAAAAAGAGGGCCGGTATTATTTTAGTGGTGTTGGACCGTGAAAATAAATCAATGATGATTATCTGCGTGCACTGGTATAAAAAGCCACCACATACTTTATGATTACGATGAGCTGGTTCAGGGCACTAAAGTAAGATTTGGCACTCATGGCTTCTGTTAAATGGATTTTAGCTTCCCGGCTCTGCAAAAGGTTACTTTTCATTTTATTGCATGAGGTCATGCTGTGGAAATTAGGGAGACATGCCAATATATTCACAATACAGTACAACTGGACATATTCTGGAAGCCTAGCAAAAATTTGCCGAAGCCATTACCTTATAGAAAGAATTACTTATAAGAGGCTGCGTAGAAAACTGAGTGACTCTAGAGTCTAAAACAAGTTCATTCACAATTACCTTATAGTTCCAGACAAGTTTATAGCAGTCATTTTGTCCATCCGCAAATCAAAGATATGCTTGTTCATATTCTTGTCGCAGACTTAGCAACTACTTGCGGATATACAGCAAGCGTATCTGATATTTATTTTACTCGCGCGATATATTAATAGCAAAGTAATTCTTTTACTACTAATAAGCTTGATATATGACTATGCTCTTCTCGATTATCGGCGACATCATTAGTCTATGAAATGGTATTACAATTATTTAACCGCTGCTGGTTTATTAAAGCGACAAATTATTCTTAAACAAAATAGTCTTTCGGATTAAAATGTTGGTTTTTGTCACAGTCATTGACTTCGAGAGGCTCTGAACGTAGATGTAGCTATTCTGGAGAATCTTGTAGAGTCACCATTCGCTTGAAAAGGAATGATATACACTGTGGACCTAAAGCCTCTAAACAATTCAGCAGTACATCATCGCTCAAAATAGAAGATTGATCGTCTCTTGACAATGAGAATAGTTTGATTGGGTTTAGATGGTTGTACTCAAGGAGCGCTTTTAGTCTAGATTTTGCCTGAAGTCTTTTCGGCTATATGATACGGGCAAAAGTAAGCATATCAAAAGATAACTGTGACAGATGGCTACAACTCACCAGAACTTGCTTTCCTTGGAGCAGTTGTGTAGCCGAGACCCATCCTATATCGTCTTCGCTTCCCTCACTTTCCTCTGTCGATTCTTCGGAATCACTATCGTTTACATGCGGAGTACCACATCCATCACACTTACACTCCAATAAGTCATGTGTATGGCAGTTGGTTTCGTCGTGTAACGTAAAAATATCGCGAAGTTCTTCATGTGTAAAAGAATTCTCAGTCGATGTTGATTTCCCATCCATAAGGCTGTCAGCCAATCCCTGCTTAGTCAATTGCCGTTGATATATCTTCTCATCAATGCAACCAGTAGTAAGAAGTCTATATATAAACACAGTGCGCTTTTGACCATCTCGATGAATGCGCGCCATTGCCTGTAAGTCAACGGAAGGATTCCAATCGGTGTCAAAGAGAACAAGTCGTGACGCCCCAATTAGATTAATACCTGTTCCTCCACTTTTTGCCGATAACAAGAAAGCAAATGACGTATTACGATCCTCCATATTAAAACTATCAACTATTTGCTGACGTTTGTTCATCGGTGTACTACCGTCCAATCTTAGAAACGTTTGATGCAGACCGCTCAAAATCACTTGTATCAAGTCCAATGTCTGCGTGTAACTAGATACTAAAACCACCTTTTCGTCAGTCTCATCGTGTAACCTACGCAAAAAAGATTCTAAAAAGTTCATTTTTCCACTCTTCGAAGTTCGCGTTACAGATGGATCCATCTCTGTTAAGAAAGTTCTGTCGGACTACTACTAATTAATACAGGTCTACACTTTGATATAATTTGGTACATACCTCTTTTGAATTCAGAAGGAGACTAGGGCCATTGCACACTTTTTTAAGGGCAGTTATTGCTCTTAAATGATTGGATGTGTCACTACTTCGAATCAAAGATTGCATTGCAGTGGAGTCCAAAAGATTTCGAGAGATTCGTAGTTGCGCCTTAGTCGGCTTACAGAACACCACGAACTCATCTAGATAGTATTCCGTCAGTCGTTAGATATATGACGAGAAAACACAATACCGCTTACGCTTTGGAGGAAGGTACTTTGCTAAAAGTACAGCAGTTCGTCGTAACACGAATGTCTTCGTCAGCTTACTTAATTCTGCTGAGCGCATTCTGCCAAGCTCAACATCCTTTTTACGGGCCTCTGGTTGGCGAGATCGCAGAATAGGTAGTTCAAATTGCTATATCACAGAGTTAGTCAGATAACGTAGAACGAGTCCAAATTAATAAATACATACTCTTTTGAATGCATTATAACTGTCGAAGAGTGCTGGACAAACGAAATCTATCATGGCAAAAAACTCTCCTAGGTCATTCTGTATTGGAGTACCGGTCAACAATATGCGACGAGGCGTCTTCAACGAACGTAAGGCGGCTGCTGATTTGTTTGTATTTTTAATTCTATGCCCTTCATCGCAAACAACAAGATCCAACGGTACATCCTTCAAATCGTCTAGTACCAGTCGCAGCTTTTCATATCCTATGATCATGACCTGATAAACTCGACCCTTCGTAAAGTCTCGCAGATTAGCCTTCTGATCAACAACAAATACAGCAATTCGTTCTCGACCAAGCCATTTTCTAAATTCGCGTCGCCAATTACTTATCAAACTAACTGGGCAAACAATCAGAACTTTCTTGGCTACTGGTTGTTGACCCCATATGGGATTTTGCTTAAGTAATGTCCAGATCAGAGATATTGTTATCAAAGTCTTTCCAAGTCCCATTTCGTCCGCCAAAATCGCTCCATTTCCAGGAACTCCATTTAATCCCATAACACAGTCATACAAAAACCGGACACCGTCACGTTGATGCGGTCGTAAATGCTGTGTAAGTACAGGATCTACTACCACGTCGACTATCTCTTGCCCGGGGCTTGCATTTACTCGACTCATCACTAACGCTTCAGGTGTGTTAATCTTGTGCCTTGGTTTAGGCTCCTGTGTCTTGATCATTTTTAAGTCTATTTCCTTTTCCATGAATGGAGACTTGAAGGCAGATGTAGCTTGCTTTGTATTAGTATTATTGATATTCATAGACTTGCTTATATTTTGCTGGACAACCTGACTGGCCTCCTGGCTTAAAGATACTCGGCTAGAAAGCACTTCTTCTCTAGCCAATTCGTTTTCCACTTCAGTTTCATAAATACCAATTCTGACACATTCTCCTGCCGATATATGCTTTAAACTGCATTTTATTTTCCCCAGGAATTTCCCTGAGAGATCGTGCAAAGTACAGTTAGTTTCTGATAACGTCAAGATGCCGTCTCCGTCCCACGTCTTATTCTTTGTATTCTTCAGTTTTCTCCATAATGTCTGATAATATTTTTCATCTCGGCCATCGTCATCACTTCTATGGATCACGCTGTTTTCATCTGTGGAGGATTTCGTGGTTTCGGGAGTTGTTAAGGTTGATCTCACAAGAGAATTCACGACTGACTTTGCAATATGTGTTGACACAACTGGAGTCAGCTGTACCATCTGTCTTCTCCGTTTAACTAAGTTTGATCTTGAAGAAAGTCTTGCCAAACGGTCAATATCGCCATCTATAGAGTCACTAGAGCATAGTCTTTTTGTAGCCTGCTTATTAGATAGGTTATCGCTCTCGCATTTCGGTGCTGTTTCCTCTTCTGTTATCACCGGCTGCCGTATGAATGTCGGAGGCTTGAATTTTTTATACATCGTATCTTATATTGTGACGTAATCCTCACTTCTCACATAAATGTCCTGCAGTTAAAGAAGTTATTATACATATAAAATAAATCCACTTAGTCAATCATTTAGCATGATTTCAAGTTGAGTTGACTTATTCTATAACAAGTCCCTAAAAAAATATTTTTGACGCGTCGCACTGAAGATTTGTTTTGGTAATTCCCAATATAGTAGTGTTATTATTGATTTATCTTACTCATCGGCATTCGCCTCTACAAGTAAAAGACGTTTTTAACATTATAAACTACGAAATTAATGGCTCTCAAGAGATATTAAGCAAGACTCTTTATGAATATAATAAATAGAAACCCTACCATTAAAAAACGAGTTGCATACACTCGACTGAAAGAGACAGACATTTACAAAAAAAATTACAAACAATTTAACAGCGACAAGACGATCGATCTATAACCCAAAAATTATAGTAAAAGTACATAACAAACACGAGTTTTTATTATATGTCGTGCGGAAGATAATGAAATATGATAGTTACTTAAAAATAAAATAACGATCTAGTTTCACTAACTCTAAAGAAATTAAGTATCAATCAACACCACTCCATATAAGAAATAGAAATCACTTTGCTAATAAGATCATAGAAAAGTGCACTGAAGTTCAATGAAACATGAAATATATAACTCTAGTTGTAAAAAACATAGTTTAGTAAGCGATATATATCGACTAAAGAAATCTCTTGGTCGTCGTCGTCCCTTGACTCCGTCAGTTCCTTTCTAAGCTGTTGAAACGACTATAAAACCATCTGAAAACAGGAATTATTGCTACCACAAAACAATAACAAAAATTTAACTAAACCAAAATTTATTCAAATTCATCAATAATATCGTCATCCTCATAATAGAATTCAGTGTCATTGAGATAGAGAGTTTTCCAGACCTCAACAAGACCAGTTCCAGCCTTCGTGACTGCTACCCAGCGAGGAGAATACTCGTCTAACTCATCAAGAGCTGGTATCTCGCCATTACTCCATTCTGCCCACTGACAACCAACATATACAGGCAGATAACCTGATTCCGTATCACTTTCCACATCTTCATTCTTAGTGTACATCAAAGATACGATGAATGGAGAATACCAATCAAGTTTGAACATTGTAATCTTCTTGATACCATCCTCGAAATATATTGGTTCAGGGTAAGTATAGTTGGTATAGTTAGTAGAAACACTAGCGCTCGTTACTGTATACTCTCCGGAAGATGCTGACTTATCATCAGAACTGTTAAAATTTTCAAAAAAATCCTTAACAGCGTCTTCACCTCCGTACAAGATCCGTGGTATCCGATGATCAAAAGGAGGTTCAAACATCATTACGCAAGTTCGGCTATTGTTTGCGTAAATTGTAATAGTAGCGTTGTAAGCTGTAGGAGTATTGTCTTCGCCATCTGCCAAGATTGACATACTTCGCTCCACTTTCGCACTAACAAATCTGTTTAGCATAGTAGATTCAGATGATCCTGTTGGTAAATCCAGGATCGAAGTAGCAGTAGCTGCAGAAGTCGTAGTCGTATAAGAAACCGTCTCATTTGTACCATTGTAGGCTGTCACATTTAACCAATCGTATGGATATCCGTAAGTGACATTAGGATACAATCCTGCATACATACACTTTTCCACGAAATAGGGTACTCCAGAATGTTTTGTACAGTAGAAATCGGAAACAGATGGTAAATCATAGACAACATTCATAACATAAGGATCAAGACCGGTGACAGTAACAAAAGCATCAGACGCAATCGTATCATTGTCCCCGAGTTCTATCTGCTGAATAAAGGTGACCTTCAATGGATCCTCTGAGGAGAAGGGAAAGAGAAAACAAGAAGCCAAAAATGTCCCACTAAATGTCAAAAGTAATAAAAATGGAATGACAAAGTGCACCTTGTGTATGAAAGGCATTATAGGATACATCAGAATGATCACAAAAACGAATACGCTAAGGTAAACATTGTAAAGCGACGAACCACCTTCCTGAAGAGTTTGGCGAACAGCGGCAAGAGCAAGGAATCCTATCTGAGAAGTTAAAAAGACAGAAAATGGCACAAGAATTAAGAATTCAAATAACCATGCATAATCTTCACGTTGCTCAAGCTTCCTGTTAAACCCAAGATGATCACTAGCTTCTTCACCTAAAAGAGGAGCCTCTTCTTCAGATTCTTCGCCATCATCATCGTGCTCACTCTCAGGAGCAATGTGAGTAATATCATCTTCTGGATCATCCATAAAGCGCTGATGCTCATTATTCATTGCTTCAACACGAGCGACAAAATACATGGGGACAGCTGGCTCAAAGTACAAGGATATGATGTCTAGTAACAATGCGAATGAAACGCCAACAAAATTGAAGGTAATCCAATAAAGACCAGTTCCTCTCATACTATTTTCCATGACATTCGCATATACCATAACGATCCACCAAGCAAAGTATAGTTCTAATAGAATCTTGAACTTTTGATGACGTACTGGCTTGACGCGATGAGCACCTGCAAGAAAGAAGAAATTGAGAGTGAAGTAAAGAGAAGCTAAAGATATAAAGGGAAGACCAGCATGATTGTAGAAAATCAAACCATTGGCATATCGTAGTCCAACGAGTACACCAAATAGGATAGCAGTAGAAACAATCAACGAAACAGGAAATCTAACCCAACCACGTTTTCCCAAGTGAAGCTTACGCGATTTCGCAAGTCCGAAGAGTAGCAGGAAAAGAATAATTGGAGTAACGACAAGAAGAACAGTATCGACAACGAAAAATGTTTGGACAGGAGCAACGAACAAAGCAGATCCAAACAAGTCAAAAAAGACTGCTTTTGACTTTGATGAGTTGTCAATGTTAGGATCATTAGCCATAGAATCAACTGTGGCAATAGAAGCAGTCAGCATATGCTCAACACTACCTCTGTCTGTACCCTGAATACTATCGCCTTCAGTATGATAAATGGATCTAGGTGTGTAAAATGCAACATCAAGTCCACGCAATCCCTTATCCTCATAGACGCGGTAATCTGTCTCGGAGCGAATAACACCGTGCTCAAAGCCTTCTTGGAGCATAGAATTAGCATGTGGCATACTAGCGGCTGAATAGTGATCAGCAACTCCGTAATCTGTAGCACGGAAAAGAACGGCACGACCACCAGCACCAGTGCCTTCAAGGTTGTAGAACGTTGATGGAAGTTCAGACCATGGGTGATAGAAAAAAGCCTCAGCACCATATAATCCATTTTCCTCAGCGTTGTTAAAATTGAAGATAATTGTTCGAAGTGGTGGGTCATTGGCAAGTGCGTAGTACTCTACCATAGACAACATTGTAACAATACCAACGCCATCATCAGTAGTTCCATAGGCGGTAGGGACACTATCGAAATGAGCAGAAACGAGAACTGCTGACAAATTAGGATCACGTCCATTAATCTTGACCATAACATTGTTCGATTCGAAGTAGACTAAATTTCCAGACCGATCAGAAGCATTCCAGATATTTGGTTGAATGAAAGTAACATTTAAGCGACCGAAGTCATCGTCAATCTCGATTCTACCGGGGGTAGCGTTATGATAAATCTCATATGTTCTATTATAAATGTAGTCATGAACATAATCGTTGGCATGAGAGTTATACGGATGCATATTCTCTGAGATTACCTGTAAATCATACCAAGCAGACTCAACCTCGGCCGAATATGAATTAGGAGCTGCAGAAACAGCTGCTGCCGATGCAGTCTCTGGATTGGCAAATTGAATAACGTATGTTGTGATCAGAAGAGAAACATATGTAGCAACAAAGAGTACTGTTACAGGAATCGTGTTAAATCCAAACAAAGTTGCTGGCATTCGCTTTAAGGATGCTGGTGACCACCAGCGACGCAGCTTGTTTGATGAAAACGCAGAAGTCGATGTTCTGTCATCTTGCCGGTGCTGCCAAAACCTGAATGGCTTATGGACGAACGAAGATGCAGATGAAATAGAAGGAAGTGACGAAGCTCGAGTAGGCATCGTTATCGCTATCCAAAATTTTTTTCCGCGATCGAGAGTAATCTTTCTTCTTCCAATCAGATACTTACTTCTATAAACGTATCAGATTATATACTATTTGTAATCTCAACACTTATCAAATTCTGTAGTCGGTCCCCGGATCTGAAGGTATATATGAAGTCACAATGCTAGAAATATGTATCTTTACTAGGACAAAAAGATACTGCTGTTCTCTATGCCAAATTTCGTTTAAATGACTCTCTGTACCTTCTAATAACTTTTAAGAGCTTTTGCTGAAGATTTTCGAGAAGGTCCCCAAACACAGGTGGGCACGTTAATGCCTATGACAGGTTGCGTGTTTATCTCTCGGGAGTACCAAAAATTTGTCGATAGGATCCTAAAGCACCAAGACGATAAGCTTATTGGAAAACAACAAGGCGACGACCACTACACACTGCAGATGGCTATTAAGGAAATCGAAAACGAGAATGAGAAATAGAAAATTAAACGCAATAAGGTGGAGTATTTTTTTCTTTCGTGACAATCACATAAAATGGCCTTTCAGAAGGTCAGTGAATTTTTCCTGCCGTTTAGTTCTTTCTTGTTGACTAGAGGTAAAGCGAATGATACCCAGGTTATAGAGCTAGTAATTATCTATTACAGTTACGGTTAGTGCACTTATTACAACAATTAATTTGTGCTGGGCCGATATAACTGCGGACTCACTGGGAGCATAATCTAACATAACAGATAAGACGGCAATGCTGATTGGCAGAAACCCTCGCACCGATATAAGCAATCGCGCTTGTTAATTAATACTTATTTGGAATAGTATAATATTCTAGTCTTTACAATTCAGTCATAGTTCCTGTTACCTGCAGAAATGCATTCTCCATATCCGAGATGCTCAGGTAACGGGTAAGTTATCATTATAGTGGAAATCATCTCAGTCAATTGCTACCTAGGACTAATTTGATTGTCTACTTGTTCTTTTTCCATCTTATTTTACAGAGCTGCTTTGCTGTACTTATGTACAGAACATATTCGGGAAAATTAAAATTAGCAGAATAGTAATGGGTTCTCTTCGTTTGTCATCTCTAAGGCTATTTGTGGTGTGCGTATTAGAGTAATAGCATCAGTCTCTCTCGTTTTTGTGGAATATCAAACTCATCAACAATCTTGTAGAATACAATAAATTTACCGTGCAGGCATGCTATTTAATTTCATTGGGCCGCAAGACCGGTTTGATACAATCGCATTAATGAAGAATATACAGAATTATCCTTTGTATGCAGTACGCTTATTTAGTTATGTTATTTATTTATTTATTTATTGTCAACTGCAGTTGCTCTCTAATTCCCACGAATGATTCCAAGGTCGTCCTGAATAATTACTATTGATAAGAAATCTTATCGAGCGACACAAAACCCAACAGTGACAGTACTGGCCGGTTCAATATCACGTGCATGCATGCACGTGATGCTGGAGCGTGTCCAAAAATTTTGTATATAGTAGGTAACATAAATAGAGTAGCCGTGTAGTGAGCCCAAAGGATAACAAAGAAAAAACTCACAAGGATTGATGCAGACTTCGAGGCAAAGAGAGAATATAACGTCCTGGTGCTGAAATAGTTTCTGCATCTTGATTTGCAATATGGCTCCAAAGTCTGTGTCTTTACCTAGGAAACGACTGATTGGTTCTGTGGAAGATGGAAAATCAGCGGAGGATCAGAAAGGAAAGAGGAACTATAAGAGATCAAGAGTACTCAACGCGAGGACAATTCTTGCCCAAGAGTCAGATGCGTGTAAGTTAGGCTAATTTTTCTGAAATCTTTGGTACTATACGTTTTCGTTCGAATTTGCGAGGCTCTGACTGCTCTGGTTCATGTTTTTAGCACTCCAAAATGGACATATAAATGTTGAAAAGTTTGTCGAAGCTCGTAGATTCGAGATCGAACAGCTAGAAAATGCGATGAAGAATTCTAAAGCTATTCAGAAGCAGCAGACATTTCAGGCCGTTCCTCGAAGACTACGTCGTCGGGCGGCCAGTCACAATGTGAAATTTGTACCTTTGAGACTACGCAAGCAGGCATCGCAGGATTTAGCACAAAACACTCCCAGGAGAAAGCAGATCAAACTCACATCCAAGATGTACTGGCGCCAAAATACTGCAATGAGGCTCCGAAGTTATGCTAAAAACAGTGGTAATGCTCGAAAAGAGATTGCCCTGAATAATTTTCCAATAGGTATCGATAAGCTCGCCAAAGGTCCTAAAATTATAGAGAGCCGATTTCGAAAGCGGCAAAAGGACAAGATTTGGCTACCAACTCATTTATGGCACGCTAAACGAGCTCATTTTGTACACAAATGGGGCTTTGTAATCCCTAGTCATCCCAATGAGAAGATTTATAGACCGACATATCGTGCGGGTAATACTAGACAGTGGGATCCTTCTGTTAGACAAGCATTTAGCACGATGAAGGAACAGCAGCAAGCGCAAGCTGGTCCAGGTGCTGTCGTTTTTGATACAAGTTTCTATTCTACGATTGTTATTGAAGGCCAATATAGCAGCCTTGTTAGTATTTTATCAGGTAGCCTTACGAAGGGCTCCATTTCACCGATTGTGTTTCAGGGAACCAAGATATATGACGATGGACTATGGGATATTTCTGGTAAATATCTGGGCGAAGGATTAATAATCTTTAATGCTAGAGATAATATCGATTGCGTTCGAAGAGCAGCTGTTCGAGTACATCCATCAATATTCAAGAGTGTATGGCAGACTATTATGGATGAAGCGGAAAGATTTCGAGAAAGTGATTCCAGTCTACATGTCAATGATTGCAGATTTGCTATTGGATCAATTGATCTGCTTGGTTGGAGAAGCTTGATCACAATATCATCTTTGCTTCGGTCCCATGTGCCCGAAGGACATGAAGAAGTCTCAACAATGGGCCTTCTGTCACAGCTAATTTCACAGATCGAACCTAGAAATCTCCCTGTTGGGTTTAATTCTTCCACTATGTTGATCGATCCTAGAACATTTGATTTGACACCAAAAGAGAGACAGAATACAGACGTTCATGCTAGACCCGATGAAGTTAAGATTCGATTCCATCAAGAAGGATATGCAGGAGCAAATACTCTTTTTACCGTTCAAGGCCGTAGTGTAAAATACGCTAATCGCAAAGATGCAGATGTGTTGCGCGTCAAACGAAAGCGAGAGCAAGAGAGAGCTATGGCAACTGGTAGCGGTTTTCCAATACTAAAAGAAAGTGAAGTTTTGGTTCCCTCCGTATTCGTTAAACAAAAAAACGACGCTATAACAATCTTGCTGCCTTGGCAGTGGATAAATATATTCTATCGTACGTTGTATCACAAAGGTTACACTCTATTTGGAGGTTTGGATCAGTATAAGCAAATCATGCTCGAGCGTATGCTTCCCTTATTTCCCGATGATTTTCCAGAGTGTTTTTCTGGCCAGCAAGAGGAATCTGCGCGAGCTAGATTTCTGGAGGATGAATGGAACAAGAGACCGAAGAGTAAAAAAGTAATTTACGATCGTCTAGATTTACAGAATGGCGAGAAGAGAGGGGAGGTTGGCAATCCATTTATATGCGACTGGAGCTTATTTATTAGCCCAAAAATTACTGCTGATAATGATTTAACAATTACCCCAGATCCAGCATTATCTATTTCTTATCGTCATATTAAATTATACTACATTGGTCGGGGTGCACCAAGTCCCTGTGCCAGGATATATGCTATTCCGCGATCCGCTAGAGAGAAGTGGATGTCATTAAAAGGTGTCAATCGCAAATTAGCATCACAGGAAGCGAACTACCCCAAATGTCCTGGTGCGAAGTTTTTGATCGGATACGTCACAAATGGCTCATTTAATCTGAAGGAAGGAAAAGGTGCTGGTATTGGCTGTGTATCACAAAAGCATGTTGAGCTGTATGGACTCAGAGGATTTCGTTATTGTGTTGTGAGAAATGCCGGAGAGCCAGTAGGCCGACTAGCTATTATGAAGTTTTGAAATATACAACTTTCCCCACAAATTCTTTATATACTATATACACCTCAATGGTTTAAGGTTGAACCTGAAAAACGAAGACAGAGCAAGGAAGTAGACGAAAAAATAAAATAACATTGATATCCTTACTATTGCCAACACTAATATACATTTTGATAACCATTTGTATTAAATTCTCATTATCCTTAAATGCCGAACTATTGCAATCATGATCCTACACATCGTAATTAAGAGAGTGCAATGAATTACGGTTTTCGATTTATATCATGCACAATAGCAAGTAGAAATCTAGAATCTAGAATCAATTTATGCAGGTCAGCCTAACTGTATTCCATACTTTTACAATTGCAAAACCTACCTGGGACAATTATCAGTTCATGCAACTTGGTTCGTAGTCGAATAAGTTTGAGAATATCTTCGTCTTCTTCTATTTGAGCACTGTCTTCATCGCGATGACCAGCACTCTCATCACCAGAGTTCTCGTTTTCGTCGTCACCAAATACCCGATCTCCTATCCTTGCACTTTCTTTGGTAGACGAATCTTCTTCACGGGAGCCTTTACCGCCAGAGCCATCAACATCAAAAAGGTTTTCTATCAAATAGTTTGACTGTTGGACATATCTTACGCATAGGCCGGCGTAGCGACTAACTAGTTCTGAATCTTCTGACGATGATCCGATTGCCTTCCCATCGCCATCAACCATTGACAAAGATTTTACAACTCCATTTCTCGCCAAATCAGCGATAATAATCCATCTTACCGCATGTCGGGCACTGATGCGTGCCACAATTTCGTCAATTTCGCGGTCAAGTTCAGATTCTCCTGGGACAGTAGGCCCAAGCATTGACGCAATTACTTGCTTGCGAACGCTTGAACTTGGACTAAAAGATTTTCTAGCTCTCGTCGAATTTGGAAGATCATAGTCTATACCAGATCCTGTAGACGTGCTCGCACTAGCAATCGCAGCTGTACGAAACAATGGCGGGCTCATATTTTAAGATTTACTCGTCGTCACCTTGATTTTGCTCTCCAACCAGACTATTAAATAATTAGAAAGTATAGTCCATTGGGACATGACCACATTTATATATACACCAGTACCTATCTCATTCCAGATACTATGACGGACATCTAATGCTACGAATGCTACATCGCATCTCACGCTTCCAGCTATGAATAAAATACCACCACTGCATATAGGAAAAGATTATAAATATTTCAACATAAATGTGGAACTATTGTAACATATGATTTTTCTGGTCTCGTAAGACACAATACTTTTATTGATATGAAAAATTATTTTTGATCGTTCTGTAAGACATAATACAAAATATATATTTACATCCTTAATAGCGGATTATGCATATAATGAATGTAAAACCTCTTAAGAAGAGTTAGGAGCTGGATTCATCTTTCGTCGGCCACCAGTGAGAGTAACGTTAACAAAACGTCCTAAAGATTTGATGTTAGATAGGCCATCAATATGTTGCAGGTACTTAATTTAAGCATATTAAATGAATACATACTGTTGTAAAGAATGCGCTTGCGAGCACGTCCCTTTGGAACCTTCTTCTTTTCCTGCTTCTCGACTATAATCGTTGAAAAACTTGTCAGTCACGTCCGCTAAATATACAACTTTACGTAACAAATTATCTGCAAACCAGAAAAATGAAACTGACAACATACCCTTTGGAGTCTGAGACTTGACCTTACCGGCACGAGCGAGAGATCCGTGAACCTTTCCCTGTAGATAGAAATTATTAACTATTAGTAATCCAGATATGATAATTATTAAAATTCTACACATCAGACATAAATCATGACTATAGAACCAGTTGCAACCAAACATTTACAGTCCTTCAAGTGGAGAAATAATATTCATCCTAGTGCATTGACAATAAACATCGTTCTTAAAAATTACTTACCATTATGATAATATGTGTATAAACAAATTTACTGACTGTAAGAAAGAAAACGAGGGAGAGTACTAACAACAGTAGTTTTCGAGAAGTCCTGCTAGCTATACTTGCTATGGCGTAGTCGTGGATTTTGACCTGCGCTCGCTACTCGTAGTGTATATCCAGAAATATCCGTAGACAGACAATTGCATGACTGCTTTTTCTAACTTCTCTCGTGTTATACTAAAACCCTCGCTATAGCCCTACTTAATGGAATAGGCGTAACCCTATACCTAACCCATATCATGTAAGACTGTTCAGTTTGCTTATGTTCTGTGGATTAGGTGTTTTAAGGAGAGAGCTTACTGCTTAAGCGAGCAAGCCCAAACTCCTAGTATCGGTTCGCTAAACTAAGACGCGATGATGTAAGGAGCAAGGATTACAACGTTTACTTGGTCGCAGCAGAACGAGTCAAGCAGAGTGAACAGCAGCACCTCGGAGTAAGGTGAACTGTCGTTTGCTCACTATCAGATTACTCAAAAGACCTTTCTTCAGAATCAGAGAAATTGAGACAAAAGACTTTCGAAACAATAGATGAGTATGCCGGTGCCTTAAGAGTCCGTCTGCGTGGTTTCCGCTCTTATATAGCCACTAGACACGTCGATCTGAGTATCTCTCTAGGCACTCAGGTGGAGGATTATCGAAACACATAAGCAAAATATACTATATTCTGCGTAGCTATATGCAGCAATTACGTACTAGCTCAATCCCAAACAGTACGGCATGCTGACAATAATAAGCGCATCGGCAAGCTTGGTATTGTCCGAGCAGATCTAGCATATTCGTACAACGGCCCTTGGGACGTTCTGGCGCATTCTAATTCTAGATTCCATGGCGATTACATCTATGAAAAGCATTGAGAGACAGTGCATCCATACTAAGTAGATCTTGGGGAAGATCCGTTATTTCACATGTTGCACATGCAAAATGGGCACTGAAACAGGGAAGAACACTAGGGAAGACGTACTAAGGAGCGATCTGTGGAGATTGAGCACTGAGAAGTTCAGAGAAGATACTATAGAACAAAGCGAGAGTTCAAGAACTGTGATCTACCTGCCATGCACCGCAGGTTCTAACACAGATTCCAGGAACGCGGCAGGTCCCACATAGCCTGGGGCTAGCATTCGTAATTAAATATTCTTTCTATACGATCAGTGGCTGTTGCTAGACGCGGAAATGAATATAAGGAGTCAAAGGAATCTAAGACCCAGCTTAGCTAGTATGTTGGACTAGTACACGCATGCCTATACTATGACCTGTTGTTGCTGACAGAGTGACAAGACGAAGCTGTTGTTCTTGCGCGACACGGACGAGCTACGCCACAGCGGCGATCGAGCTCGTCTTTCTAAGTGTTAGGAGCACGAGGAACTCAAAAAGCAAAGGGCACAGATATCAGTTTCACAATAAACTTTCCTGCCCAGTGCTGCGTCTCGGTACATCTTTTGTGTACGAAGAGCTAAAGGCTACGTTTCAAAGCAGGCAATAAAATGAATGTTAAATCGTAAACTGGTGTGTATATATGCACTATGCGAAGCTAAAATGGTTCTCTTTAGCAGCTACAAAGTTCAGCGAATCCGCTTTAGACACTAATATGGTCCAATAAACTTTGGCGGATACCTGCACTAAACTGACGTAAATTAACGTAAGTTGTCCACTGCAAGAGTACAGCATGAGATCATTTTCAGTCTCGCCTTGCTAGAAGTGCACGACGATTAGGTTTCGTAATTACATTCAGCATTTAATGGACTCTTTTGAGCTTTGAATCCATTGACGAGGCGACGATTTATTGTATATAATGGACAAAGAGCCTGCAGATGCGCTAGAACTGACTGCTGTACTCCGGATTGTCTGCCAGTCGGCTGGCTATGTCGATCAATTGTGCTGTATTGAGTTAAATAGAATATGTAGTTGTTCCTATATAAATACTATCTAAATGGTACGCGCAGTGCTATATCAAGCAGTTTGCAGCTACTAATTTTCTTTTTACTCTTAAATTTGTATGGGGTTGCTTTTCTTTTTTGTTTTTTATTACCGAGTAGTACTTAATATTTCATTTCCTATGACTTCCTGTTTCTCAGGACACTCGCTGCCTTGTACTGATCTTCTTCTTCATTCTTTAGTCTTCTGACTTAGCCCATCGATAAGGAAAGTTACTGCCAGGCGGCCTAGCGCACGCTTCAAAAAAGCATGTTGCAGGACATGAAATATCAGCTGAATAGGTATTTCTAAGCTTCAGGCTACTGACCGCGACTGATCGCATTCGTTTCTTAGACTATTGCAGGACTACGGTACAGTCATGTAGACGGTCGCCCGCCATGTAGTATCACAGAACGTCGCCCAGGTTCCCAATAAATTTTTCCTCAGCGTATTCGTGAATGCATCTGTAAGTAGTCTATGGCTTTGAGCGTGCAGCTGATGAACGTGGATATCGGCTTATCGCGGACTGCGGCTCTCGAATTTCCTCGTCGCAGAAGATCAGATTATGGGCATACATCGTATGAACTATCCAGAAGAAAAGCAGAACCAAAAGAATGTGGATACCTGTAGATCTGCTGGCATGCAGTCTAAAGCTGCTGAGGTCAGAGTAAATTTGGTTAGTGGCTTTGCTCCTAGGTGCAAGCTCTAAGAGATCTACGAAATGCGTAACTTTATAAGCTAACCCAAGGTCATATTTGCGCTTGCTGTATTCTTTTAGTGGCATTCTAAAACGAGACTGCCCTTGGTCTCGATTGCTCGCTATTTCTTTGCTTTTACGGGAGTAGATGCACAAAGCAAGCCTGCTCGGATCTTACATCAGGCATGTGAGCAGCGATAAACAGCTGATAGCTGGTGGATATCAATAGCATTCGCTTTGCCATGTTTTTCCGGAATTGGGATATATCTGGTCATATGTAGCACAAGTACATGTCTACGCTGCCAGAACTGCAAGTGCCCGAAGTTCTCTGTCCTCTGTATGAGCTGATTTTCTCTGCGTCAGTATCGTAAAACAAGTAATGGGAGTCTAGTTCTGGTTAGTAGCTGTAGCAGCATCAGATATTATGCTGCAATCCGCAATCTGCTCGCTACCTCTGCACGAGCGAAAAAACGGTTCACGCACACGATGAGGTGATAAAGTTACTCTTAGTCAAGATTTGTGTACTGCAAAATATGCTACGCCATAGGAGGACATCAATCAATTGTCTATTTGCATCTTTAACTTGAACAAGATAGTCAAAATCACAGATTTTGCTGGCTGGCTACGCCTAGCTGCTAATGTTTTAGCATTTGCGTCTATAATATTCCGCAAGAAAGGTACTAGGATGACACAATTTGAAATCATTTAAGATTTTTACCATCTCGGATTAACTCGCGGCAAATTTTAACTATGATATACCCACACACTGCGGGAGCTAAAAGCAAAACAAAATTCTAATAGTAGAAGCAGCACCAGTGGAGAAGAGAAGGGTGTTGTTTGGAGGGATGATGACAGCTTTGAATAGAGGTCACGAAGCCCTAAGAATTAAGCCAGCAGCTTGCACAGTTTACTTTGATTTGGCTCACCCAGTCTCAAGCTAAATGCCTAGAGCCAAAGATTTGGCGTAAGTTTTACATTATGAGGGAGATATTTATCTCATTATCGAGAGAGAATAAAATCGCACTCTTTTACGGCAAAATACTTGCAACCCTTGAATTAAAGAAGACTTTAGGAAGACAGAAGAAGCTACATTTAAGCGGTGATTTCACTCCCTTTATTGCGTTTACTAGTCATCCTTCTGTTATGTGCTGGACAACACTGCTCGTGCCCTGCGATTTGCTGGAAACGGGGCATTAATATTATTTTCAGATCTGTGAGTGGACGCGTTCAAGAAATATCAGGCGATTTTTTTATTTGCCCTTGCTTTATCTCTAGTTCTTTTGCTTTTTCATTTTAAATTTTTTGCTATCCTTTTTTGTTCAGTTGTGCTGTCGGCCCTGGTACTGTTCGTCGCAGGAGATGTGCAGCTAGTTGCAAATTTTCTTCTGAATTTCCTGCACGCTGACGTGGTTATTCCATGAGTAAATCAGCACGTGAATTTACATATGCAATATTATATAACGGATCTTGCCCTTAGTAGTCATGATTTCACTAAAATGACTTAAGGTCAACGGTCTGCTTTCTAAGACAAGTTTAATTTTTTTTAGTCATGTTTGTGGAGTTAACTTTTGCCGAGATCAAAATGGGAAAGGCTATGGAAGCGGCGAAACCATATCTGGAGTCATAAATTTATGTTTGATTCGATAACTGACAAGGCAATTTTCAGTTATTGCTCGTAAGTGAGGAGAGCGCTTGCTGAAGATTTCAACCTCAAAAACCATATTCATAGACATTTCACAGCGCTTCAGTTGAAAGGAAGACAAACAGGGGTTGTCAATAACAGCTCCATGATCTCCGTAAAATTGTTCGGTCTGCACCTGTAGTGACGTGTTCTGACACACGCTTGCAGGTATCAACTCTACCAGTAGAGATAATGCAACAGCGGCGCTAAAAAAATAGAAACAAATACTATTTAACCCGAAATAGAAGATATAAGATAGACGAGCAGACTTCATATTCAAAAGACCTCGCCCAAAAGCAAAATGCACGGTAGCTAGAGAGCTTAATATCCTGTTAGACGCTCTGGCTTTGTCTAGCTAGAAAAAGCAATAGAGAAGAGATATCGCGATCTACAGTGATCAAAACAACAGCTAGGTACCGGCAAATATGTATCATGTTGTTCGCTAAGAGCTAGTGGAAATCATAGAAATGTCTGTACTACTATTAGACTTGCTGCCACTTGCAAATTAGAAAGCGTGTGCTACCTTCTCTATCAGTAGTCATTTCATTCATTTCATCTTAAAAAAGGGACAGCTGTCTTCTCTTTCCAAAAAGGACTGGTTCGTTTTAGCTATAGCTAATCTTGCAAGCTCCGGTTTGGGTATCGTTTTAGCGCGAATTTGCTTGTATTGCTTGAAAATAGTGAATTGATAAATACACGGAGCCTTCGTCGTGCAGCCTGATTGTTAGAAAGTATATAGCGAGTGCTAATTTTGGACTAAATGTTTAGCTGGTCTCAATGAGGCTACAGTCCTTTGAGATTCTGACCTCTTGTCTTGAAATGAGGACTGATAGATCTCTAGAGAACAGCTGTAAATCACGATTACTTAGTGAAAGTTGTATGCCAGCGCGTGAGATGTATTTTTACATTTATTTACGAAAGAGCAATCTCTCGACAAATGGCCATGATGGTAACTCAAATGTGTTCCGAAGAGGAAATGAAAATAGCTCACACTCGTCATCGTGCAGCCGACAGCTGAACCAAATAGTCAAGGTAATAATAATACATAAGTGCACATGTTGGGAGATAGTAATATTGTTCTATATGGTGCAAATTCCTGAGTTATGAAAATGGCTAGTGGCTATTAAACCTACAAGTAAACTTCTCCATTCCAATCCGTTTCTCGAAGGTACCTGTTACGTAGAGTGATTTGACTAGACACTATCCTACTTTCTGTAAATCGTTTCCTTCAGCTTGGTACTCCCGCCATTGAATTAAATATATTACAACTGCCTTGATTTGTTAGCTTCATTTTGCCGCCTAAATGGGCGTCTGCTATATAATGAATAGGGTGCTATAAATAGCGGAATCGATGCCGATGAACAGTCTTGGTATTACTGGTGCGGAGCGACTGCTGGCAATGTATCATCTGCAGTTTGTAAGAGCATCACACCTCGGGTATCACGATGGCCAGAACATACTAACGCGACAGCAACTCTTTTGTTCTAGCAAATGAGCTTCAAAACCATGTAGAGGTACCACTGGTGCCTAGATATCTACAACAGTAGCAAAACAAGGGCCAGAATAATGAGCGGCAAGGCACGGTCTGCCGGTCAAGTGAGTGGAGAAAACGCTAATCCCCAATCGATAAATAAAGAAGAGTTTCATGGTTTGGATCATATAGTATATAACTTAAACAAACGCTAGGTTTAAAAGGCACAATTTGCTCTATAGAGGAAAGCAATCAGCAAGTCGATCATTATACAGATACGAGTAATATTATATCCAGCCAAATATGTTTTCTTTTCTTCTAGACCTGGACAAATCGAAAAAAAGTTTTCCCGAACAAGGCGTAGTTGCTATCAGGAAGAAATTAGCATTAGAGTAAATGAATATCATAAACTATGGGACATAAAAGTGAACCAACGCAAGAACATCCGCTCACAAGAGAGCCAAATCACCGTTTTCAGACAATTCGGAGCTCAAGCTTACATCTCTACTAATCGACACCACGTTAAAAACTGCCACACATAAGTAGGGAAGAAATGCATATATTAAAGCCATTGTATTCTCTATCTATTATTATTATTTCGTTTGAGCTTTGCTTACGGATACCACGTCTCAAGTGTCGTGCGGTTTGGCTTTTGATTAGGATTTCGCTCTGGAATTAATAAAAACGGAAACAAAAGAAACAAAAGTAGCAAAGCTTATCGGAACCGAAGACAGATGTCATTCACTTATTAATTAAATTCAGACCCTTTTCAGCAGTAAACTAGGTTTCTTCTCCTTTAGTACGCTTCATCCTACATACTCTTCTTTTACCCTCACGTATTAGCTCTTAAGCTATTATGTAACAATTATATAACCAAGGTAACTGCGGAGATTCTTGACGCGTGTTGAAGCAAGTTAAGGAATTAGCATACGAGGGGGATATCGAGAGTTCTTAATAGACTTTAGCAAGTAAAGATGACGATGGATGTATGTACAGGCCACAACAGCAAGGAGCTACGCTAGCAAAGATGAGATTCGACCGTGAACGGGCGAGCGGATGAACATACTCTTATAATCTTTGGAGTGATAATGCTCGATGTGAATTTCCTACAGGAATCGAGTGTTGCGCATACGCTTGAGCAAGTCTATGTAGAAGCTAGAGTAGTCTGTAGCAAATATGATTTGGGTGTGCGATAGGGCTACTTTCCTGTAAATAGCGCAAAGAGCGATTGTTGAGTAGTTTGCAGGTGCTCGCGCATGCTGGTGTACTAGCCGCAGTATAGATGGCTGGACACAGCAGGTACATACTCGTGGCCGATGAAAGGCTATCCAACCGTCGCTATGTATTTATTTCCTGTGCTTCAGCTTCTACATAGCGGCAGAGCTTAATTATGTTGCGGCTAGCATATAATACTGTATGATAGCAGAAGCATACTTTAGTGCAGGTGGTCAGTTAAGATCACCAATACCCTCTCTGGAGTCCGAGGCGCGGATTTCTGTAAAAGCCATTGTGTCATAGGCGTTGAAGTGTACTAGCCCTAAATGGAATAGTGGTTTACCGAGTAGTACGAAGAACCTTATCTTGATAACATCTGTCGCGAAACAGAGTTTGTTGATCCGAACTTATTTTATACGCTGTTGCATCGATTAGTAAATAACGGAGACTACACTTTACTAATATGGAGTTCGATATAATGAAGTATTTTTTTTACAGTTATGGAACCCACAATTTTGTAGCGGAATGACATTACTAACTGGTATTATACTACTGCTACGGGCTAGATAAATGAATGATTCATCTACTGTCTATATTTTCCTTGTAGCAAGGTTCTAAGTGTAGAGAAGAAGGGTACGAAGAGCGGCATCTATAAACAATGAGACAAGTTGTCAAAACGAAACATAAGTAGTAAAACCCAGACATTCACATCCAGATTACAGCTTTGCATGTGATGTGTTGCGTAGTGATAATCGAATTTTACGGATTTCAGATCTCAGATCCCAATGTGATCATACTGGATTCTTTATAGATATCCTACAATGGAAAATAGGAAGTGCAACAGCAGCAATGGAGTGTGCACAGACGCGAATCCACGCTTAGCTGGCATTGGCGGCCATGCAAAAATATGAAGAACGTCATTGATCGTAGCGGTGCTGATGCTGCACGGGACTATGTTGTGGATGCTGAAAATAGTGATCGTAAACGACGTAGAATTACATTCGTGCTCACTGAATCATGGTGCAGCCTGGGATGCGAAGCATGTAGCATATCCCAGAATAGAACTGTCGTATTTGACATGCTTGACAGCTCAAATCCCATTACTTCCGCAGAAGGCCTAGTGCGTTCAGAGAGGTTTGTGAATTATGAGTAGAGATGAGATAGAAGTTTGCAGAAAGAGCTGAGAATGCGCAACACTGCCGAGACACAAGCAAATATCAGGATACCAGAAAGCGTTGTAGTTGATCTGGACCATAGCTATCACACTCTGGTCAGAAATGACAGCAGGAAAGTTTTATATACTACGCAATACGATATATGTAGACACTGATACAGTCAGATGGTTATAGCGCTGGCCGACGCAAATACTTGATTGCAGCGAGGATCTTTGCATCCTATGTAACTGAGCAGGGCTCTAGCGTTACAGAGATTAAGGTAGTACTGTCGTCAGGCGATCAGGACCGGCTCTGAGGTTGAGAGAGGTCTGACTGCCAGTGTAGGCAGCAGATAACAGGCTAGAGATCGAGCTCGATATGGGTCGTATCTAGCACTGAATTGTGAGCGATTAGGAATTTACAGAGCGTTATCGCAATGCGAGTGCAGTACACCAAGATTCCCTGAGAGCACAAACTACGTATTATTACGACGTAAGGTAGCTACGAGAAAAAGAGATATAGTTCTCTTGTTTAGTTATTTTGGTGATCGCAATCGGAAACTCGTGATTTGCGATCTATAGCACACGATTAGTATACAGCGAATACTGCCAGACGGCCCTTGAGAAGGATATCGATGAATGTGACAGGAACGAGAACTTTTGCGAGCATAACTAATAATTCAGAGTTTCAGGAAAAATGCATACTACACATAAATGATTGTTCATAAGGGCAGAGTAATTTTAACGGATGATGTTTCTAGTACTGTGCATCGGCTTGTTTTCTTTTTTTATAAAAAAATTTTCGTCCTAATATATTGATCCGATATATGACTTCAGATCAAGGACTAATATATCGAGATCTCATCGGTTACTCGATGTACTATTGCACTATTCACTCATGCTTATGTCTGTTAAACAGTTATCCAAGCATAGCTGAACTGCACCTGCTGTCTACTGTGCCGGCGACAATCTGCAGATCATACGTATAGCTTGTTTCGCCTGATCCGATGGAATATTCAGGAACTCTTTTGTGAAATGAAAACAAAGTGAGTAGTTTAACCTTATAGAGTATACTCCCAGTGAAGCGAGCGGTGAATTTCTGCTGATGTCATCATAATGTCATAATACATATGGCTTTCAACAGCATCTATCAGGGATCTCTTGCAGAACACCCATACTCTCATTTATAAGGGAGACAAAGGAGAAAATTATGGCGTTCAAGTTAAATTAGCTGCAATACAACAGAAAATAGCATGATAGGACTAATAATATACAATATATATAGAGAGAGATATAGATGCAGATGGTGTTGTATGACACAGTCGTATAGATGCTATATAGTAGCAGCTTGTTTGCATAAGTGATGAATTTGCTTATTAAATTGTGCATATATATGTTATGTACATATATTTATTTATATATATTTGCATATTTGCTGTATTTTACGCATTTTACAACAAAGACGCCCAAATCAGTATACACACCCAAATCGATATACTCAGAACGAAATCACTGACCGGCTAGCAAGCAGTAACGTCCATATGGTTGCTGTAGAAGTATCGTGATAGCCTGGAAGAAGTTAAGGCGCACACGCGTCACATCTGACAGGCAGCTGGTCGCGATCGTTCTCTCCAAGCTACTCTCGCGATAACACCCTACCTTCCTAGGCACATGATGTCAATGTATCGTAGTAGATTAGCAAGTCGCAAGACAACTGTTCTCTTCTCACCTGCCCACGGAATAAGTCCAATGGTAACAGTAATATTCTCATTAGAGACCACCTGTGCAGCTGTAACTAGCTTCAAGTTGTGGAGATGTGACTGTGTGATCCGATAAGACTGGAAGTAGACATGATTCTCACAGTCATGCGAAGAGAGCGCAGGCACGACCTAGAGACTTTTTTCCAGACCGTTCCTACTAATATAGTTTACATAGAGCAATATTAGAATGGCAGTGTCACGTAACTCTTTGGAAGATTTATGCTATAAATCAGAGGTAGTGTTTAGTCAACTCTCGCTCTCAACCCCAGTCGAGCGTCCTGCCTCGGGCACTCCCTGTTCTACACACGTCTTTATACCTTCTAGTTTATGCGAGTACGCATAAGCCAGTGCATAGCGCGTTTTGTGCAAATTAAAAGTATAGACGATATTGTCTCACGTATATTATGTCAGGTTAGCATACATAGCGGTTGCGCTGTATCGGAGAAGAGTTGTAATTTTATAGATGAGCACATAAAATGTAGGATGTAACAGGGATGCTCTCTCCTATAGCATATATTTAGGTGCTAGATTATTTATTCACTTCCTATCGTCTTAAAATGTTTGATTTATTGTTCAATATCTTTTGAATTACTCATTTAATCATCTTTCATTTATTTATATATATACTTGCTATTATTCATTATCTGAGCTATGATAAACCTTTAAATTTCTAATGACCATAGCCATCGACATCATCAGAGCAACATTCCGTATTCTGTGTCATTTCATGGTGCAAAGAACTTTTTCCTGCCACTTTAAACCTGCTAGATATACCCATCCTAGCAGGCCATCGTTGCACTGGAAGGGACACAAGATCTAAAGCCAAGACAGCATTAGATAGTTCTAGCACTGTCTCGGCCACAGCTATTCTCAGTGTCGTGACCGCTAGCTCCGTGAATCCATGCTATACCTCTACTTGACCAAGCACTCATGTTGAAGCTATGGTTTGTGTGCCTCGAGGATCTGCTGGATACAAGCGGATCTCCACTGGCAAGCCAACGTATCTGGAGCTCGAAACTGAGATTTCAGCGCCATTATACGTGCCGATTGATGCCCAAACAGGAGGTAGTAGCCTTATTCGCAGCAGCAATAATTACACCACACTGGCCAAAAGAGAGCCCGCTAGAATGAAAGTCATGATTACTACTAGTATACGTATCGCGTGTATCCCAATCTTGTCTGCTAGCGATCAAGCATGAGCCTATGACGAAAAGCAGTGTACTAAAGACGAATTGAGCAGAACATGATAGGAAGAGCCCAACAAATATGCGGATTCTGCGCAACTAATCGTCCATAATATCAAATATCATAAGAGCTGTACTTGCAATCTATTGATTATTCCAGTGAGCTCCTTTCCCAATTGTAAGAGTTAGTGAAGAGAGGGTGCGTCTCCTTTTTCTGCGATGTACAAACCGTCTATTTTAGGGTTTACATATATGAAAGTATCTTCAATTAAACTCTAAATTTATAAAACAAATTAGTGCTATTTATCGGCCTTTGATTTAGCTTCGATAGTTTATATGTATGTTTAAGAGGTATGTTAGAGTTTGACCCAGTACTTTAGTTAGTTGTACTCCTGTAGTATGCGAGTACACTTTCTGTCTCATTTTCATTTTGTACTTACAAATTAGTCCATTAATATCATATTAAGGTTTTATTTCTTTTTTCCATTTCATTTCTTTTTATTTCTTTCTTTTTATGTATATCTCTTATTTCGGTTCCCTTCCTGTTTTCACTAATCCTCGAAGGTAGTATGGGTTGTACCTATCGCTAGACACATATATCAGTCCTGACAAAGTCGCTTTTATTTTTTTCTGTCTTCGTTTTCAATCGTCATTTCTTTCGTTTTCATTCATATAAGCTATACATATCTCAGCGTAATACTGCACGAAATCAAAATTCCTATAATTTACAAGGAGCAAGTACTGCACAGAGATATTCACGCCATAGGTAGTTAGTTGTATGTAAATATAGGTACACATCGACTATTTAAGCGCACTTCATTCTCTGTTCAGAACCTCATATATACTGTCGATACTGCCATCGATATTTATATTTATAAATAATCAAGTTATCATCTCGGATCTGTTATATATTGTGTATAGCTCTTGTATATAGATCCGAATTAATATCTTAGTTTTGATACGTTGTAATTGTGCCAGGACTGTTTCCCTCCTCGGACACTATACTTGGTCCTTCCCTTTCTTCTCTTTTGTGGACTGCTTTCTGTCAAAGAGCAGTGGATGTGATTAATACTGCTGTATTCAGCTGATTAGACACTTTTGTGAGGTCTGAATAATTCAAGTTCTAATAGTGACTGTGTTGACCAAAGAGGTCTGGTACGTCTCGTCTGAACAGGCACTACTTATTTCATCATCACTATAGACAGTCAGCGGCTTCTTTTACCTCAAGCCGGCACGGAATTCTCATATTCGTTTTCGCAACGTCTTTTTCGTTTATTTTGTTTATTTGATCGTTTTCACTATATTGTCTTATTCTCTCCGTTCCCCTTCTCTGGAATTTCCCTATTACAGGTGACTACGTCTATTTGTGGGTACTGCTGATCTGTTGTATATCAGGCGGTCACAAGTTGACAATTTAATTAGTATTATATGGTGCGTCTGATATCTTAGAC
This sequence comes from Dipodascopsis uninucleata var. uninucleata, assembly GCA_030568195.1. Taxonomy (NCBI): domain Eukaryota; kingdom Fungi; phylum Ascomycota; class Lipomycetes; order Lipomycetales; family Lipomycetaceae; genus Dipodascopsis; species Dipodascopsis uninucleata. The sequence goes on from JAJLTO010000015.1 coordinate 298,604, forward strand.
AGATTCTACGAGCATATATAAGTTGCCTTGTTGCTTATTGGCACATCACAGGATTTGTAAGTGCCCTCGATACCTGAACTGGTTCTATACATATCTCGATTACTTCGCTCTACTTCTATTGAAATCTTCTTTCGTCCAAAGCAGCTGGAAGTCTTTCTTAGTAAGAGAGTACGTTAGTATATGGGTTTTAAGTATTCCCTCAGCTACTCTTATATGTCTGTTTTTCGTATATATAGATCGGAAGTTCTTGATATATGCTTATGTATATATTTATATATATGCATGTGTACTTTTATTTCAAGTTTTTTGAATTCATTTCAGAAGTTTTGACTGTTGGCAAGCGGGTTTGATATTTTGCTACCATCTATTATATCATTGAGCGAATCGTGTTAGTCATGGATCATTGTGCTTCTATTCCTTTGCCACTTACTAGGAGACATCTGTCAGATTCTGACGTCAACCTAATACCTATGGCTTTACAACCTGGTCCAATATTGGGACATAAATTTTCAAAGGCTCCTCGATCATATTCACCAGCTTCTCTGGATATGTATCATCTGCATTCGACGTCAAATACGGGACAGTCTTCTGCTATACCCTCTTCGACTCGTACTAGCACATCGTCGGCCTCTGGCTCCTCGACAGTGGCTTCTTCGCCGACATCTACTACATCTTATTATTCTTCTGCTCCTCTTCTTCCTCCAATTTCATCTATACTTCCTCGAGATATTGTATCTGGATCATTATCATCATCTACTGCCTCATCACATCAATCTTCAGTATCATTTCTCAAAGATCGATCTCAATCTTGGTCAATTCAGTCTAGCTTTTCTCCTACTAGCGGTCCGTCTACACCAGGAGCTATTAATAGTATTCCTCATTCTCCTGCTTCATCTACAATTGCTTCACTTGCATCATCGTCAACTGGTCCATCTTCTATCGGATCACCATACTCAAGTACATCAGATTTGGCTACATCAACTGCCTCTCCTGTTACATCACAATTGGATTTGCGAATGGCGCACGAGAGTCATGGCCACACTCTTCCTTACTCTCACCAATACCATAAAGGAGGGTCTCCTACTAGTCCTGGGATGCATGTTATGAATGTTCCTGTCAGCAGCATTTCTACTCCCTCTCCAACCTTACCAGCTTTATCTTCAACATTAACTACTCCTACAACAAAGAGTACATCTAACTCATATGTCAAGTCGTCTCCATCCACGCATCAGAATTATTATCCGTATAACTATCCCATTAGTTCAGCGACAACTCCACCAGCGGTATCGTCATCCTCATCGACTACATCATCGGCTACATCTACTCCTCAACCATTGGATCGTTATGTCTGTCCTGTCTGCAGTCGAGCTTTTAGTAGGCCAAGCAGTTTAAGAATTCATAGTCATTCGCATACTGGAGAAAAACCATTTGTATGCTCACATGCAGGGTGTGGGAAAGCTTTCAGCGTTAGATCAAATATGAAGAGGCATGAGAGAGGTTGCCATGCAATGTAATAAAAAATCAAAAGCTATATGGGTCTTTTTTGAAGTTTTTAATTTTTTAAAATGTTTATGAGTAAAATTTAGCTTTATTTATTATTTTGACAATTGATTTATGAATTTAGTTTATATATCCAAATGGCTTGTGAATTTTTTGGAAGTATTTTATATTCTATGGTCGTATTACTAGTTATTTTATATATACTCTTGTTGTTATAGTATTAGTATGGGCGTTATTGTGATGATGAATTGGTAATATTTAGCTAAGATGGCTGCTTTGTTCGATATTTTATGTGACAGAATGTGCGTATTTGTTTTTGTCTTGTTTTTGTCTTCATTTTACCATAATTTGGACTTATGTTTTGATGGATTTGGTATTCCAGTTGGTTAGCTGAAAATACAAGAAAAACTGTCTTTTATATATATTACTTTTGGATTAATATTTTCGTCTACGTCGTGTTAACAGTTCATTTTGCAGTCTATGAGATTTTCGATATTGCTACTATATCTGTATATCTCTTGAAACCATTTGACAGTGTAATTTTATAGTAGCAATATTTACTCTATGGTATTTGTATCTGTTGATATCTATGCATATATTTATCATTTCCGATTCTCTCTAGATCTATCTCAATGGCTCCTTGAGGTTTACCTGTGTATCCAAAGCAGGTAGACACATACCTGTTTTCAATTTCTTATAAAATTCTGAGCACTTTCGTTTTATCCTAATGATTGAGCATATTAAAATTACTAGTCTTTCTTAGTGCCACTTAATTTATATAATATTATATATATGAGTATAATCACTTACTAGGTTCACAGAGCTGAGAAATGAACTATGAGAAGTGATTGGTGAGTACTATGTTTTGAAGTAGACGAGCTGCTAATAAAGTTGTTCTTTCTTCAATAATATTTACACATAGAGACTATTTGAAATATCTATGGTCTGGATAAAGCTTCCATATTGGGAGATTAAAATATGCCTGTATTATTGGAAGTTCAAATAAATTGATGGAAATATCAATCGGTAGCAATGCTAGCATCTATTGGATTTTTTTATGAGAATGGTCGCTTAAAAGCGAGTTAAAAGATAATATATATATTACTTCATCAGTTGCAGAACTGTTCGTAAAAAATAATTTTTAAAAGTTCGGTATAAGAGACGTTAGGAGTGGCAATAAGTGGACGCCTTCGTAAATGAATCATTTAAATTGCAAGAGAAACTACAGAAGATTCCATAACGACATGTGAAATGCGATTATATAATAAAACATAAATAATGATCGAAAAGAAAATACTGAACTCATCCTCTTCATCTTTATAGATATATAATTTTGCCGATAGATCATCATCATCATCATCATCATCAAAAGTATTCTAAACGTGAATCCTTTTAAAGTCCCTTTCTTTCTTAAATTTCGTCGATTTTCCTTCTCAGGCAATTTTTTCGCCTAGCTTCATATGACGCCCGTATATAATCCTAGATATTATTTTGACTTACAGGTCATCCCAGCCAAAAATAAACTCCTGCGCCTTCTTTGCCGTCCATCCCAACCAACCGGCGTCATGCTGTCGTTTCGATCCTGCAAGTGAATTACCGTTTGTTGAAGTTTGAGAAGGTTTGTTTGAAGATGGATTTGAGTCACCTCCATGCGGAGAGAAGAACATCGATGCAATACCTCTCAGAGTACTTGATCCTCCAAGACCTTTCCGCTCTTTTTCTTTGAATATACCCTCTGGTCCATGTAGATCAATCCGTTTGCCAAGACTAGCTGGCATAGATGTAGTCCGCGACAATTGAGTACCAGGCGAACCAATGTCGGAACCATTTCCAACGTAGGAATACGGTGATAATAAGTTATTTGTATTTGACGATACACCGATATTTGATAACGAAGGATAGCCTCCTTGTTGAGGCTTTAGACGCTTATTATCGATATTTTCATCGTCTCGCAGCATCGGATTTACATTCAAACTACCAGGAGTTCGCATATTCGTAGAAGATCCATTTTGTCCTCCTGGTGTAGCCATCGATCCAGTTCCAGATCTTCTGATACTACCAGTAGCAGGTGCACCGTATCCTCCAATTGATGAATTACTTGGTATGCTCATTCCCTGTCCACTGGCGTTGGATGGTGCTGGCACACATCCAATTACATAGTCACCAACACTACCCAGAGGTCGTCCATTCTCTCCCAATGCTCTATTTGCAGCAAGAGACGAAGTATACGTTATCTTTACCCAGTTTTTGCCAGTCTCTACTGGTAAAACAGACGAAGGTATAAACTCTCCAGTGGAACTGCCTCTGGATCCCGAAGTGGGGGAGGCACCACTTAGGTGTTCCAGAATAGTTCCAAATCTCGAAAAATGTTCTACTACAACATGAGTTAATTCAGGTGGGAACCCGAAAATAATGACCGATGCAGGTTGTGACTGCTGTTGCGGCTGTTGTATTTGCTGGGAAGACTGCTGCTGGTCACCACTGTCTGACCTCATAGGAGTTGATGGTAACAAAGAGCTCATACTATTAGATGGACTACCACCAATCTGTAGCATTTCCTGGTCCACAGACTGCTCAGAAGGCAACGATGGAGTATTCGGCGCAACAGTTGTAGGTAACTGAAAAGCAAATGGTGACGCAGCACCAGAATCATATATAGAATCAGTTGGTGGAAGGTCCATAAGATCATCTGACCTCGCTGACGATGCTGATATGGAAACTGAGGTACGATTTCCATGAGGCTTCGGAGTTCCAAAAGAAGGACCTCCAAACTTGGATGAACCTCGTGTAGAAGAAACTGGAGTAGCAGACATCGACGGAGCCTTCTGAGAAGATGATATCTGCGAATATGTTTGTGATGATGACAACGGTGATGGACGATCAGATAGGTATCCTGGTGCATTGTTTTTATATTTCATATGTGTCAGATGTGATGGCACGTATCGCTTTTCATTACCCATCGACATCCATGCAGGTGAAGGCGGAGGTTGGACGGACCTTACTGGAGATGCTAGAAATGATTGTTGATATTGATTCGGACCGGATGTTGAAGTATTTATAGGCTGTTGTGAATATCTCAAGTCTAATGCAGACTGAGAGTGTCCGAGATTGGTATTGTATCCTCCAAACGAAGTATTTGCTTGATTAGGATTAAAAGGGCTACTGTTTGTGTTCAGTGGTTGTCCAAACATGGATGCTGGTTGTTGTTGTTGTTGTTGCCGTGGTTGTCCAAAGAGCGGCTGTTGCTGTTGCTGTTGCTGTTGCTGTTGCTGTTGCTGTTGCTGTTGCTGCTGTTGCTGCTGTTGATTCTGTTGTCCAAAGAGACTTCCTGAATTAGGAGTCAAACTATTTCCGAAACTAGAGCCCAAAGACGATTGAGATGTCACTGGAGTCTGCTGAAATGGCGAGACTGTAGTTGGCTGTACCTGGCTGCTATTATTCGGAGTACCGAACGAGAAAGACGGTGCTTGTTGCTGTGTAGCTCCGAACAAACTCATTTCATAAGCTGTATTTATTGACCTGCTAGCAATAGTATCTGACACTTAATTTCTATAGAAAATGGTTTCCTGACAAAGACTAGTGGTTCGATCCTTGTAAATCAAAATATATTATCGAGTTCTTCGAAGTTGGGGTGACCTATTTAAGACAGATGTGCTTACAGAAAAAAATTTCTGTTTGTAAACAAAATGATGGCAAAGGCGCGCTTTCACTTTTCAGGCGTTGCACTTTCAAAACGTCAAATTTTTGGACAAGGATCTTCCATTCTTTAAACGCCTACACTAGACAAGATTGTATACAGTACAAGAAATTTAACGACATGGCTTGATAAACTTTTTTTTTATAGATAAGACTTGTTTATGTATAAACTGGTAAAAATAGACACATATTATTTCTCATAGATAGAGCTAAAACACAAATTTGAACCAGACTCCTCATTACTGTCATTACTGTCATAAAATATTTTTCTCTCTTTACACCTATATACTTAGTTATTCATTTTCAAACTCATTCCCAAAACCCAAGAGGAAGTCGACAACTACATTTAAACACTCTAATTCGCAGCTCTGCTTAAGCAAAGTATAATCATCTCGACCTTAATCCAAATACTAAGCGTCAGATATTACAACTACTTGAAAGCCCTCAGGTCCATCGTCAGGATCCATCATGTAGTCAGAATTTAAGATATTAGCTGATGTTCTACTAGAAGGTGATGAAGCAAACGAATAATATTCGTTCTCATCACGCACGTAGTCGTTGTCATCATATTCGCCATCATATTCGCCATTGTTCGGCTCGAGAATCAAGTACTCAGATCCACTAGGTGCAATAGCTTGAGAGTCCAAATCATTGTCTGAATTTGCAATTTCGAGACTTGAGAGTGATTGATCTTCCTCATCTTCCTCTCCCATTAACATGGTACTTAACATGCCACCTCGTATATTTTCTTCAAGTCCAAGCCTTGAGGGTATTGGCTGTGGAAAATTGAAGTCACAAGAAGATATAGCAAGCGGATCAACATTGACAATGCTTGATTCAATTGTACTGCTACGTCTTCGCTTCGATCTGATGGTCTGTGAATAGTCATAGCTTTTTGCTCTCGTCCTTAAAATCCCCGTCCAATTATTTGCTCTCCTATCAGATTTTCTCTGCAAAGAGTCTACATTCTGGTTCTGATGATCTTTCCAGCCTGGCAAATATTTCGCAGTACTTTCCGATAGAGACTGCCATATCTTCGAAAATTTATGACCATCTCTTGCCTCTGCATCCTTCAACTCGGTTTTTGGTATTTCTACTAGGGATTCGATGACAGAAGAATGGGCATCATCGTTTTCATCATCATCACGCCCCTCTAACTGAGACTCTTCCTCTCCTTGCACTTGTGCTAAGCTTAAATCATTTCCGTGCCAGTATTGAGATTTTATAGCACTGCCCCTGAGGATATTTTCAGTAGAAGTAATATTCATTTCTTTCTTAAGCTGCGTTGCTTCACCTCTGTCTTTCCGTTTTCGCTTGTCTGCTGTGTTATTATCGCCTTCACTCAGACTGTTTCCGGGAGGCACAAAGTGTATCATCGGTGACAATATCGAATCCACGGCACGACTAGATATCAGGTCTGGTAGGGATGCATCATCATCCATAGCTCTGCTATGCTATATGATAGCTAATAATTTTAGCTTGAATCACTGTCTTTACATCCAACCGATCGAGTCGGCCAGGAGTGTGGTTGTGTGCGTATTTCAGCGTCCTGCCTAATAGTTCCGCTATTCAATTGATCTCTCCTATGGAAAATTCTCTATGTTGGCCCTGTAATACGTCTCTGTCTTCTCGGTATAATTAACACTGTTCAAAGTAGTAGCTGCATCGATCGAGCCTCTCGTTGCCTATTATCCTGCTTCTCGGTCTCTTTCTTCACCATTTGGCTCACTTGATCTGAATGAGACTGTGGAAAATTAAGAGGACCGAGCATACGGGGGTAAGGTTTTCCCATGATGAGCATCGCGATCTGTAACAGAATTGAGTTAATTGTGGCCACTAGAGAGCATGCACAGCCATATGTGTCGGAAATAACGTTTCTGATGACAGGTATAAGAATTTTCCGCAAGATTTGCCACTTGTTACAATATATTGTGGCTTGTAGTACTTAGGGCACAACCTTAAAGTCGGCTGTGGCAACATATGACGTTGGCGCTTACGTGGACTTCAAATTGAACCGCACAAAATATCTACCTACATAAATAGAGCAAAAAGTCGCTTTTGCTATAGATCATATTACTATATTTTACAATATTAAAGCAAATACTCTCTATTTAAGACTATTTTCTTGGTAGGATATTATTATAAGTTATGTTTTTTCTCGATAGATCTAACAATTGGAGTGGAATGAATGATAGAAGCGAGAGACCTGTTGAAGATGGAGACGAGAGACACCACTCTCACAGACACTTCGGTGGTCGGCCTGGCTTCGGTAGTCGATTTGGGTCTGGTTTAGGCCATCATGGTCGATTTGGATCTGATAATGACGATAGCGGGCCATCATTTCGAGGCCATCGTGGACGTAAGGACCAGGAGGCCGATGAATCGGAAAAACCGTCTGATGACGAGATTCCGTGGTCAAAGCGACGGCACCATGGCCCTTTCCATGGCAAAAGGGGTCGTCAATTCCGACGACGCGCTTGGTCTCATGCCACTCCATTAGAAGCATCTGGTGAGGATGACGATCTCGAGGAGTCTGATGGTGCGGAGAGATTAGCAGATTTTGAGCATGGTGGTCGCCGTGGACGTCACGCACATTACGGTTTAAATGGATATATCGACTGTTCTATGCATCCTAGAGGCCAGGGATCATCCTTTCCGTTTGGCCGACCTTATAGTTATGGACTTCATGGTCATCATGGATCTCATGGTCACCACGGGCTACATGGCCATCATGGGCCTGATGAACATCATCATTCTTCTCTTCGACCTTATCCATTTCATGGACCTTCATCTGATCCAGCACATGATCCACCTTCAGATGGTCCATCAGACGGTCCACATGATGAGTCGTCATCAGCAGCAGTACCAGCACCACCGTCCTTCTTGAATATGAAGCCTCTGGGATGCACGTTACCTCCATTGCCGAAAGAGTCACTCACTCTGCATCCTATGCGTGGATGTCAACGTGCACATGGTTCCAGAATGAAGTTAAATGGTCATCGAAGACGGCACGGTGGTCCGCTATCATCTTTAGCAATGTCAGCTTCATCGCGCGCACCACATCCATTACCGATGAACATATACAGATTAGAGCAATTATATGTTATTCAAGCTCTTGTATGTGGAATAAATCCAGATAGGTTGAACGTTGAGTTCGATAAGAAAACTCGCAGTGTTTTGGTTTCAGGAGAGATCAAGCTTGATTCAATTACTGGCAACAAATTAGATCCTGACAATTTTGTGCAATGTGAGCTACCAGATGGTCAGTTCTCCCGGTATTTTAGCATTCCAGATGAGGACGAGATTATTCCAGAAGGTATTAAGGCTAGCTACAAAAATGGGTTGTTGGAAATTGTTATTCCAAAGATCGAATCTGAAGATAGCAAGACAAAGATCATGGTCACTGTTGCCGATGAAGTTGAAATGGAAAAGGAGAATGAAGAAGAGAAATCTGTGACTGTCGATGATGATTTCAATGATGGTGATGCGGATACTAGAATCTCTGAATTTGCCGAAGACGATGCACTTAGTGTAAAGTCTATGGATTAGAAGTTCCCAATCGGAGTTTAATTGGCATCAATGTCAGTTGCCATTTTTAGAAAAAACCACACAAAAAAATGCTTCTGCAGGATTGAGTTGTATCTTTTAAGGTAGATATACTCATAGTTGCTTCTATTATATATATATGATTTTTTTATTTTTTTTTTAGAATCGAAATGATTGAGCTTGTTTTTATAATATTATATTTATTATTTATATTTCTCTTTTTTTTTTTTGCTTTGTTAGTGTTGTGTCTTTTTCTTAAAATAAAATGGTATAATCATAAAACTGAAATTACTGTTCGCTGCTACGTATATAGGCATAAATTTTTTTAGTAAAGCCAAAGGTCCTAATGTAATTAGAATCGACTTATGATAGCGTTATTATTATTCTCTTGTTCCAGACATGGATTTAGAGGCTATTAAGATACCTCGAACTCGAAAGTTGTTCTACGCGTTTACGTTTATTTGTTTAATGCCCGATATGGAAACAACTCCCCAAAACCTCAAACTACTCGTTTGTTTACTTCGAGACGCCTCATGTGCATATACAAAATCTATTAGTGCTTTTTCGTTATTTACAAAGTCCTTCTACCTGCTCTCTCTTCTTTCGGAGAAAATTTTTTGGATTTAGTTTTGGAGGCTAATAGATGTCTGATTAATGTCAGTGAATCAGCGTCTATGATTTTTGGATTTAGGATCGTGCTTTAGGAAATTTTGGATAAACGATTGTAGATTATATGGAATCCGGAGGGTGAGATTGCAATATAGACTGGCCCTTTTACAAATCATCATACGCAATTAGCAATATAGAGGCAAAAAGCAAAATAAAATACAGTTACGCGAGTTTTAGAGCAAAATAATGGTATCATCATCGTCGATAGACGATAGCAGTAATGATAGCTTGGAGACGAATGTTTCTGAATTTTTAAACCACTTACAAGACCTTCGATTGAAAGCGTGAGTCGATTGTCAATTTATTTTGTAATACTTATAGCTTAGTTGAAGCACCAAAATATTATTTAGTGATTATTCAAAGCCCTCAGTGGTGGGTACTATGATCTAGCTAACCTGACTACCATAGTGCGAATTCTGAGGAAAAAGCTCGCGCAAAGAAGTTAGAAGAAGAAATTGAAGAAGCCAAACGACAAAGACTTCTACGTAGACAAGGTATGCTTATTTACTTTTTGAGTAACTTAAAGACGCAGATGTAATCTCTTCCAGAGACCATTATTTTTAACAATCGCTACATATAGGATTATCTTCTCGCTCAACACTATCATACCGGCTAAGTAGTAATAATAGTGCCAACAATACACCAGCAAGAGAGAAAGTTCAACAAACAAAGATTGAAAGGCCTCTTACATCTGGTTACACAGCTCTTAACAATTTATCATCGTCGCCACCAGAAATGTTACCGGATTCTCCTCTTGCAAAAAGAATATCCGTCTTTGAAATACAGAAGCAAGAACATATAGATATGGCTAATTCCGATGTTTCTCATGGCACGGATATTTCTGCAGTTGCACTCAGTAAGGCAACAGAAACTAACGGCGACAGTAATATTCCATCTATAAAATCGGAGACTGTTTCTACAGAGATCCCTAAGATTCAAGAACAAAAGAGTTTTTCTGCTGCACCTATTCTCTCACCTCGAAAGCAGAATGCAGAGGAGTCTGATAAGGATAGAGACATGGCTGCTCGTGAAGAAGAGAGACTGTCGAAATTCCTACGGTCGCCATCTCAGAGAACTCCCGTTGCAAAAGACAAGCTTCAAGGAACATTCCCATCCCTTGCACCATCACCATCGAGACCTGCTTTTTCTCGCTCGCCATCCCCTGTGATATCACCTGCAAGTGATTTGCGACATACTTTAAGCATGTCACGATCTCCTTCCACATCACCAGAGAGACAGAAGTCAGCTGCTTCAGTTACCTCATCGCCCTTTCGCTCTAATAGGTACTCGACTGTCGGTACATTTGCATCTTCTGACTTTTACAATGGCAATTGTCCATCGCCCATTGCTCTAGAGCGCGGAATTGTCAACGTGTCTGACATTTCTAGACCCAGTTCGGCAATGTCCACAAATCCAATTCCGTCTCCAAGTAATGATCGTGGAGGTTCTTATTCTCCTGTTCCATCTCGCTCGCCATCACCGACCAAATTATCCTCTCCATTCCGTCCTAGCAGCCCTACCAAAGCTGGAAATTTTGTACATAGTGCCTTACGACGTGAGAACACTATTTCCAAAAGAATGTCAATGATCAGTCTTCGACCAGCTCCGATTGTCCTAGGGTCGTCATCGCCTATACAGGCCTCGAATGCAGAGGAGGAAGTATCATCCTCGGAAAATTTGGAGAGCTCTCTTGATAGCATTGAGGAGAAAGAGCCTCCTGCCTCCGAAGAGACAGAGAAATTTCGAGCGCCTACAAGCATGTCCGTGCCGCGCAAGCCTCTTCCTCGGATTCCAAATGTCTCTACAGAGGAGCTCCCTAAAACTCCAGAGCGCAGTCTATCGTACAGAATGAACACCATGTCTCTTTCTCGATCGCCAACACCTTCGCGATCGCCTACAATGATACGTTCAGAATCTAGAATTTATCGTGAAAGGAATAGAAATAATCTTGTGTCTCCATATTCGCAATCAACTGGTATTCGAAGTTCACCATCTAGAGCAGGATTTGTTGATTTGGGTGCTTCCCAGGAGAGCAAAAGTTTCTCAAACCCACAGTCAGAGACTATTGACGATTCAAACAAGGAAAATGCAGGTTCTGATCGTGACGGAGATTCTTCTCCGACAACTTCACGCAGGTCTCCTTCTTTATCTACCTCTCTCTCTTCTATTCAGCGCTCTCCTTCTCGCGCAGCATATTTACATCATGGCAAGAGATGGAGTCCAAACAAATCTTCATGGCTTGAGAATGCTCTGTTAAAGAGCGTAGAAGGCGTACCTTCTCCGCGACCACCTGCAGTAGTAGCTCCAAAAGATGAGCCAGAAAATGAATAAACCAATTAATAATTTTCTGCTTCTGTTTCTAGATTTTTGCTGGTTGAGAAACACGATTTATGTCAATGTTATTTCTATCTAAATTTTTACGTCTTTATATGTGTGATGTGTTTTATGTTCTCATTACTTCTCGTTCTTTCGGTTTAAGAAAAGAAGTAAGGTAACAAAATATGGAGAGCAACGGTTTTATACTAGCGATCCTTAATGGTTTCGAATCAGTACTGTTGAATCGAATTCTTTATATTCTTCCTGTCTTCGTTTTTGGCTCTCCTTTACTTTTTACTTCTCTTGCTATTTCTCAAATTTTGATGTCACTGCCATATATGATTTAGTTATACTGTCTTTACTTCATTTCATCATTTGTCACGTTCCTTTTTCTATACTTTTGCAGTATTTGCAAATCAATGCTCTATATAGCAATTTAATGGAATAAGCTTAGTTAACATGGCGAACAGCATCTTTTCACATTTTACGTATATATTTTTATCTCATCCTTAGAATATTGTATTAATTAAATCTTATATAAACTAACGTGTTCTATAGCCTATTGAATGATTACATTGCTTCATGTTGACAATTGAAGTCGAGATTTGAAGTCTAGTATCTTGATGATTACAGTGCTGTTATCGTATTAAGATTCCCAAAATTCTAATATATGGTTATAGTCGTCTCCCAATCTCCCTTCTCCTATTTCGTAGATCTTAAAATTATTCGCATTTCTCCTATAGCACATACTGTTATTCAGTGTGACAGCAAATAGTAAAAAAATAGATGGGTTTGACTTGGCAAGAAGCTTCAGGAGATATATATAACGACTAGCATAGTGTATAATACTTTACTATTTAGTTTGATTGTGCGGACACCGCGCAAATCCTCTTGAGTTTTATCGAAATCAACGACATCCATCATTTCGTTTGAAGCAAGGTTCTTTTTGTTTTTTTTCTTAGACTTCGATAATAGCACATTGCAGATATCAAAATGACATCTTCGGCTGGAATAACTAGAGGCCACCCTTCTGTTATCATTGCTGCAATGATGAAGAAGAAACTCGACGGAAATGATACGGATCCGGACAAACTTGCAGCCATGGTAAAAGGACTGGAAAATACGACTCATTTCAAATCCGAAGAAGAGCGTCAAGCTCCATCTAAACCTCTGACACATGTAAGATGTTCTCAATTGACAATTAACTTTAGTTTGTCGAAAGAGTGTATTAAACTATGTATGCTTTAATTCTACTAGATCACCAAAGGACGTGCGAAAGGGCCGAAGCGAAAACTGCCAACCTCAACGTCAAAACTTGAAGAACCTCATAAAGACGAGACGGATAACATTATTCTATCGAGTTCTAATACTTCATCAGCATTGTCGTCGGCTGTTCTAACAAAACCTCTTAATACAAGTGGGTCCAAAGCAAAGATGCCTCCCTCGCCTCCTAGGAAGCCAAGCAATATCTCAAACACTGAGCTTTCAACAAGATCATCTACATTTCTCTATTTTGAATCACAGTCTAATATCCATGAGAAGTTGCTGCTTTTCTCCGAAGTTAAGATGTCTTCTGAGCTGCCTCCAGTAAATCACGCGAACATTAACAGTAACTCTGTTAGCTTAGCTGAACTTGCACGTCGCAAACCGCCGGTCTCTCCAATGAAGAAGAATGCTATTGAAGCAATGGAACCAGATCTGGTGAATCTTAAGCAAAAAAGACCAGGTAATTTGTTTGGCCCGTCGAATTTGCGTGCTCCAAGACCTGCAATTCTGGAAAGGATGCAAACTTTACCTCTTCAATCTACGAATTCAGCACCGAAACCAAAACCGAAACCAGAAACGTTAGTAGCTTCTATGAGGGAAGAAGGTGTTTTGAAATTTAAGAACATGTTTGAGAGACAATCAAAAAACCTTCTAGCTGTCTCAGAAAAACCAAAGCCAAAGCCAAAACCTCAGGTTCACTCAAAGCCGTCATATTTGCATCAACGATCAAAGAGCATAGAGAAAATGGAGACGGCCAAGTTTAGATCGAAGCCGAGTGTTGCTCCTAAACCAAAAGCTGTGAATCCGGGCACTCTCTCCAAAATGACAGGGGAAAGTAGGCTAGATTTGGCGAAAGAGAATAATATGCCGATAATGAGAACAACAGAAGCAAAGGGGAAAGTAGATGTTAAAAGGTCGAGTGAGCCAGAAAGAGTATCTAATACTCCCCATTCAGTTTCGCCAATTTCGTCTAATATGCTTAAACCTAGACCTCTGTCGCTGGCTTCTAACGCGCTGGTCTCTCGCTGGGAGTCGATGGCAGTCGAAATGTCCAACGTTAAAAGCTCAACATTTATCGCAAGTAATGCATCAAATTGGTCACCGGCACCGAAACCAGCACCGAAACCAGCACCGAAACCACTCTTCAAATCATTTGAGGGACTGAAACCAAAGCCTACGCCGTATGTACCTCCAAAGCGTGCTTCACTAGATATTCGGAGATCTGATATTGAATATTCGCCGGACCATAAGCGTCCTTACAAATCAGCAGCTATGCTGACAAGTTCAGAGGGTGTGGTAACCACTTCTAATGGTAGATTTCCTCTGGACAAACCACCTATAGTGAATTTGCATACTAAGCCATTGTTTGCGCGCAGTGATTCATTTGATACAAACAAGTCAGTTTCAGTGACTACAATCCAAGTTGATTCCATGACTGACAATGAAATCGAACGATCTACTTGGGCGTCATCATCTACGTCTGCAATGGCAGCTTAATATCATAGACAGGTTGCAATTAGTCAACTGGTAATTTATACTATTTTTGTATCGTGCATTTTGTGACAATAATCTCTAATAATTAATGATATATGCTTTTGTCTATTTCTCTCTTTTTTTGATTTATCATCGGATATGTACAGAATGAGATTTTATTCACCTTTTCCCTATGTAATTACATGGAGCTCTATTTGTAACTTCTTGTATGGTTCTTCGCACGTATGAACATCAGTAAAAATTGTAAGCACGTTATTTAGTTGCATGAGTCAATCTGGAAAGTAACGTTTATAAACCGGCAAAATCCGTTTTGCTACTCGTAGAACAATTGGAGTAAGTAGCTGATGAAATATATTAGATACATATAGACTGCTTGTGGATTGTTTATGTCGTTAGGTTTAAAGCTCTGTTCCGCTCAAAATGTAACGCTCCATTTCAGAAGTTTCATTCATGTATATTCTCCCAAATACTTTCTTACGGGAGCTTTGTGGATCTTCTAAACAGGATCTATCTTTTATAGTGGACTACTCTTGATATAATACATACTCTTAGTCAATTAGACATATTAAAAGAGCTTTTATTAAATATTTATTTATTTCGTCTTATCGAGTACCAAAATATTACTGGCGCTTTAATTGCAAGGCTAGTAGAAGAATGGCCGGCGATTCATTTACTCGAAACCATGTCGATTACGTGTTCGCCGCAGAGTTTGACGTTGACCAAGGACCTGTCGTCCGCTTTCAGTATCCAAGTCCTTTAATGGAAGGAGATGAGAAGTAAGATAGTATTTTTTACAAGCCGTAGAATAACGAAACAGTTTTGCTCTCGAAAGATAGAAGATATATGGTAGCACAGGGGTTGCCAGGAGAAGTCGTTAGCTGAAAGTGGAGAACATATTGAAAACGCATCATTCTTTAAAAACTTGCTTCTAACATAAAATTTAATCTACAGCAATGTTCTTGCCGAGCTTATGTTACCTGATCAGATTCATTCTAGAGGCCAGGATTGGACTGTCTTTTTTCACCACAAGACATTTGACGAAGGGACTGTTTTGGATCCGAGCTCACGACTTTACATATTAAACTTGGTCAACAGAAAAATCGACGATGATGCTCGAAGAGGTGCTGTAGTGCGCTCCATGGCTGTTTGCTCACGACATCCATTTATTCATGTGTTTAAGCCAATATTAGTTCTTGCTCTTGAGGAGTATTTTGAGACATCGTCCATCGACACTCTGAAAAAGCTATATGATGCCATCAACAAGCTCGACATAAGTGAAATACCAGAATTGTCTCTATATGAACTTCGTATATTGAGAGAGAACTCGACGAAGAATATTCTTAATGAGAAATTTCCGGGTATCAGAGATCGAAGGCCCAGTAAAGGCTCAATTAGTAGTACGAAGACCGCCATTGATTTCGATAATCACTTCTACGATACTACAATGACGTGGAATAACAAGAAAATACAAGTACATATTCCAGTTACTTCTTCCAGTGAAATCGTTGGCGATGCATCACCCGTGCCTCTTTTAAAATGTATTTGTGATGGTCCAAACAAACCTTTTACTACCCTTCATCCTCATTTGACTATTATGGGACAGTCAACACCTGCTCTTTTAGTACTCGTTAACGCACTACTGACCGAGAAGAGAATTATCTTTTTGGGTCATGGAAAACCTGCACACGAAGTTGTAGATGTCGTTCTATCTGCCTGTGACCTAATAAGTGGCGGAGGTGTTCTACGAGGATTTATGAACCGTGCATTCCCTTATACTGATCTTAGTAAAGTGGATAGTTTGTTGGCTGTACCAGGCTATATCGCAGGCGTCACCAATCCAACGTTTGAAGCTCATCCATCATGGTGGGATGTTCTTGTTAATATCGAAAATGGCGAAGTTACAATTTCTAGGGATATTACTTTTCCGCAGACCAAAAGAGCTGTTCTTGACCATAGCGTGAACGTGAATATTGAAGACAGTACTGATTTGGCCTTCCTTGAAGATATAAGATTTTTACTTACAAAGCGTGGTACCGAGGACTTGATCAGACTTAAATTTCACGACTATATTATCAAGTTTATCCAAATGGCTTCGGACTACGAGGAGCTCCATCTTGATATTGGTGCTAGAAATCTGCCTTCAGATGAACAGGGATATGTCATACAGGGTCATGGATGTGTATGGGAGAGTGATGCCCAAAGAGATACTGACATCTATCTACACGCTGATGTGATTGAAGCTTGGCGACAAACGAGCAGCTATAGTAACTATGTTGCCGACTCAATTGAAGAGAGTGATATTATGCCTATCAAGAACATGGATATCAATTATCACATTGATAGATTGAGAAAGCTTCATCTCACCCATGACGAGTCAGCCATGGTATATTATACCTTGTTTGACAATATTATTGGTTATGATATGATCACGCAGCTCCTGTCCGTGATGCCTCAAAGTCAGGGAGGGCTAGCTCCAATTTTTATCGGTCTATTTCACCCCATTGGACATACTAGAAACGTTGTTCTTGAAATACTCGAGCGAATTCGACAGCATCCTATTGGTATCCACTTCTTTAACGAGTCAAGCGAGTTTTACAAGCTTGCCTTTGCACGCGCTTGGACTCAGAAGAAGGAAGTTGATCCTACCGATGGGGATATGAGTGAATATAATGAGCCTCTGGGCTATGACATCGCTCCCGACGAAATTGTGTCTCGAAGTTAATTCTTATGGTCGTTGATGTAAGAATGCTTGAACATCTTGTTGTCTGACAATAAATAATTTGATCACCTTGGTCGATCGTTCTACTCTTGCTTCTAGCAGTAATCAAGCAAACCATATTGACGTCTTATAATTTTGTTTTTTCTTTTTGGGCTATTGTTCCTTTGGTTGGTTGTTTTCCTGTCTAGTTTGTCTCGTTAATGTATTAATTACGAG
The DNA here is from genome assembly GCA_030568195.1 of Dipodascopsis uninucleata var. uninucleata. Lineage (NCBI taxonomy): Eukaryota > Fungi > Ascomycota > Lipomycetes > Lipomycetales > Lipomycetaceae > Dipodascopsis > Dipodascopsis uninucleata. The sequence continues at coordinate 316,026 of JAJLTO010000015.1, forward strand.
GTACATGGCACTACCTCTTAATATGGTATGCTATATTTCTCTACTCTTTTATTCTCAGTACGGAGCCTACCGCTCTAATTGCGTAGAACTAACTAAACGGTTCAATTTTTTTTTGTATACATATGCTAGAATAGTATTTCGCTATTTTGTTGTTGCTTCTAGTCGTTTATAATTTGTCGACTGTAATCTATCGACTATAATCTGATTCCTTCATTTCAATGTTTATTATTACGTAATTTATAGATCCAAAATTGGTAATCATTTACTTTAGTGGTCGCATATTAATTTAGCAAATTGTTCTGTTATACACCCTAATACATTTAATTAGTAATATCAGGATTTGCCACATAGCACGTGATTGATTGGAAATACGTACGGAAACCCATTTTAGAGCTTCCTAGAATAATTTCGCAGTATTGAATATTTATTTATTTGGTCGTAATTTTTATATCCACAGACACCCAGTTTCGCTATTTTTCACATAAATAATAGTGAAGATTAGTGGATTGGACAGGAATTTTCTCTGGCATAATTAACAGGACTATTGTGAGTATCAAGTTTCAGAATGGCGTTTGCTTCGGTGGTTTCAGGACCGTCGTTGTCATCGACAGGTCCTACCCAGTCAGCGATGGCATCAGTTTCTCAACCAGCGTTTCAGCGCAATCTGAATCTTCATCTCATTTGTCCTGATTGCAAAGAGGTTCCTCCGAACTTAGTGGAGAACTTTAGTGACGGTGATATGGTCTGCGGATCTTGTGGTAAGTGAAGTTGCTTTAGATAGTTTACTAGTGTTGTTGAATTCTGTAACTGCAAGAGGGGGCAAAAACAGGAATCAGTTAAATGATATTAAATGGCAGAGGGCGAAGAATATATGAATGATGGCTGTTATACATCAATGAAATAATAGAATGTATAGTTGCATACATTTTTAGATAAGTACTGACAGTATTCATCAAATACAGGTCTCGTCCTCGGTGATAGAATTATAGATACCCGATCGGAATGGCGTACCTTTGCGAACGATGACCAAGGAAACAGTGATCCATCTCGTGTTGGTGAAGCTGTTAATCCTCTTCTAAATGGTAGCCAACTTGATACCATGATCTCATATGGAGCACCCGGAAACAATGCTGCTAGAGAGCTTAATCGAGCGCAGAGCAAAGCAGTTCACGATAAGAAGGATACTGCTCTACAAAGTGCTTATGCTAAGATATCACAGATGTGCGAACGCTATTCTTTACCAAAGATGGTGCAGGATGCCGCTAAAGAGATTTATAAGATAGTGGAAGATAATCGAAAACTAAAGGGCAAGTCTCAAGAAAGTATTGAAGCTGCAGCAATTTTTATTGCTTGTCGACAATCTGGAGTTGCTCGAAGTTTTAAAGAAATTTGTCTTCTGACAAAAGTTCCAAAAAAAGAAATTGGAAGGGTAAGCTCTGCTTTTTTCGTAGACTGAATTCTTATATTATTCTGAGGCTGCTGTTCTGAAAAAATATACATGAGCTTTGGATTATGCCTAAAGCACAATAAATGAGAGGACCTAAGGAGATGGTCGCAGTGCCATTTATAATTGTTCTGTGTGGGCATAATGAATACCTTTAGATATAGATGAGTGATATAGTTGGGCGTATAGTGGTTTTACGAAATGTTTCATTAGAAGTGCTCTAATATTAATGCTAAACTAGATCTCGAAAGTGATGGAAAGTATTTTGCTAGCGAATGGATCATCTTTGTCCTCTGCACATGCCAACGAGCAGGGCTATCAAGCCGTGGCTACTAATGCCGAGGATTTAATGAATCGTTTTTGCTCGCATCTCGGACTATCAACTCGAGTCACAAGTGGTGCACAGTATATTGCTCGACGAGCGACTAGCGAAGGTATTTTGGCTGGAAGATCACCAATTTCAATCGCTGCTGCAGCTATTTACATGGCAGCAGGTTTGTTTGGTGAACCTCGATCAGCGAGTAAAATTGCTGAGCGTGCTAGTGTTAGTGATGGCACTATTAAGACTAGCTACAAATATCTATGGGAAGTTCGGGACAAGCTTATCGATCCGCAATGGCTGGAGACAAAGAAGGCTTCCATTAGTGGACTTCCAAAAGTATAAATGCATTTAACTACAATAATATTTAGTTATAGGTTACTGATTAGGATTGAATATATGCATAGCGTCCTACTAGTTCTGTGTTGACAAGATGGACGTGTGATTATATTGCATTCTATACTATTTCACAGACATTTTATTAAAACGATCTATGGCAGCATTTAATTTTAAGAATTTAATGTGATTAATTAGCAAAAAAAAGTCACATTTGTATGAATATTATTTGATTACATCTCATTTGGCTTTAACAGCAAGTGAATATGATAAAGTGGAAACTAACAACGATGGCAGTAATAGTTTGACTTAGCAGTATGGTTGTAATTAACGTAAACTTTCGAATCCTACAGAATTGGCTGTGGGATAATCGAAACAAAACGAACAGTTTTAAGAGTCATGAAGCTAGTCTTTAAGCTATACTTGACTATTATACTATTATAGTGACTATAGATAATCTCATTCATTATTTGAATCAATGAGAGGGAGACCTAAAGGTATTTTTTTTTTGATTTTCTTGTTCAATACTGAAATGTTTTCAGTTTAATAATGTACGAAATAGATGTTTTATACAGGAGCTTTGTAACCGACTGTGGTTTCGGAGTTTGGAGGAATGGAGGAATGAAAAATACAGAAGCGTAAAATTTGAAGAAAGTGTCTAAAAAAAGATGAAAAACGGAATAAATTTTATTAAAACAATATTTATCTTGACTCGATTTTTTATAGTTCATTTGTTTCATTCATTAATGAGGTTTAAGTTTAAGTATGGAACAAGTGCTTTCTTCTGTCACTAGATACTTTTAATATATATCTTTTCATCCCGTAGTTATTCAATAAAGAATTTTTACACTAACAGATAATTCACAATAATGGCCATAAATACTCCTAAAAAACACTACCTGCTGAAGAAAAACTGCTGCTCTATATATACAAAAAATTTATATCGTAGTAAATACTAGTCACAATACAAATAGAATATACTTAACATTGCACAGATGAAATCTATAAACTCACCAATGTATCCGGTATTATTACAGAAAGCAAATAGAGAATTAGGCTCATCGTACCCACTATAAACAACTTTTATTAATGCTTAATGCTCATCCTTTAAGAAAAGGGTGTCGTAATGCCTCACTTGGAGTCAAACGCTTTTCTGGAATAAGAGTAGTACATTTTTCGACAAGGTCGATAAATGATGCCAAAGTACGTTTATCTTCTGATTTGCCAGAAGCAGACAAAATCTTTCCTTTTATATCTTTAGGGACCATACCAATCGTTCCTGATGGACTCATGTAGGGCACGACCTTAGTGACAAGTTTACCCGTCACACGATCAGTTTCTCTAGATAGAAAGTTAAGGTTTTGATCAAAATGCAGATTAACACATTTTCCTCCTCTTCGCAGCAACTTTTGAGGCAGGAAGCCTTTAGTGTCCATAATGACTTTCAACATATTATTATTAGAATTTCCTGGGAACAGTATGCGACCAGTATATAATTCATATAGCGTACAGCCAATAGACCATGTGTCAATTGCGAAATCATAAGGAAGACCTAAAATAACTTCCGGTGCTCTATAAAATCGAGAAACCAAATATGGTGTTATGTCATTTTCGGAAACGTCCGATGCCGAGCCCAAGTCGCATACTTTAAGCATTGCTCTATTTTCATTTACAAGAATATTGTCGGGTTTGATATCTGCATGTAAAATGTTATTTCGACGAAGATGTAAGAGAGCAAGAAACATCTGCTGAGCGTATGCTCTAACAGCTGGAAGTGAGATACCAACATCACGTCCAAATCTTTTAAGAACTTCCCGAAGATTGATACTATAAAGATTGATTAGTATGAGGAATCAGTAATAGTACATCCAATCAATCCAACCTACCTCATGCTCTCGAACACAAGACATAAGTGGCCTTTATGGTCGAAATGTCGCAGAAGTCTAATAAGATGCTTTTTATCATCTGGATCTGAAGAATTCAAACTTTCAAGTATACCCATTTCTTTCATACCAGCTTTGTGCCTGTAGAAAATATCTCTTAGTAATGGACAGATAGTCATAGTAAAAATATCAACTTACATTATATCATTATTCCTTATTATTTTGATAGCAACTTGTGTACCATCGCTGTGCTGATTGTCAACTGCTTTAACAACTGACGAAAACATTCCTTTTCCAAGATTAGCCTGAACGTGGTATCTTCCATCAAGTAATTCTCCAATAATAACACGATAGTAACCCTCATCGTCGTCAAAGTTATCATGCAACGAATTGACAGCCTTCTGCTGTACGACAGGTATCTCACCTGGGTTTATAGATTTCCTTCTGGACGAAATCGATGTATCAGCAAATATGTCATTTTCACTATCACTACTGCCAACATCAAACATATCGTCAATATCATCTTCATGGTTTTCGTCCTTCCTTTGGAAAGAAACGACCTCGTTCTCGGAGCTTTTATTTTCAATATCGTTTTCCACTTTGAAGGCAGTAGGTTCTTTACTATACTGTAAAATCTCCTTACGATCATCAACTGGATCATAATCAACTGCCGAACGACCATCAGTTAAACCAACTGATAACGTAGGATTCGCCTGCAGATTAAATTCAGGGCTCACCGTAACCGTTTCAGGCGTCCGATCTCTACTGGATAACAGTTCTGCATTTGGAGTGGGTATGCTTACCGGCTCCGAAGGAGGAGTTGCTGATTCATTTCGATACTTCGCCAAAATTGCTTCGCGACGTCGCTTTCGCTCAGTCCTAATAGCTTCTTCGTCGGGCTCTTGTTGCTCAATATAATAGTCATCATAATCCTGGGAGGTTAATTCTGTAACATTATTAGCTTCAGAAACAGGAGAGTTGGAAGCCTTGAGCTTTTTGGCCGGCCTCAGGTCTGATCTATCGTGATTTCTGTCTTGCTTTGACTGCGAAACTTTTCCAATAGACCTTGGACCATCAGCTGACAACTCACTGCGACCAGATTCAGGTGTCCTATACTTTATAGTGCGTGACTTTTCATCTAAGCGATGGTCACCATAGCGATCTGTCTTGTATATGTCTGAACGGTACCGTGTGCTCGATCTATTGTATTGCTGATGGAGCCTTGGCGATAGGATGACTTTCTCATCTTGTGCCTCTACTATTTCTCCGTCCGATAGTGAGTCTTCCGTAGACGTCATTAGAATCATACACACACTATATGCTTTAAAAAAACAAAAAAGAAGCGCTGTCTAATAAAGAAAAAAGGAGCATGTAAAAGTGATAGAATAAAGTATAGCTCAACCACCCTAGCGATAATATATCAGTTGTGGGCGAACCATATCAGAATGGTATGCACTGAATATATGGCATATCTGCAGCTATATTACATGATTAATGCATAAGTGTATGTATGATTTGCGCACACATACATTTGTTCCATGACTAGTAAAATCATCATGAAAATTCTACAAGCATCATTATTTCCAAGAGTGAATAAAACTATAATCATGTCTGGACGTCAGGGAGGAAAAGCCAAGCGTACGTGACATATACAGTCATATATGTCGGATTTATTTTAAACTGAGTAAACTAACAGCCTGATTTTTCGATTATAGCTTTGAAGGCACCAAAGAAAGATCGTAAAGACCTCGATGAGGATGATAAGGCCTTCCTAGAAAAGAAGAAAGCTGAGGCTGCTGCACGCAAGGAATTGGCACAGAAAGCGGCTAAGGGGGGCCCACTTGTCACTGGCGGTATCAAGAAGTAAGTAAAGATATATTACTATCAGATGGGATATTATTATAAAGTATGTGACTTTAGTAACATCAACCGCTATGTTTAGATCTGGAAAGAAATAAAAGAAGCAGGTTTTGAAGACAAATTCCGCCTTTCTATTATTATTTCTAATGTTACATAGATTATATATAATTAATTCGTTATGAATATTAATGCACTTCTACTCTCAAAAGCGCCTTTCTTATATGACCCAAATATACTTAATATTATGTTTGTTATAGCGGCAATACTGTATAAGTTGTTGCATGTATATTTGAGTTACAGAATGGTAATTACGGGGACGAATCCGATGGTTTGGATTCAGCAGAAGAAGGAGCAACAGTCTCTGCAGGCACGTCAGTAGCAGTCGACAAGGAAGACGTTGCACATGCTATGTTCGTAGTATTTGCAGTCGATGTAGTAGTACGTCTCTTGCGCTGTCTCATCACAATTCTGTCATTTTCCTCATTGTACCATCCACAACCTAGTTTGTTTACACAATCTTCCCATTTCCATCCCGTAAGTTTTTCGATTTCCGATTTCTGCATAAAAAAATACGCCTTTCCAAGACGTTTGAGTGTTTCTATGGCCATGAGACGGTCACCAAACATCATAATTCGCAGTCTGGCAGGGTCAGTCTCAGCTCTTAGTCGCCTTCTCCACAAGACATAGTCCCAGTCGGCCCAAGACCTTACTATTTGTCGCAGGGACAAATCATCAAATAAATTGTATTTAGCCAGCGCCTCGAAAGCAGCAGGAATATCGTTATTGAAGTGCACAAGATGAAGAATATAGATTGCGCCTACTTCATGTCTTTCAGCCTCAGAGAGAGGCATTGTGTCTAAGAGTCGTCTAACAGATGGCACATACGACTGGTAGTGTCCCATCAGTGCTGTTGTTCTGGCAGAGAAGAGTAAGACCGACTTCTCAAATTGAATGGGAGCATCAGAAGCCTGAACAGCCTCGCGCAGACGTCTAAGATCAAATATCACAGAGTCGAGGGATGCTCTCGAATGGACGTCTTCTTTGTAGGTTTGGTCCTCCTGGCTGGTATTTTGTTCTCGATATTCCCTCTCAACCGAGCCAACTGGTTTCACTTCCTGCTCAGTGGTATATGACTCCTCTACCGCGACAGTACTCACGTTATAGTCCTTGTTTTTGTTGGTTTCCTGGACCTCATTCTTCGGTACAGGCTCTTTTGAGCTGGTTTCATTTTGTTCCAATTCAGATGTCAAAGTCAGCGTTCTAAAAGTCTTTCGCAGAGATTCGACGGAAACAGAGGCACACACCTCCAAATACTTCTGCTGAATATAAGCAAAATATCGCTTCTGAGCCGCGAGATCACTTTGCAGATTCGTTTCTGTTCCTCTCGATACGAAGCCGATGTCGGAGAACTCAGAAGCCGATCCAACTGATTCCCTATATTCTCTGAAATCCTCTGCTTCCCCGGTATACAGATGGATTTTTTTAGGCATGTTTTCGCTCCCCTTGCATTACAATCTCGCTGATGTCTGTTATGGATCACTGCATCAACGCACTTGTTTTGCTCAGTTACAAATCATACGGGTTCCCGCAGGCCGCTCTTCCTTGTTTCTTCGGGTTTCTTTAGTAGCTTATGCTATTAGTATTGATATTACTATCTGCTTGTATTTGTCAATCCCCTTTCTGATTCTCATCTGCTTCGCATGACCTTAGCTTTCCTGTCTCCAATTACACCATCTGCACCCTCTGCTTTGGCCTGCTTCTCAGTTGTCTACATTACACCAGCGAAACAACTATGTACATACGTTGCCTAGACAACACTTTACCCGGTGGGCCCTCACACAAACCCCTTGTTTAACACATAGCCATTCGGCTACAATGGAAACCCTTTTCAACAGTTTTGACCTCGTAGCCCGGTGAATTCACGGTGCGTGTTGGGGATTGTGAGCCCGTTTTGAAGTTCCACCTCTGCCGGATAGCAGGGAATGGGCTTTCGTGTAGTTGGGTGGTGGCTGCTCGAAACAAGCATCCAAATATTGAGTAGCTCTCTGAGCACACATATTGAGAATCCTGAAACCCACTAATTGCAATGGGAGACCTAGTCTGGTAACATATATCCTGTAGCTGAGTTGTCCACTAGTAGGAGAGAGAGAGCACCAGTTGTTGATATCTAATCCGTTACAGTGAATTGCTAGCATGTAGTGTTCTCCAACTGTCTTTCGGAAACACAATCACAATCGTATTCGGTTAAATATTACCATAAGCCGGCCCAAGCGACAGGTTACCCGGACTGTGGTCAACAAATGCAGCAATTATGACAGTTGGAGTAATCAGGGTAGTGCAAATTATGCGAAAGTTCCCATGAGTGCTGTCTCATATATAAGAACTGTAGAGCAGTCGTAAAAAAATCCGCCTGCAACGGTTGATTTGCTAGTGAAGACGATTTCTAATTTCCTGCTGGGTGATTGCTATCTTGAGTCTTGGACACTCTGAGAATACGCTACATATCTGAAATCTGGTACGACGGCTCTATAGATAGAAGACCTGGGGGGACAGTATAATAAAGTAGGCGGTCAGGAGATAGGCTACCAACGCAGAGATCGAAGAGAACAGTAGTAAAACCGAAAACTCTCCTTCTATATTATTACCCATAGAAGTTGAAAGTAATACAAATACAAAATCTACGAGTATGATATCTGCCACTTCAGCTTTGACTAAAGCTTGCGTGGTGTCGTCTTCTTCCGCGGCATCAAGTTCGTCTATATCATCCTCATCTGGTGGGAATGGATATCACCGAAATGCAGTATACGGTCAGCTAGGCGTTGAAGACAAGGATTTTAACGAGGCACCTGAAACCGAAGAGCTGTCTGAACCTGATACGCCTAAGAAATCACTAATCAACTACTCCTGTGTGCATATCGATACCAGAGAGGAAGACTCGTCTAAATCTCTAGCCAGTGAGACTAGAGATTTCTACAATAGTTCAAATGCGGCGGCATTGCACTTGATCACTGTCATATGGGATGACCTGCCTGCATGGAGGCGCGACAATCACTACATTAGATCAGGCTATAGAAGGGAGACCTTTTCGTTCTGGGGGTGTGTCAGATCGCTTTCATACTTTCATAATGAGTCGATTAACATCTATTCACATCTTTTAGGGTCTCTCTTCTTTTTGTCCTTTATTGGTGTTACTCTTCACATGTACTTACCGAAATATCCGTCGACGTCGTCACTAGACTTTTTAGTGTTTATGGCATTTTTTGTAGGTGCTGTGCTTTGTCTTGGAATGTCTTCTACATATCACTGCATCAACTGTCACTCGGAATCAGTCGCAAAGTTCGGAAACCGGCTTGATTATCTTGGAATTATCTTCTTGATTGTAGGCTCCTTTATACCCTCAATCTATTATGGATTGTATTCTATTCCGCAGTATATGCCAGTTTTCTTTGGTTTGGTTCTTGGTCTTGGTACCTTATGCACAATTGTTACACTTCGAAAAGAGTTTGCTACGCCCACCTGGCGTCCGTTCCGAGCACTTATGTTTGTGATTTTCGGACTCAGCGGAATTATTCCAATCACTTTCGCTGGCTCGAGACTTGGATATCACGAACTGTCAGAACGCATTGGATTGCCCTTTCTGATTGCTGAAGGTGCCTTATATATTGCTGGTGCCGCTATTTATGCTGCTAGAGTACCAGAGCGATTTAAGCCTGGTGCTTTTGATTTGATTGGATCGTCTCATCAAATTTTCCACTTTTTTGTTCTTGCAGCAGCCATTTCACACCTGAGAGGGATCATTATAGGTTACGAAAATACCCATGGAGTCTACGGGGCTAATATGATTTAAATGAGTTAAATTTAGCCGGAATTTTGTTTGTATATTTTCTTCTTGTTACTCTTGCTATGGCCCTTCAAGACTATTATATTTTTCCTTTTTTTAACTGCCAAGAAAGAAAACGTCTACAGAACTGAATGAAGGATTTTGATATAGATGTGGAAAGGCGTTAGATTGTATATTACCTCTTCAATGCCAATCCAAATGAGGAATGACATGTCATTAGGTTAATATATAGATTTTTAGTCGTCAGTAGATAGAGTATTATATTTTTACGGCATATCACGACTTTCATTATCAATACATAGCTCTTGATTTTTTCTAGCAGCTACTAGCAGAAGGTTTTAGTCCTATATATATGCTGGCTGACAAATTGAAGTTATAGCGCATCAGGACCTTGTGATCTCAAACCATGCTTCTTTCTAAAATTAATCTACAGAATTAATTGAGAACAATTTATTTATTATATTTTGTATATAGCTGCTAATTCATTCCACTGTCAAGATATCTAAATATCATAGCTTCACGTACACTTTTAATGTTTACATGTTAGTTGAGAGCTTTAGTAAAGAGCTGTGACTTATCGGGTTAGGTCTATTAAGAAACTGAACTTTCAACACCACTGAATTGGATCAGACGGCAACACATGGTTCGTAGGCGACTCGAGACTGGCAAGGAAAACATAAGCGGCGACTGATTTGTATACGCAATACACCAAAATAATTACTTCCAAATCATAAAGCATCACAATCAATTCAAAATAAGTAAGCAGTGAGAAAGACAGGGTGCATAATATAAAGAGAAAAAGAGATGTGATTACAAACCGACATCAACTAACAACAAAATTTATGTAGAAAAAAGGATATTACAATATACTATCACTAGTGACAATAAAGTACTATTGACACTGCAGATAAAATATATTTCTTTTATAATATATCTCAAATCTTATTAAGTAAAACAGATGCAACGACAAAAGAAAACAAGTCACAAATAACAACTCTTCCACATCCTTCCCCACGTGTGGTTTGACTGACTTACATCAAGCTCCTTTGAATTGATTTGGCTATATATATCACAGCACCATATCAACACATCTATATATAGATACATTGCAATTACCAGGTAATTTGATCAAATCGCTCATCCTCCTCTTTCTGCGCATTAATATACTGCAAGGTACGATCGAAGTGCTTTCTCGGAGAGTCTGTAGTAGAATGGTCGATTGTAGTCGATAGATTTGACATAATCAATGAGATAAGACCGTTGACATACTTAACTGTCACAACATCGCATCCGCGGTCAAAGTAATAAACATATCTATTTAAAATCTCCACAAACAACTCAATTGAAACCGCTGAGTCCATGCATGCATCTGCTACACGTAATGCTCTTTGCAAGCACTCAAGAACACGTTTACCATCTCTGTAGAGAGTAGCTCTACCTTCCTCTTCTCCTCTCACAGGATTCTCGACTGCCCACCAGAGATGACTAGCAGCATATACAGCTCTACACTGATCAGGCTTCTTTAGCAATTTAGAACCGAACAAAGCATTCTTGGTAATCAGAGTCTCATAATTCTCCTTAGTGAAATTACGAGAACCATGAAGAGCCCCAGCAATGATACTCAAAGCTTGGAACTGAGCACGAGAATCTGTTAATGCTTCCTCATAAATAAGATACGCTTGAGCAAAGAACTCATAGGCAACCTCCTCAGATTCTACCTGATCAGCAATCTGACCACAAAACACATACAATCGAAGACTATTATCTGGCGAAGCTCCAGATGAGTACATTTCTGTGATCAATTGATGACCAAACTTGAAGACCGCTACAATCTTTTGAGCATAGGCGTTATCAACAAATCTCTTTCCCCAATAAGTCTGCACTAGTTTGACTGTCTGAGTAACAAGAGCAGGGTACGTATATTTAATACGGTCACCGCCCTCAGCAAATGCTTTTTTAGCAAGCTGGAGCATACGGAACTGAACATCAGGGATATCAGAATGAATCAAGTGAACCATTCGAGCAAGCCAGCCCTGTTCTTCAACAGTTGCTTCTGTCTCAGTTTCTTTCTTTGGAGTAGTGCCATTAACAGTCTGACCAGGAACTGAGGGAGTACTACTAGAGCTACCAAATGGTGTCGCTGGCTGCTGTCCCTCCTTGATAATTACCCGAAGGAGCTCTGCAACACCTTCGACATCTTCTGGGTGTTCAATCTTCGTATAATTCTTAAGAATCGAATGGGCAACTGCAGCAGCAATAGAACGCCTTGTCGCGTAAGATTGTGCGTGCAGGAGCTTCAGGTAATTTGGAATAGCTAACACATTAAGTAAGGACTTGTACGACGATATTGGTGCCAATAAAATAGCGAGCACATTGTTCTTTGCTGGAGCGGAATGAAGATCAGCAGTGTCCTTGAACTCATCAACTTTCTCTAAAGTAAACGCCATTATCTGATCAATGTAACCAAGCTCTGCAGGATAGCAATTTAAGCAGAGGTTGGTTAGTGACACGAGAAGGGCAGTGACATCACCAATAGGAAGATCAGGTCGAGCCTTGATAAGAAGTTGAATCTGCTCAAAAAAGACCTCGAAGAGACCAATCTGGTCTAATAGACTAGACTGAGTAGTGGCAGTAGGCGTCTGGTCAGCCTCTTCAGCATCCTCTTCCTTAAAAATGGCGTTGTCATCATGTGTAGCTTCCTCCTTGTTGGTGCTTTCTTCTGCACTGCCAGTTTCATGCTCTTCCTGTTCGTCGACAACTGTATTAGTTTCCGCGTCTTCCCAATCACCATTGAGAGCTGGAGGAGGCGGTGAAGATTCAGTTTCCTTATTCTCCACTGTGTGATCCTTGAAAAGACCATATTCTTCGGCAACGCTATCCTTGAACCTTATACGCTTAACTGCATCAGCAAGCTTCTTCATTGCGGCTTCCTCCTTTGCCTTTCTAACATCTGGCTCATCAGCCTCAGCCTCACGAGTGGCGTACGCTGCGAAGCGATCGATCATTGAGATTACAATATTTTTTACATTAACACCAGGATTGAGCTTACCAACCGCTGATAAAAATAGATCTAGCGTTTGAAGATGAAACTCATCTGGAAATACCTGAGTAATAACCTCTAGTAAATATTCCTGCGCCAAAATATCTCTGCACTGTACAACTTGCTCAAGAATAGCAGGCAATATGGTGTTTCTGTAGAGCTCAACGTCAACACCATCAAGCTGACTAAGACGCACCAGATTGCTGCCGATAAGAATTTGAAGCTCCTGACGCTCCTTCATACGCTTCTCTCTTTCTCGACTGTGTCCCTGGTGCTGTAGACGGACCCATAGCTTATTCATTTCAATGAAATTAGTGATGACAAAATGAATAGAATCTGTCAAATTTCCCTCAGGACTATAGAACGATAAGCAAAAGAAACGATTAACAGACTTTCAAAAACAAAATAATAAATATGCAAAAATCAAAACCTACCCTTCACTATCTCCAATAGGAAGACAGTCTCTAGATTGACCAGAGAGATAATATCGTAAAAATAGACCTCGAATAGGATGCTGAACACCTCGACACATCTCCATCATATCCTTTAGAATCTCCTTAACAGGTGCATCCGGTATTGACATATATACAGTTCCCACAGTCACCATCAAATATAGACGAGGGAGAATATTTCCTAGATATAATAAATTCTGTCAGTAAGCATTATCTTCAATTGTATGCACCATTTCAGTGTAGACGGCGCTCTAAGGGTCACAAGCTCAATGACTGTATTTGCCTCCTAGTATATCATGCCAATTTCACTTTCACCGTTCTTATTCACACTTCTCTTTCTGAGAGAATACAGTCGACTTCCACTTTTTAGTCTCGACTTCCTTCGAACAAATAATATGAAAACAATATGTCATCCGTTCTCATCCTTCAACATTCGCCTTATGTCCACGCCTCATTTCTAATCTACTTTCCAAAGAAAAGCACAGTCCAAATAACTTACCGGCATATTGAACCAGTTCATAAAGATCAGCCAGGTGATTATTAGGATGATTTTCTTTTAAGTACATAGATAAATGTCTCATTGAGTCGAAAACGGCCATATACAATTCATAGTACTGCTTGGGACCTAGTGCTGAAGTTCGCAACTCCGATAACATCGACGATGCATGCTTCAGAGCATCCATAAGTTTGCCCTTCGACTCTAGGTTCTTTACCATCAAGTGCGACTGTTGGCGCACGACATTTAGCGCATCTTCCAGTAGACGTGCCTGTTCCTCTTTGGAGGGTGCTGGAATTGGAGTCGACATTGTTTTCTACTATCTGTTTGACTCTTTCTCCACTGCTGACTATTATACCTAATAACACTCAGTAATACACCAGTTTAATGCTGGCTTCAGTTACGAAGTACTAGCCGATAGTTATGCGTATTTTCTTCTATCCCTAGAATGCCAATCCCACCGCACTTTAATAATTTTTAAATGGTCCTGGTGCTGATGGCCTCCAAATTCCTTGTAGTCTATATATTTTTCGTATATTTCTATACTTATCCTGCTTGTCGGGATATCCTTCTACTTGGCTTTACATGGCGTTTACCTTTAGACGAAACTATGGAATCGCGCAAATAATGAATCACGTGATATATAAGCTAATACATATATAGTATATAATTCATAATAGGCAACTATTTACATAACAGGTTAATCTATGAGCCACCCTATACCATCCGTACGCCGATACCCATAAAAACAAAATATTACTCTTTTTTCTCGCCGCCATCGGCGGAGATTTTTTGCACTGCTTTCGAATAAAGCCCACTTGACTCATTTCATTTCTCACTGTATATATCGTGAAGATTTTCTTTCTGTTCTTTTTGCTCTTCGGCTTCTCCACATCTAGACACCATGTATCGAGCAATTCAACCTATAAATCGGACAGCTCTAAGGTCTATAAGGGCAGGTATTCGTGCGAAATCGACATTGAGTCCGGCTGTTGCATATGGGCCGCGGTTCGGGAAGCGAACTCAGCATTCTGCTGCAGCGTAAGTAGAGCTGATCATTTTTTTCTATGAGGAATGAGGTGGGAGATTTTATCTGAAAGAGATATATAATGGCTGCAACGGATATTGGAGTGTTGGAGAGTATAGCAGTTTTTATTTCTTAGTATAGGCGTAGAACTACAGTTATTTCCGTGACTATTACTTCCTTGTCAGTATAGTGGCATCAAGCAGGATGTTTAACTAATAATGCCCTTGCAAGTTAGCTAACTTTTCTGATTTTTACAGTGCTAAGAGCAGCAATGAATCAACAGTAAAGTCTGTTGATACGACCAATGATAAGAACTTCCCTGTTTTCTCTAAGGTGGAATCACATCTCGATGATTCGTAAGTGTGGGGTTTTATTCTTAACCTTCGAAGATCCGTATTTTGGAATATGACTAATTTTTTTCCCGGATTTTAGATTCGTTGGTCTATCAGGTGGTGATATTTTCCATGAAATGATGATTCGTCATGGTGTAGAGCATATTTGTAAGTATGATTTGTTGACGTATTTATTGGTAATATTGACGCATCAAATTCCGCGGACATTTCTACTGTCTAGATGGTGTCAAGTGATGCAGAACTTTTTTGATTTAAGATACGAGCATTAATTGCTAACGTGAACTTGAATTGAATGTAGTCGGTTATGCTGGTGGCGCAATTTTACCTGTCTACGATGCAATTTACAATTCACCTCATTTAAAACTAATCCTGCCGCGACATGAACAGGGAGCTGGCCATATGGCTGAAGGCTATGCGAGAGCAAGTGGCAAACCAGGCGTCGTCCTTGTCACCTCAGGTCCTGGTGCTACCAATGTTATTACTCCTATGCAGGATGCTATGTCTGATGGTATTCCTCTTGTTGTATTCACTGGTCAAGTTGCTACCACTGCTATTGGAACCGATGCTTTCCAGGAAGCAGATGTTATTGGCATTTCCCGATCGTGCACCAAGTGGAATGTTATGGTCAAAAGCGTTGCGGAGCTTCCTCGAAGGATAAATGAAGCTTTTGAAATTGCAACTTCAGGGCGTCCAGGCCCAGTTTTGGTTGATCTGCCAAAGGATGTCACTGCCGGTGTTCTCCAACATCCTATACCGACGTTTAACTCCTTGCCAACTCAAGGTCTGTCCGTTTCGAGCCTGGCTTCATCGCGCGAGATAACTGATGCTGCCCTAAAGCATACAGCTCGTTTACTAAATATGGCCAAGAAACCTATCATCTATGCCGGCAATGGTATTCTTGGTTCACATGATGGCCCTCGACGTCTTCGTGAGTTGGCTGACAAAGCCTGCATTCCTGTCACTACTACTTTACAAGCTCTTGGTGCTTTTGATGAAAATGATGAGAAAGCGCTACATATGCTTGGTATGCACGGAAGTGCATATGCTAACTTTGCCATGCAAGAGGCTGATCTTATTTTGGCTCTTGGTGCTAGATTTGACGATCGTG
This sequence comes from Dipodascopsis uninucleata var. uninucleata, assembly GCA_030568195.1. NCBI lineage: Eukaryota > Fungi > Ascomycota > Lipomycetes > Lipomycetales > Lipomycetaceae > Dipodascopsis > Dipodascopsis uninucleata. The sequence continues at coordinate 332,185 of JAJLTO010000015.1, forward strand.
TAACTGGCGCCCTTTCAAAGTTTGCTCCCGAGGCACGACGAGCAGAACGTGAGGGACGTGGAGGTATCATTCACTTTGACATCTCACCTAAGAACATCAACAAAGTTGTTCAAGTTACTGAGGCTGTTGAAGGAGATGTTACGGAGATGCTTGCGTGTTTAATGCCAATGATCAATCATACTGAGAGCCGGCCAGAGTGGTTTTCACAAATAAAAAGCTGGAAGGAGAAGTTCCCCTTCGATTATGAGAAGGAAGAGGGTCCCGATGTACTTGTTAAACCACAGACTGTTGTAACAGAACTCTCGAGATTGTTGGAGGGTAAGAAGGACAAGACTATCTTGACCACTGGTGTTGGTCAGCACCAAATGTGGGTAGCGCAGCATTTCCGATGGATGCAGCCAAGGTCTATGATTACATCAGGTGGTCTTGGTACTATGGGTTTTGGTCTCCCAGCTGCAATTGGTGCAAAGGTAGCTAGGCCAGATCATACTGTCATTGACGTAGATGGTGATGCTTCGTTCAACATGACTCTTACTGAGCTGTCTTGTGCTGCTCAGTACAATATTGGAGTCAAAATCATTGTTCTTAACAATGAAGAGCAAGGTATGGTTACACAATGGCAGTCTCTGTTTTATGAAGACAGATACTCGCACTCTCATCAGAGCAATCCTGATTTCGTCAGGCTTGCTGAGGCTATGCATATCAAGGCACTTCGTGTCACAAAGTCGTCTGAGCTTACTGGAAAGCTTGAGGAGCTCCTAGCTTATAATGATGGTCCTATCTTGTTAGAGATTTTTACGGACAAGAAAATTCCTGTTTTGCCAATGGTTCCTGGCGGAAAAGGTCTTCACGAAGTTTTGGTATATGATGCTGAGAAGGAGAAGGAACGTAAAGCTCTTCGTAAGCAACGCTGTGGTCTATAAAGCTTGGAGATATGTTTCAATAGAAGTTTTAAAAGTGATTGTAAGTGAATGGTGACTGTATTTAGTGGAAGGGATATTTTTAATGATGATATACAAGTTTGTATCTTTATCATAATCTATCCGGAAGTACGAGATTAGTTTCAGTGAACCTCAAGGTATAGGTGAAATAATATTGGTTATCGAATACTGTATTGTCTGGTTTGAAGTTAAAAACTAAAGAAAATTATTTAAAAGGCTTTAGCATTTAATTATCTAATGCGGTGAATTTTCATTTTTTGTTATCGCAAGCTGTTTTTTATGTTATCATTCCTTTACTGTCATTTTTGATGAATTTCTTTGCAAATTGTTTTTTTCATATACGCTTCAATTTGACGCGTATCAATTCATGTTTGTGTTTTCGGTTGTCAAAAGCTAGTTACTATCTATCTTTATTGTTACTAGGTCTTTCTACTTCATTATAAAAATAGTAAAAGTGCTCTCTCATCTATTCATTATTTCTCTGCTAATTGCTGAGCATTTATGAAATTGTTAGGGATAGTCGCAAGCCGCCTTTACATCCTCACGAGCTTTAAAATGTAGGAAACGTAGTTAAACTGTCTACAAAACCAATACATATCTAATACTAAAAGGCTAGCTACTATCAAGGCTTAAACGTTTTTGTGTCGAAAGGAACTCGCGATACGTTGCGGTATCATAAATGCCTCTAACTTTAACGACTTACAATATTATTTTGAAGTTAAGACATAATTCATCATGATAAAGGGAAAGATCATTAGAGGATTTTGTCATAGAAAAAACGAGGTTCTTAAATTGTAAATTAAAATTCAAACGATGCTGGTTAAAAGCCGTAGATACACGATTATCTCAATCTTAGTAGTTCATTCTATTTCTCTCCATAAAGTTTGACATATGAAAATAAACAAAACAAAACAATAAGATATACTTCAAAGCCTAATCTAATTCTGTAATTTTTTTCAATTGACGTATTTAATGATGGTCTTCAAGTGGTTCGACAACAAACCAGTCATCGATATCGGAAGTAGATTCCTCAGCAACCTCAGCAATACCCTCAACTTCAACGGTCTGAGTAGCATACTCGGAGATGTCAGCGTCGCTCGAAGCCTCGACAGTAGGGACAGCTGGGGCAGTAGGTGGGACCCATGGCTTAACCTGACCAACAGCATCGGAAGCCGTAATGGTAGGAGCCTTATAGCTCTTCAACTCCTTCAAGTACATGTCTTGAACGAGATCTAAAGAAATCACCATCAAGTTAATAACAATTAAATGACCACAAATTGAGCTTCTGTAATAGCCTACCTCGTCGAGCAACGGAAGTAGCGAATCCTCGTCGCAAGAAAGGAGTGGATGCACGCTATACAACATCGTTAGAAAAATTGTCCTAAACATTATCACTATAAAATTCACAGCTATGACCATATTTCTGCCAATGAACTCCCATTCTACTCTCTAGTTTGATATATAAATTATGTCCATTGATGATAGTTCACTATTTTCCGACTGCGATAAATGAGCTTCACTAGTCACTCTCCAACTCTTGCTAATTTTTCTTTAGTTACTCATTGAAGAACTTAGTTACTCTAATTCCTTCCTGCAATTCGTCATGGCGAACAGTTTATCGAGAATCCATCGTATTGCCATAGTAGTTTATCAATCGCAATTTTGTTTAATTAATAGAGAGTAGAAATAAGGTGATAATGACGAACATTCATGAGAAAATCCCACACTCCGATTACTCGCCAGAAGCCGAAAACCGCCAGTTTGTCGAACTAAACTATCAGATATTCACTTACAGCAACAACACGAACTGACTGAGCAAACATTTCTATATGTAGTCCAAATCAATTAAATGAAATGAAGAAAAAAACTGCGAAATCTCGTAGTTGTAATGAATAAAAGAGGGTCAAGAAAAAAGACTTTGTCGCAAGTTCGTGATCTTTCTTCTACGGGACGACGAGACCAATTTTTCTACCTTTTCCTCTTTAAACCGACGAAAATACGAAAACCGACGAATCACAGCAAGTCTAGGGCAAGGTTTTATGTTTCGACTAAATGTCACTCAAATACGCACGTGATTTTTAAGGGTTTACTATCATTATACAAAAATTTTGTTTACTTTATTTTTCCATTTTGTGAGGCAAATATAGAAATAGACGAAGAATTAGGATAGTGAACGACCAGAGCGATCAGGTCGGAAGTACTACGACCGAAATCTAGCTGCTATCATATATTGAGAATATTTTGAGAATGTTTTCGTTCGGACAGTCGCAGCAACAAAAGCCTAGTGTTCAGCAGCCGCAGGGACAACCTTTATTCGGCAGTACGAACAATGGAGGTAGTCTATTTGGTCAGCAACAGCAACAGCAACAACAGCAACAACAGCAGCAATTACAGCAGAAGCCAATGCAACCAATGCAACAACAAAATCCATTTGGGTTGGGGGCTTCAATGAATGCCAAACCGCAAAGCTCACTAGGTGTATCTACAACTGGAACTGGATCACTAATGCTATCACAGCAAAATATAAATACGCCTTTCTGTAAGTATCAATTAGATTTAAAGAAGCATTTCGTAATATGACATTCTTGAGTATAAGAGCTGAAAAGTACACGTAAGATTATCTAACATCGTTATTTATACTAGATGGAAATTCTGCTCCATCGATATCCGATCAGCTACAAAAGATAAAAAATTCATGGGATCCATCGAGTCCAGATTGCGCTTTTCAGTACTACTTCTACAATAAGGTGCCCGCAGAACAGGCGGCTCTGTATGTCAAGCCACCAAATCATGATCAGGCCAAGTGGGATGCTGCGATTGCTGGTCGACCTGACAGTAGCTCGATTCCTGTACTAGCACTGGGATTTACCGATCTTCAGAAGCGCGTTAATTTACAGGAACAGCAAGTTAACGCGTACCGAGTAAGAATGCACGAAATCAACTCGAAGCTGACTGAATTAATAACGCGACACGATTTGTATACCACGGTGAGAATTGCAGAGCTTAAGGCACGACATGCTACACTGTCGCATCGAACTATGGGAGTAGCTGCTAAAATTCAAGTATTGAAAAGTAGAGGTTATGCTCTTCGCCCAGATGAGGAAATGTTAAAGCGAAAGTTTGAGGGCCTGGCGAATACGCTTGAAGATCCTGCTGTATTTGGCAAGATAAATGAAGTGTGGGCAAGAATGACTGTTGTTCGAGAACGCTTGAAGATTATGATGGAGCAGTCAAAAGGAAATGGTGAAAAATGGTCTAGTGGAATAGATTGGGAGCGAGATGATGAGCAACTCGAGAAAATTGCTCGTATCCTGAAGGGAGAGCAGGCGGGATTAATTTACCTGGCAGACATACTCCGTAAAGATATGGAGGAGGTGGAACAGTTGATACGAAATCTTGAACAAAAAAAAACGAAGGAAGATGATTCAAGAAGCAGAAAAAGATAAAAATTGCGCTGATACCACTAGACTATTTTTATTGTAAGCGAGAACTAAATTTTGCATATATTTATCTAACATAGTTACAAGCGTTTGAATATGCAACAATAATTTTATTTATGTACAATAATTATAGAGAGAGCTTTACGCTCTGCTTACTTTTTAATACCAAATCCTTTAAACCCTTGTGTTATTTGTCGAACATTTTTTTGCCATAGATCCATTTGCTGCGGTAAGAGCAAGTCACGGTCAATATCTCGCATTGATTTAAGCGTGGTTTGGATCATTGTAAGTTCAAGAGGTACAGGATCGCGCATTATTGCCATAATGCGATAGCGAGTTACAGTAAGGTCAAGAACAGATTGAAAGTTCTGCCGAATGTTGACGGATCTCTCATTGAAATAGGTAGTTGACTCTGTGAAAGGCTTCAGGGTTTCAATTATTCGAGCATATATCGCGTTAGTATTATCACGATAAGCAAGATTAATTAACGGTGAGTTCACAGTGGAACTAGATTTAACCTAGAAGATTGTTAGCTAAAAAGGTAAAAGACCTATGAAATGCGACTATATATATATATATTACATACTCTGACGGGTCGAAAATAAATGAGAGTTCCAAGTTCATTGAAAAACTTATAGAGACCTCTTGTATCTCTTAGACCATTTGGTACGGGCCATATTGCTATTGATATTCGAACGATATCAGGATCAGAGTCAATGTATAAGGAGGCGTTTTTCTTCGTAGATTGCTTCATAGCTATCTTGAAAAGTTGCTGTTTTTTGATTTCTATATCATCTGTTGTCAGATACTCAGATTTATCCGAGTCTATGATACAATTGTTCCTTAAATGAGCGCTATTAAATGAATATTCCTCTGATATATTTCCAGTAATATACTCGCGGCGATGTCTCAAGCTTTCAAATTTCTCATATAATTGGGGTTTGTCACTGATTATGAGTGCCTTTGTAGGAACAATATCTGTATCGCTTTCTTCATCTAAAGCTAATTCTCTATCCAATCGACCAGATGCAATATACTTATCAAACCCCCCTCCTTCAACAAATCGGTCAAAATTATCCAGCAGTATGGCCGATGATTTCGGCTCGAATTTGGTAGTAGTCTCTCTAGTAAACTGTATTGATGATGTAGGTGTGTTATCGAAATTGGTCGCCATAATGATTTCAAATTTCTTCTCTCCCTTGGTGCTATCACTCTCAGCATTGGAATCCTCATACAATCTATCAGGGGATGTATGTTCCTCGTGTTGTTCATCCGTATATATTTCGCTAGACGAAAGCAGTGACTCAATACGCTCCATCTTCTCGAACTCACTCAACCCATCTGTTATCAGAATATCGTCTATCAGACTAGTCAGTTCTGGCTTCATTCTGAGTCCCTTGCCTTCCTGGGACTCACGAATTTTGCCCAAGGCTTTCTGCAGCAGATCTCCAGATGAGTCGCTAGTACTGAAACTTCGGCTACGCCCATTACTAATATGTATAAGGTCCTTGAAGATTAGGAGCGCATTTACAAATCGATATCTGGATGTAGAGAAAACATGAGTACGTGCCACACATGCCTGCATCGTCAAACGTGAAAAAAATATAACTGATCGTATCATGACTACTCTATTCAAATCATTATGTTATACTATTAAAGTATTATCTTACAATATTATGACAAAGAAAAGCTGATGTCGGTGCATGATCTAGCAAATATATGACAATGATCGAAAAAAATTGACTACTCGGTGGAAAGCCATCACTAAAATTTCGGTGAAGCTCTTTAATGGACAAAACAGTGAATAGGATATGACGACAAATATAGAGGTATGCACCATATATTTCTTGTTCATTCACAACGATAGCTTACAAAACAACATAAGCAGAAATTTCTTTTGTAGATAGTTACTACTGTTACAATGACATCGTATAATATTAAGTAGAGGAAGTTAAAAGCAAGTGTATGTACAAAGGTCCTCCAGAAAAATATTACAGTAGAGATTTCCCTTTCGAAGAATGCTACCTCAATTGCGATGATTTGATTAAACCACCTTTATAGCCATGATCGCAATTAAGGCTTCATGAATAACTCGAGAATGGATGGACCTACATAAATATTAGTATACGTTTATATAGAACAAATCAGAGATTAAAGCTTGTATGTACTTACTAATCCAGAGAACGAGACATCCAGCAACAGCAGCAGCCATAGTCTGACTAGCAATAGCGTCGTATTGTTCAACTTCCTTTGGATCGGGTGGTGGGGGCATTCCAGAAAACATTTTGAACAGTTGATTGATCGTTAGCAATAGAATAAGCCAGTAATTACTACTATTAATCCAATATGGCAAATATCGAAAGTCGAAAATTCCAGTTTTCGTTGATTCTGACTTAAAAAGAAAAATTGTCGTCCAAAAACTTACCCGGATATATTTTCATTCAGGATACAGTAAAAGAGACGCCGCTGGAAAACTATTCAACTAGATCATAGATTTTCTTTCAGGGAACGAGAGCAAGTAAAGAAAGCTAGTACTTTCAGTAGCTTCCTGAGACGGTCACATAAAACTTATTCTGTTCGATCACCGATTAAGCGATTGTCTGAGTACGAGTAGAAAGTTTGTTTAATCGGAAAAATGTCTGATGCAGAGGAACCACAGATGGAGGACGACACCAGAAGAAACGAGGAAGAACAAATAGAAGACGACCTCACTAAGCATGCAGAAGATGCTGTAAATGATGAGGACGACCTGTCAGATGGTGCTGTCGACGGTGTGAATGATGGAAAGCTTGATGATGATGATGACGAAGATGAACTTTCAGAGTTAGATGAAGATCAGTTTAAAGACATCGAAGTAGATCAAATTGGAATTCCAATCACTGAAGAGGTATACAAAATCCAGAGACACAAACGAGACAAAGAAATCGAAGGCGCAGAAGTTAGCAAAAGAGGGCCAGATGGAGGGAAGAAAAGAGAAAGATCTAGGAGGTCAAGGAGAGAGCCATCAGAAGAAATCAAGCAGACGAAGAGTAGAAGGTCTAGAAAGGAGAGTTCGAAAAAGAGCAATGGAGGCGCTGCAGAAGAACCAGAGAATATTGAAAATCTGGATCCTGATGCCAGGCGACTGAGGGAACTAGAGGAAAGAATTGATTTGGCCCTGAAGCCACAGAAAAAGCGAAAGAAACTAGACGAAGACGACCTAGAGCAGATGCAGGATGACAGAATTATTGATATCCGTGAGAGAATGCGTCAAGCTGCCATTCGAGATGCAGAAGCTATAAAGGATGGCATTCCTGCGACACACAAACTATCTATGCTGAGTGAAGTAAGGGATGTCCTGCAGAAGCATACACTCTACGACTCTATTCTGGACAACAACTTGCTCGAGTCTGTGAGACTATGGCTTGAGCCATTACCCGATGCATCACTTCCGGCATACAGCATCCAACGGGAGATGTTTAGTGCATTAGAGGAATTGCCAATTAAATCTACGCATTTGCGGGAGAGTGGTATTGGTAAGATTGTTTTGTTCTACCACAAGAGTAAGCGGCCGCAGCATGGAATCAAAAGAATTGCTGATAAGCTTGTGGCGGACTGGAGTCGTCCCATCATAGGACGCAAGCAGAGGCCAATGCGGTCAATGTAATATAATTTCTGCTCATCTGTACTAAGAATTGTCTAATACACTATTTCGGGCTTCTTTCAAAATGCTATTAAGTTTAATTTCGAGTCAATTGTTGCTCGGCTCGTAGTTTTATATATAAATTGCCGTACGATGACTGTAAACTGGTTGTGCGCCAGTATGACTGAAGGAAATGATGAACATACGTAAAAGATGGTTAGCACGTAAGGAATTTAGCTCATAAGTAATTAAATCATAAGAGATTGAGTTATGCTATAAATAATACGAGCGTCATTCAAACGAGCGGAAATCTATATACTGCTTAGTCTATTTCAGTTATTTGGATTTGTAGAAACATGGAAACTGTCCAGATAGTTTTCAAATTACTAACTATCATACCTATTACACACGTTGAGATATTTAAAGGTATTTAATAGCGAGAAAAATACATAGCGATATGTTCATGTAGCATGACCCATCGAATTCGGATATGAGGTCAAGTTACAATATATCAGATTCACAGATCAAAAAATTTATGGCATCGATTTATTTGAATCAGTGGTCCCGATCCATTATCCCACGGCAATGCAGATCCATGTTATCCACTCATAACATAATCTTCTCCCTCCCGCTAAGATTGGGTCTCCACATACTACAAAACAAGCCGTTTCTCTCTCAAGGACATACTCCTGCCATTAAATGAAAATTCATTTTATTAGACATCTAAAATGAATTTTAGTATAGAAACAAATTTTTGATAGCAAGACTATTTTCTTTCGAGCACTTAATTTTTATATTTTGCCAGCTAAATTTCAGATCAAAGGGTACATTTAAAAGGATAGCTTTAACAAGCCACATTTATTCCCACACATTTGCCACAATATATTACGGTTTTCTCTTTTAATTGCGTAATGGCTAATTCAATTGAGTGTTCTGCATCTTAATGGCAACTCAAGCGAACAGCCATATAGTATATTAAAATTAATTAGTTCATTCTAGGAGTAGACTTCTACAGACAATTGATGTCTTGATTATTCAATTGATCAGCGGAGTAGCAGATAACGAATAGTGTAGCTATCGATTACAGTATGGTGTAGATGCTGCTTGTGATTCACTATCATGGAATTTCATGACGATTGAACAATGCGGACTAAGGCGGAGAAATAGGATTCAATATTCTTTAGGGAACTTTTCCCTTCTTGTGTGCCTTGCTCTAGTTTTGCTTCCTCATGACTTTAAACTCATTCGTCAGACGGAGATTGATTCCACTTTAAGCAGAAATGAATTACGTGTAATTGGACAAAAAAATTTTCCTTCGCCGAGCTCAATTGTAAAAGCATACATGACGTTTGCCGCCTGTTAGAAGACTCTATTGACGATGTAATAGCGCAGGCGCTTGAAATGCACACAATAGACTCAAAAGTAGCATGGGAGTCCGGAAGCTCATCCCATGATCTATGTCCCACCAAGTGACAAAGTTTCTGGCAGACTACGGTTGCTAGATTCCTCTGATGCTGTTGCGGCATCAGATCCGCAGCATAAGAGCTGACATCGAAGGTAGGTTACTAGATCGGATATAAGTATATATATCTTTACTAGCAGAACTTAACGACTCGCGGTAGAGGGTCGCTGGTGATGCATTAACTACCACGTCGGCATTGCATTACGAAAATCACGCCTAGGGCTCTTTTGATGGCGACAATACATGTAGGTCGTCTGCAGTTAGTTTGACCAGTCGCTGAGAGCTAGTTTTGTCATGGATTTTATGGAGCGCCGCTCATCGATAATCCGTACCAGCCGGAGGGCATCTACATGTATTACATAGAATCCAGCCCAGTCTATTTCTTTATCGCGGCTGTCTTTGCTTTTATGTACAGTTATTTCGTTTCATATTTGTCGTATATATATATGCGCACAGTGTCCGATGGCCCCGAAGGACCAAAAATATAGCGGATGTTTACTACCTACATATCGCAAATAGATGCAAGACTGTTTTGCTCTCGCTAGCAGGTACGAGTGGCTTAGGTGTCGCAAACTACTTTATAGCCCGCGCTGTTATCTCCCATAACGCATAAGAGCCTACACCTTGCTGTCCACGAGAATGCTCACAGAAAGAGCTTTGTGGGCGGTTTAATTAGCCATAGCGACCTCATCCACCAATCTGCGAACGTATTTAGGACTTGACCCTATATTTCTTATTCGGCTGCAGTTCTTGTGTCTCATTACTGCACAATCGCACGACCACAGATAAGCCTGTGTAAAAGTGATGCCCTGAAGGAGCTGATGATAATCCAGCCGAGAGAGCTATACGAACACGCACTCAGTTATCCCGAGCCGAATCTGCCCAGCTTAAAAAAGTAAATCGCCCGTCACGAGAGGTGGCAAAATTGTCTGCTCATCGGATACAAAATCATCCCTCAAAACCATGTCGTCGTTCTCCTCCGAATTCATACTAAAGCACGCTAATGCGCCATCTGCATCAATGTACACGTAAGGTTTTTTCGCTAGTGCCTTGGGACATATACATGCCTACTATTCTTACCTGTGACAATTGCAGCCCTAAACCGACTAAACGATTGACAGCAAAGAAAGATATTAGCGTGGAGATTATAATTACTGCGTACACACTTAGCACTAATTACGAAACAGTACAGTTTATGAGCATAGCGATAGACTGGTGGCTTACTGGCCCTCAATGGACTAGTACGATACTTGCGACACGGTTATATTCGTGTATATGGGAGCAAACCACGACTGTACTGCGACGATTAAGGAGCCGCAGCAATTGCTCTGCTTTTCTGATTTAATTTTTATGCACAGTTCTAAATGTGTATGATGTGTATGTGTATGTATATACATACATGCTGCATATATCGATATATGTTTATACATATAATTCGTTCATGAATTAGTCATTGTACCACTTTAATTAGCCTGCGTATCTACTACACTGATGCTACTCCAGTATTGCTCATTAATCATTAGTAATACACTCCAGTATCGCGATTAGCCGAATCATGCATTGTGCGCTGCGCGTTTCTGTAGCACTTGTGGAATCAGTCATAAAATCAGTATCACAAATCGCATCTATAATCGCATCTATAACTAGTGAATTGCGAAATCGCTGACTCGCAATGCCCAGTATATAATATCCAGCACTAGAATAGTCATCGGCTCTACGCCCTTCTACCCAATATTTAGGTTTTCAAGGATTTGCTAGTGGCATTGCAAATGAAATTAAACTTCGCGCACAAATACCCAATTCAATACTGGTACCATCGTGGTACGAGTCAGAAGGAGGAGATCGTGATGTCACCTGGAATTTTCTTTCTATCGCACCGCCACATTTATCCTCACTCGTACCGCTTAATCTATGTGAAATAGCATTTGTGTCACGTGACTCAGCCGCAAACGTCATGTAAGCAAGGCAAGGATAACGTCACGCGCAAAGCTGATAAAATCAGCGTGAACTCAATTCGACTCCTCCCGGCCGTATCCAAATATTAATAATAATAATAAAAATAGTCATCACCTGCCTAGGCACGATAAATCAGATTTACCTTTATTTCTACCTGTTTCTTCACTTTCTACTTTTCTTCCTTTCTCTTTTTCTTTCTACTGATTTATATTTTTCTTCTTTTCTCTTTTATTCTTCTATTCTGAAGAGATCTTTTTTATATTTTTCCTAATCAATAGTTAGGACCGAATTAGCAGATTGTGTGTTTTTGGTCTGCATTGAAGTAAAAGGACAAAGCACACTAAAGAAATCAGTGCTCCCAAGTATTGTATGGGACAGCTGGGCACAGCACAAGCTACTATAATTGTAAGATCAAGAACCCATTTTTTAATTAATTGAGCTGTTGAGAAGAAAGTGTTGCAACTTGTGTGTGATCTGGCTTTTAATCGAGAGCATAAGCGAGTGTTGTACGTGCAGAGTAAGATCTTGTTAATTGATCTGGTTCGGCGCAACTATCTCACAGTGGTATTTGGTGGCAATTGTTGGATTTTTGAAGTTTGAGAGCTAATTGATTCAATTAATAGGCAATTTCAGATACTAAGCGATTCAGTAACTGTACTGAGTAACATCTGAAATTTCTTGTCTGGGATATCAGAGTATATTGAGATTGGTGCCTAATTTCAACCATATCCTTTGGAGGTCAACAGTTATCTATAATTTGTTATCTCTATATATTTGACTAGGAGTGAATAACGAGACAGCGAAATTTGATTGTGAAAGTCACTATTATTAGCATTCTCCTTGCGCTTTAATTCTGCGTATCTCTTATTCACATTCGCCTTTTTCACACATTTCCTTATAACCACTAAGCGATATTTAATATATCGCTAGCAAAGATTACTTTCTCTACTACATTCTCCACAACAGTTTTTGAGCATTTGAAATTCAAGATGACAGTCACAGTGCCATCTTCTAACGCACAACACGCTCTACCAACACCAATGATGGCTGCAAATGATATTTTTGACGACCGGCCAGCGCGACAGAACATGTCAGATGTTCGTGATCCAATAATGTTCGACTCTCAGCCCCGTTCTCACAGTCTACTTTCGCCACCTCCGTCTCCATTTGCTGGATGCTTGTCAAATGGTTCTCCTTCGATTCATTCCAGTTCTGTTCATAGTTCTATGCACTCTGGTAAACATGATCCTCCACTCTTTAGTCATGATTCTGGTGCCACTGAGGATCTGCGGGTGGTTATGTTTCGTCCATTGGTAGATGTGATGAAGTCTAGTGATAAGAGCACAAGTTCTTCTAGCTCTTCCAGCACAGCCACTAGCCCTTCTAGTACGCAGAGTGCGATGACTATCAGACCAATTTCTGAGGTTAAGGATAAACGTGAAAATGCTCCTGTGGAATATTTACGTTCGACTGTGTATGAACAATATGCGCGATCGCCAAAGCGATGGCTTCATAGTCAGCGTGAAATGCTTAAACTCTATGTCACATCTAGTTCACATTCTGATAGCGATCCACTTAAGCCATCAACCCGATCGAATCGAATTTCTAAGGCACGATATGATAACGGACTCACTACTGTTAGTTCTACTGGTATGACTACTACCACTTCTGATGGTGGTGCTATGAGCACTACTACATCTACTGGTAGCGGCTCTATTACTACAAGAGGCTCTGGTGGTGCTACTCCTTCTAAGCGATCATCTGTGAGGCCATTAGGTGTTTCTCCTACAAATTTCACCATTCCCGTTTCATCTCGATCAAATTCTTCTCCAGTCAAGAGAAGTTCCAATGAATCATCGAAGAGCGGCTCATCTGCTTCAGTACATGACATGGATTTTGAAGATATTCCAGATTTCTGTCCTCCTACTAACTCTCTTGATGGTACCAAAGGAATGCGGACTGATTGGAAAGGGAATGCTATGGATCTTTCTAATGATCCAGATCGTCATCTTCTACATCCTTACGAACTTCAGCTTGCATCAATTCTTAGATTACCTTGTGCCATGTATTTGGACTCAAAGAAGCGTATTTTTGCAGAGAGAGTTTTCCGCGCCAGACGTGGTCTTCAGTTCCGAAGGACTGATTCCCAGAAGGCATGTCGAATCGACGTCAACAAAGCTACTCGACTCTTTGTTGCTTTTGAGCGTGTAGGCTGGTTTGACGAGAAGTGGCTCAAGGAATATTTATGAATTTTCAGCGATCAGCGTGAAAGCAAGCGATTTAATTAAATGAATGGAGTTCATTGCAGCAGAAGAACTTTTTAGTTTTTTATTTTCTCCAAATCACCACTTCCGCCGCCCACCGATACATTTGGTGTCGCATGTCCTCTCAGATGTAGAATGGGGGACTAGGAAATGGGATAGTCGGGAATTTTGACGAGAAGACGGCAAATAAAATATCAACAACAATAATGTCTGCTATTTACCATATAAACATCATTTCTACTAGCGGACTAGCAGTTTTGAGACGTTAAATCTCAACGGTGAACATTACGTTTTGGAACGAATAAGTAATAGCTCTCTTGGTTGGTTGTTGATTTGCACTTTCTCGCATACGATTTGTTTTCTATTATTTCAAATTTTTTTCTTTTTTATTTCAGGATTCTTCTTTTTTAATTTTTTCATTCGGGATATAAAGGGTTTATTTTTCATATGGGGTGTTTTCAGGTCTCTTTTTATTTTACAGATTACAGGTTGCATTATATGGATCTTGGTTTTTTTTCTCTTTTAAGTCTTCTATATTTTACGGTCGTTTACTGGTAAGGCTATAATGATTAGCAGATTTCTCGGTTTTATTTTAATTTTCTTAATTCACGTCATCGTATTATTTCTTTCTTTTACTATTTTTAACATAGACAATTAGAAATTACTTCTCTACTCACTGAATTAACTTTTCTTATTTAATTTCCGTTCCAGCGCCTTACTATAATACTAAATATCTCGCAGCTCTCTACTGATCATATCAAAGCTATTAGTATCTGTGGGACTATCTTGTGGGATATCTTCAGTTCCTAACCTTTGTCTTATACCAATCTTTGTAATTGTAATCGCAATCGCATGTGAGCGGTGAAAAATGTATCTTTGTAGAGCAACATTACAATAGGTATGATGATAATTGGCAAATCTGGGGAAATGTCCCGCAGAAAACGGAGTATGATATTGAATTGTATTGCGAACGAACTGTGTCTCATACTATGTCTGCTTTGTCTGCTAGTGAGATCAGCTATCGGATATCATTCCTATTTCGACGCAGTGGGATATATAGCCTTACCATGCCATACACTTTTTAAGAGAAAAGCCGTATACTCTCCTCCATAAGGAAAAATGACTGTTCGTACTTGCAGTCAGCTGGTGCGGGGAGTAGGAGAAGGTTGACCAGTGCCTTGGACAGCCAGACCTGGCTAAATCAATTACTGCAGTACGGGGATCTTTGCGATAGACCGGACGCAAATCGCGGTCTCAGCATGGACACATGCTCTCAGGTGATAGCGGCCTGTGAGCGATGCTATCGGTCCAACACTGTAGACAGCTGATTTTAGCAGATTGCAGTTACGTAAGAGATGTATTTGCGAAGATAACGCTCATACCGTACAAATTAGCGATAGCGCGCTATCGAGACTATCAAACACTATCCACATTTCTTTACTAAGTGTTGTTTGGTTGCTGACACATCCAAATCAATTTAGCCAGCTCTACTACGTAGTGAAACGACGATTCGTGATGCACAGTCTTGGCTAGTTGCGCGACGGCCAGGTGATCACTAGTTACCAGTTAATAGCGAAGCATCTATAGACTAGTGTCTGGCTTATGCTAGCAAGGCTGAGGACTACAATGCGTATCGCGACGTATGCAGATCAGAATTCTCCTGAATCGAAGATAGGCAGGGGCAGAGAGTATCTACAGAAACCGCTCACAGCAATAAATTGGCGGTTAAGTTCACATGCTATCTCCATTGTCAGTTTACACAGTTGCATTGGCGCGATATTTACCAGTATTATCGCAGGATCTGCAGGCAGGTTGTTTATTCTATTCAAGTGCGCAGACGTAAGTCAGGATAGGTTCTACATTGGACAAAGAAGGGTATCTAGGAGTATAATTGCTAACGTGGTACGCGCTCGTCATGACAGTTCCATTGACGCGATCCTGAAGCGCACATATGAGCTGACCAGTGCAGATTGGAGAGCCGATCTAGGGCAGCACGCAATGGCTATCGACAAGCACTCCCAGGACTTAGCGAGAACGGACAGGACCAATGGTTGGGTATCGAATACTTCCCGATAGCTTGTAGTAATGAGAAATCTGCCTAACTCTTTCCCCCTCCTTATTAAAATTGTCTATTGACCAGAAAGATGTATGATCCTTGTTCGCTATGGAAATCTTGTGGTCACAGCAAAAAGAAAGAAGCACTTAATTAGATATTTCTTTTCTGGTGGGCACCAGCCACAATCTGCAGACACCGAGTACATATGTTAGCTCGTAAATATTTTCTTTTGTTTGATTGTTAATTACAGTTTAGTATTCTTATGGTATATGGATCTGAAGTAGTGAATGTCCGATCAACATATATGCAATTTACCAATACGAGACAAAATTAATTCATTGTGCATTCTATATGCAATCTACGAGCAAACCAAATTTAGAGTCGGTACCTTCTTTGAATGTACTTTGGCAAGTCAAATGTGACATGCACAGGAAGATAAACAGACATGGCTTATGTAGTCTTTCAATGCGGAAATCCTTTCCATCTCCATCATATTCAGCGCGCATACTGCCCAGCTCTAGTATGATCACATATCTAATTCTATAGTAGTATCCTATTATGGAATCGCATCGACGCGCTGGTACCAATTGTATGCATGGTCTGGAGATGCGAGCAGTTAGCAGAGGCCTGAGCCAGTCTGAAGGAGTGGCTACAGGCACGGTGCACTATGGACTATGATCTCGATTTGGTTTAAAAAGCCTCAGTTGGTTTGATTGCTGTTTTGTGACGAGCCGCCAGGCGTACTGAGCAATTGCTAGTCGGCGTAATTGACCAACAAAAGGTAAACGCTGTTTACCATGATCTATTGAAAACTGTTTTCATTCAAGCACAAAATGGATTTTATAGTTCTACGCTCTTGGGCTCGATTTTTAAATTTCCCATTGCTCAAAAGAACATGGTGAATGTGCCAGCTCTTTCTTATTCACAAGTAGCGGGTTTTACCGACTAATTTATGTGCGTAGAGCCTTGCAATTTCGATTTTTGCAATTTCGATTTTCACATTTTGACGCGTCACTTCTCTTCGAAGTCTGTCATTTATCATATATTCTCTCGAAATATCTCTTTCTGCACATCTCTTATCTCAGAGCAGGCGTCGTCAAGGACGCGCGTGAAACCCACATTAAACCCGCGCATTTTGCTTCGCCCACGCAGATCATCTCTATTTAGTCCATTAACATCAGTGGTTATCCCGTGATTTAACAGTTCGTTTCGGTCTCAATCAGCCATCCGGAACCCTCAGAGTAAAAGCACGCCTTGCCATTTTCAAACGATAAACTACAATATGGCATACTACAAACAGTTCCAATCCTTATCTATCCTCCAGTTCAGTTTCGCTGCCAAACGTAATTGCGTTGCGAACAGCCCTGGATGCCGGCCCGATCAGTCCACGAGCTAGCGCCTCATCCTTGGGTTTGTTTCAAAATCCTTTCTGGCAGCATTCCATTGCCTTTGATAAAATGTATGTCCTCTTGCGGCATCTGCTCCGTATTAGGGTATTCCGGTCTGAATTTTACTGCATTATCCAGTACTTTTTAGCACAATTCGCAGATTTGTTTGTTACCCGGAGACGCTGTAGATTTGCACCCAGAATTATATTTGAGAATCTCACCGCCAAATCAGATCTGTGTAAAAAATAATTATCTTTTCCTGCTAAGCAAGCCTTGTTTTTTATTTGCTTTCGGGGACTAGAGGGCAACTTTGAACTAAAAATTACTGTTTCTCGTTGCTAAAAGACAATTATTACGCTGTGAATAACATCACAGACTCAATCGCCAGTACTTCTATTCAAATAGTGCAGTATATTCACAGTTCGCCAAGATGTCTAGAGATATTCACTCGCAGCCATACTATGTTATGGATCCAAAGCCCATGCCTGCTGATATTCCGGATGTACCAGAGATTGGTGCTACATCCGCGCCGCTGCTGTCAGCCAGTAAGTAGTCGAATGTTTAGTGGGGTACAGGAGAGACTCATTAGGATTGATATAAGCAGCATTGCAACTGTTCTTAGATGAAGTTGTGACGTGTTGTCGGAATGACAAAGGAGGAAATGTCATCTCCCGTTACACATGGCAACTTCGTGTGTTTTATCAATCTTGCGCATAGTTCCTCATTTTTAAAGAAAGACGCTTTTATTAATATTACAGTAATTTTTTTCTGATTTAAGTTGAATTCTAGGTTATTTTATCGGTGCTCGATGTGCTCCCTATAATGAGGACTTCATGCTCTGTCGGGAGAACAGCAAGAATGGGCAGGCTGACTGCTTAAAGGAGGGCCGACGAGTCACCAGATGTGCAGCTTCAGTATTGGCTGATATTAGTAAGAATTGTGAGCAGCTTTTCAAGACTCACTGGTCTTGCCTCGAGAGAAAGAATATGGAGTTTCAAAAATGCCGTTATGAGGAGACTGGATTGAATGCGTGCGTCGAGCAGTTCTTAGTAAGTTTTCTTGTGAAAATCTATTCTGAGTTTTAAGGTCGAAGATATATGTTTGGATTCTAATCTCTATTATTATTCTATATAGAATCTCAAGAAGAGCATTCCTGGTGCGGATGGTGTTCAAGTTCATCAGACTCAATTTTCATCATAATATCGCAGAAGCAAAACATTGTTAAATAGAACGAATACAGATACTCAAATGTGCTATGAATAGCTCCATTACTCTTTAATAATGTACTCATCTTAATTTATATATACTCAGAAGATGGCCTATCTAAATGGGTCAAGTATTTCAATTCGTTTATTTATAACTAGATAATCTCTAGCTAGGAAAACTCATAATCAAAGAGAGAAAATATTGGTGTAATTTGGTTTCATTCCCAATTTAGATCATATTTCAAGCATCCGATTAATACGCTCTGCAAGTATGATACGCTCATATCTCTGAGCGATTTTTCCGGCTGCTTTAATGGCCTGTTCATTGTGCAACATTGTGACAAGATTACTTGCTTTTCCATCGTTGCCCTTTTTACAATTCTGCTGTACCAGCTGCAGAAGAATCTTATCAATACCCAACTGTTTTCTTGAGATTTCTAGATGCCTTTCTTCTTCTTCGTAATCTTCACTAGATCTGCTGCTATTACCGTCTGAAAGTGCCTTGGCATTGCTCTTGCATATATCCAGATTTTCCTCGTAGAGACTGAGAAGAACATTCATTCTTAAATACTGCTCTTCTAATGTTTTTATTTCATCGTCCTTATCAGATTTTGCTATATTTGGATATATAGGCATGCGAATGTCAAATTCTGTTGAAATCGGTAGCGGTATATATGGATACTTTTCACCGTTCTTGAGTATGATGCAGTTGAACTTGGATCCTATGACTCCGAGTGGCCAGAATGATTCTCCTGGATTGTCACGTCCTAGTAGTCTTGTATCTAGTAGTGGTACCCACTTAGATTGCATTGGGCGTCTCCAGTGCACGAGCACTGAGAGAACGCCATCACTATCATAGATACATGGATCTCCCTCTGAGGAAAAGAGGACGGACACGAGCCGCGATCCAGTGCCTATATCTACAGTATCGTTCTTTTGTAATGTTTCATCAGTCTTGATGTTTTCAACTGAATAAACTAATCGGCCAGATCCATCTGGTATGTTGCGGACAATCATGACATAGTCCTGCCAACTGGCACAGCAAACTACGGGGTTTCCTGATTGCCGGTACATACGGACAGGCGTACCATGAATGTCGAACACACGAACATAGCCTTTAGATGAGCACGCTACAATCATTGTAGCAGAAAGACCAATACTTTCAATTTTTTCGCCAGCGAAGGCAGCATCCCAACTACCAGCTCCTCCACTTTCATGCGTCCTGAAAAATATTCTGGAAGCCTGCCCATCGCTTCCATGGCTAGCAAAAAGGGCAGAATCTTCTGTCAAACATGCCTTATCATATTGGAAATGGTCGGTAAAATGATATTCTCTGTGCCTGCCACGATCAAAGAAGCTTACAGTAACAGTGTTGTGCATATCGCCCTCGACTGTCCAAATATATCCAACGGAATTAAGCGCCAAATATCTTCTACCATTACGCCACGGAGTACTGCCTGGCTGAAAAGGCTCATGTTGCATTCTCTTGACGATCTCGGTGAATCTTTTTTTGCTTCGGGAGAAATCATCTGCTTCATCTATCATGATTCGTTTAGATCTATGAGGACCATCATAATCATATAGCTCTGGACCGTCTTTTCTTCTGCGTAGATCTTCATTCCCCTGATCATCATCAGCTTCTAAATCCTCATCCATCCATGCTTCCAGGTCATCGTCATCATCATTAAACATATCTTGTTCGGCTAGAACATCGCTATTTGCTTCATCTGCATCGATTTTGTGCTTCGAAGTATCTGTTCGCTTAGTGACGGTGTCGACGAAATTACTCTCTCTATCTAATCCAATAGGTGCGTCCATGTGACTTGCTATTACTTCTGGAATAGTATAGAGCTGGCCCTGATTAGTGGTGAATGACAGAGTGTTCGCCGTGGGATGCCATGCTAAGTTGATTACATTTCCGTAGCGAAGAGTTCGAACGACTTCTCGGCTCCTACTGTCCCACACAACTATTTTGTCATCTGCACCAGCAGTGGCCAGGTATCTACCATTTGGTGACCAAGAATAATCATTAATCCATCCCTCATGGACACCGATGCCAAAATGACTCGAATCGCTCGATACTGCCCAGTCAGTTCTGGATATCAAAACGATCTCGCGGGCTTTATTTTGAATGGCAAATGTTTGTCCATCAGGATGCCATGCCACCTTTGTGCAAACTTCTGAATCTGGCTCAACTGCTGTAGTGAACTTATCAATGGCCTTAATAAGCTCTGGTTCCTCCGTACTTATGCTATATATCCTAACTGTGCCATCTATGCTAGTTGTTGCTATTAAAACGCCGTTTGGGTGGAACGACACATGTTTTACACCCTGTCGGTGGCCACCTAGAACAAGAGTCTGCGTGATATCACCTGAGTTTATGATCCTGACAGTAGTCTCATCACCAGCTATTGCAAGCCAGTGTCCATCTGCGCTGAATGATATATCTCTAATTGGCATTGTTTGACGGAAGACAGTCGTTTCTAGCTCAGCCGTGGCCATAGTAAACAAACTTGCAGTACCATCAAGTGAACAAGTAGCGAACTTCTCTCGTGATGTGGCCAAGCCTACAATAGCGCTTTCATGCTGCTCAACAGATTCAGGCTCTTCTTCATCTTTGCCCACTGTGAATCGCCTGACTATTTGATTTGTGCCTACTGTTAGCAGGTATTTTCCTGTAGCAGAGTATGCTAATCGTGTCAGACCCGGTGTATGGGCGTATCTAGGAATGATTCCTTGCTGAGTAGTCATTTTCTAGACTTCCGCCCTTATATCTAACAATATCCAGCTCTCAATATAAATTAGGATATATCGATGATTTCAAGACTTATAGACTTCAATAATTATTGGCCGCTGCAGTTATGAACAGCCAACAAAGTAGAACCTCGTTCTCAGTTAATGGACTTTTGACGCGTCGGCATATACTGTTTACCCGGGCTACGCGTGTATATTTACATGAATAATTTAATTACAGTTCATTCCAATTAATTTCAAGATATTTAAGGAAGTCTTAATTATTACTATTGAATCTGAATTGAAAAAAAATTATGAAAAAGAAAACTCCTAGGTAAGAGGAATGTAAAATGAAGATATTCGTTAAAACATTAGAGTATAACCATGGTAGTTGAGGATGAATAGTCGACGTAAATGTTCTACACCTATTTTGCATCACTTGCGGTCTTGGTGTCAGAGTAATCATCTGGAGAGGGTGCCTTTAAGCCATATCGAGCCCAAAATGGGTTGGCATAACCTTTACCAGTATGCTTTTCAGCACAATCATACCAATCAGCAAAAGGATAAGAAGGCCTGGTGCGTATGTCGTCTTCAGGTTTGATGATACCAAGGTCATATTGCCTTTGGATGAGACTATCAATGTATGGCATCAAATGAGTATCAAATTTCTCAAAACTCTTGTATTTCAAAATTTTCTCGGGTCCTTCATAGATGACTTTCTTTAATATAGACGGCACAAATGGCTCATCTTTCATCTCTTCAATTGAATAAAATATAGGATGGTTAGAAAAGATTATAGCCTGAGATTTTGGTAGACGCCGAAGAGTTTGTCGGCAAACACGGATATTATACTTGGTGAAATCAATATCAGTGGGAACTAGTTCGTCAGGTCCAAGAGCATAGATTCCATTGCATAAAAGCTCGTGATCCCAGCACACAAACCAACTAGCGCGCTCTACCGGATCTGACGGCTTCATACGAGCAAACCACCGTTCCATAGAAACCTTGAGCTTCTCCTCGTAGTAAGGTACTTCGTCATGAATGACATCAAGGTGATTTCCAATCTTACTCTTAACAGTAAAGAAGCCACCAGGAGCAGGTACAACAGCGGCAACAAGATAGTGCTTGCCATCGTCACGCTTTTTGACAATATAGAAGTCTTCCTTAGCTAGGCGAGCAACTATTCGCAGCGGCGGTTCTTTCAATGGCTGCCTGAGATCCATTGATTCTCCAGTGACAAGATTGTCGATGCCAATATCTGTTTTTTTGAAGAGCTTGGGATAACGTGTAGCCAAATGATCGACAACAATAAATAGCAATTCGATACAGGCGTCTTCGCTCTCGGGTAAAGCATCACAGTAGTCTACTCCAGTACGATCAATAATGTCGTTTCGGTCTTTTATGTAGCGCGCATACCACTTGTCCATATCTAGCCAATGGTTAATATCGAGCTTGAAAATACTCATAGTCTGGTGATATGGCCATCTGAATGGTCGCCATGGGCGATCATCGTAATCCTTGAGGTTCTCGGGAGTCAAAGTCTCCAAAGGAGTAGGCTCTGGTGGCAGCTCAAGTTTCTCTTTCTCGTCCTTAATATCTTTATTCTGGGAAGACTGTGGTTGTATGTTCCACGGCTTCTTAACAAATAAAACTATTACCGTAATGATGGCAGCAGATATTTGGACCAAATGTACGAAAGTCGATATTGATATCATTATGATAATCCGCGCTCGTCGTTCAGCTCTCGATAACCTTCTATAATGCAAATGGACTTATTGGCTATAGAGAGAACTAAATTATTAAGCAATTTTTACAAAATAATCTATAGAAATCAGAAATCAAAAAGGCTATGAATGATAAATAAATATATATGAAGAAGTACACATGCTTCGGAGTATAGCCAAAGTAAACTACACTAAATATATCTTCTAATGAGCAACATAACTGAAAGGGAATTATCTTCCAATGAATACAAATTAGACTCCGTTTGTCTTTGGCCATGCAGACGTATATATGAAAGAGCCGTATGTAGACCCCATATTCAGTTCATATTGATAAGTAGTGCCGAATAAACTGGGCGCCACAAAAACTTGTTTCTGTGAATATCGACTATTGCTATTCTTCAACTCGTTACATTCATTACGCTTTTCCACGGTCGATAAGTACGTATTAATTAGCCAAAATAAGAAAATATATCCCAGCTTCTACACAATAATCGCGGTTTTTGTTCTTTACGTAGGGAATCTTACAGCACAGGCACTGCAGGGTTATAAGGTGATAACATGAAATATGTCACTCCGAAAGATTAGTTCAATCGTTAATGCTCGCTAGCTTGTAAGCTGCGGCCTGATCTCTACTAGTTCTGCATTGATAACAGAAATGTGTCTTGTTTAAGCATTACAATATTGCCCATAGCTTCTTTGCCTCTTAAACGTAAGTCAGAGCAAAACTAAGCTACGCATTGCTTTAATTCCATGAAACTCAACTTTTACGTAGTATAAATCAGATCAGGTCATTTTATACTCATGATCGTAATTTTTTTTCCATTCTCAAAATCTTTTAATGTAGTTTCTCGCTCCATCAGTTTTATTGCCTTATCGATTTATCACTCGCATATATTCTAATAACGCTGATATCACCACGTCCGGGTAACAGTCATAATAGCAAAGATAACAGCACCACCAACACTTGATTTTTGGGAGCGTAAATTATCGAAGATTAAATGGTCATGAAAATCATAAGTAACAAATACAAGGTATCCAACTGTTATCGTATCGATAGTATTATGAAAAAGATTCATTCAATACTTATGGATTAAGACGAGAGCTCATAATTTTCTGGTATAAATGAAGAAAGGAATTAAGTTACAAACATCCTTACAGTCTGTTCAGATGACATCAAGAGAAGTACTGAAAATACGCGTAGAGAATGAATCAGTTCACAGAAACAGTATATTTCGCTATACTATCAACTATTAGAAGCCAGACTATTTCAATCCGACTTATAAACAATTATTTAGATAGACATCGTGATTTGAAAGAAAAATCTATTAATAAAATAAAAGTGTCAGTCTCTCGGTAAGGAACATCTCTTCAAGCCCAGGAAGAAAAAAGCGTTTTATTCAACCCGGTAAGAGCGCTCCAGCTAGAGACTACTGATCAATTGATCTAGAGCAGAAAGTAGAGAATACAAACTGATAGGAGAACATCTTTTTTTAAAAAAAAAACAGACTGTATCTACAATAAATTCTGCAAAAAATGAGTTAAAAAAAAAAAAAAAAAAAAAAAAGGAAAAAATTTGAGAAAAAATCCGCTTGGCTATGCAGAAATAGCACCTGAAAACAGGGGCCATTCAAGTTGCTCATTTTACTAATAGAAGTTTTGGTGCGTAGGGTAAACATGTAATTACGGAAACTAACAAGGGTATGATACCGTACTTAATTATACGCTTAGTTATATGTATGTAACGTAAATGTGAGAATATATACTTCAGCCAATGAGAGAGTAGTTAAATTTCAGCCAAACATTACAAAGAAAATGCAACGCGAGCTCTCCATTTTCTTATGATCTCTTTTTTTCTTAAACCTTTCTTTTTATATAGGCCGGCCAAAGACGGAGCTACTCAGACGGCAAGACAGCAAGCATAACGAAAGTCACACATACTGCGAGAGTAGCTTGGGATATAATTGTTGTGAAAGGACTAATTTGCTCGTTTGTGATACAAAATGTTCGCAAGAAATAGCCGATTATTGGGTCGTTCGTCGTCGAGCGCAGTTATGCTGCTAAGACGAGGCAACGGACTCCAAAGACCATTTTCGATGAGCCGATCATCACACGCAGAGGTCGAAGTCACAGTTGATGGAAAGAAGATTATGATTGAAGCTGGCTCGGTAAGTAACTTGTGTCACTGGGACGAGTAGTAGATGGATTGAGAAATTATCGTTCGAAGAGGACTGCAAAGTGTACTACAGCATGGCTGCTACTTTTTATTTCAAGAAGCTCTAATGTTATAAAATGAGAATTGGATTACCTAAAAAAAGGGTATTGTGAATTGTTATTTCTGACAGGGTTATATTTGTTATCATTTAGGCTCTGATCCAAGCATGCGAAAAAGCTGGTGTTACCGTTCCTCGATATTGTTACCACGAGAAGCTGGCCATTGCCGGTAACTGTCGTATGTGTCTTGTCGACGTTGAACGTGCTCCTAAACCAGTTGCGTCTTGCGCATTCCCTGTCACTAATGGAATGGTTGTTCGAACCGACACAGAAAGAGTTCATAAGGCACGAGAAGGTGTCATGGAAATGCTTCTTGCAAATCACCCTCTTGACTGTCCTGTTTGCGATCAGGGAGGTGAATGTGATCTTCAAGATCAGGCTATGCGATATGGCTCTGATAGAGGTAGATTCCATGAGATTGACGGAAAGCGAGCTGTTGAGGACAAGGACATTGGCCCTCTGATTAAAACTGAAATGACCCGATGCATTCACTGCACTCGCTGTGTCCGATTCTCGAACGATGTTGCTGGCGCTCCTGAGCTCGGAACTTCTGGAAGAGGTAACGACATTCAAATTGGCACTTATTTGCAGAAGAATCTCAACTCTGAGTTGTCTGGAAATGTTATTGATCTTTGCCCAGTCGGTGCTCTTACTTCCAAGCCGTATGCTTTCCGCGCTAGACCTTGGGAGCTCATGAAAACTGAGTCTATCGATGTCTTAGATGGCTTGGGATCTAATATTCGAGTTGACGCAAGGGGTGTGGAAGTTCTCCGTGTTCTTCCACGACTCAATGATGATGTTAACGAGGAGTGGATATCTGATAAGACTAGATTTGCTGTTGACGGTTTGAAGACTCAGCGTCTAACTATGCCTCTTCTTAAGACCGGCGAGAAATTCGAGCCCGTTACCTGGGATGAAGCTCTTTCCACAATTGTTCAGGCCTATGAGAAGATTGCTCCAAAGGGTGATGAGTTCAAGGCTATTGCTGGACAACTGGTTGACGTTGAAGGGTTGGTTGCCATGAAGGATCTTGCTAACAAGCTAGGTTCTGAGAACCTTGCTCTTGATCAAACTCAAGGTAACTTGCCATTGGCCCATGGCATTGATGTTCGTTCTAACTATCTTTTCAATGCAACCATCCATGGTGTGGAAGACGCGGACGCGATTCTTCTTGTTGGTACCAATCCACGTCTGGAGGCTGCTGTTCTTAACGCCAGAATCAGAAAACAGTGGCTCCGTGCCGAACTTGAGATTGGTCTCGTTGGTCAGGAGTTTGATTCTACCTTCAACTATGAGTATCTTGGAGATGATTCTACTAGTCTTAAGGCCGCTCTTGCAGGTGAATTTGGAAAGAAGCTTCTCTCAGCTAAGCGACCAATTATCATTGTTGGAAGTGGTGTAGCCGAGAATACTGATGCAAAGGTATACTTTGACGTCTTAGGAGAATTTGTTAACAAGAATGCTTCCAAGCTTGTTACTCCAGAGTGGAATGCATACAGTGTATTGCAACGAACTGCTTCGCGTAGCGGTGCTTACGATATTGGATTTGCCACCCACAACCCAGAAGTTGCTTCTACTAAGCCTAAATTTTTGTGGCTTCTTGGTGCTGATGAGATTACTGCAGCTGATGTTCCAAAGGATGCTTTTGTTGTTTACCAGGGACATCATGGTGATGTCGGTGCTCAGTATGCGGACGTCATTCTCCCTAGCTCTGCTTACACTGAGAAGGTTGGTACTTATGTTAACACTGAGGGTCGAGTACAGGTTACACGTGCCGCAATTAGCCCACCAGGTGTTGCTCGTGACGACTGGAAGATTCTTAGGGCCGCCTCAGAGTATCTTGGATCTGCTCTTTCCTATGACGACATCAATGACATTCGTGCGCGTATGGCAGACATTGCTCCTCATCTTGTTCGACATGAAATTATTGAGCCCACATCTCTAGCCGTTACTGGTGTCAAGACTCAACTTATTAACGCCAATAAGACTGCTAAGCCAACAGGTAGCAAGCTCCAGTCTATAATACAGAACTTTTATTTCACCGATGCAATTTCTCGAAGCTCACCAACTATGGCACGGGCATCTGCTGCATTCGCAAAAAATGACAGTGAACCTGTTGCCGCTTACGCATGAATGATCAATTGAATACTTTTTGTCAAAAATACAAATTTCTTATATGTTTTTTATTCACATTTATTGTTAACAATCGTTCTGTTTTCTTTTATTTAATTAGTCATAAGGTAGAAGTTGGAATGCGAGGAAGGTCCTTGTAATTTATGATATATATAAAGTACATATATATATACTGACAAATATAAATATTTATCCTAAAAATTTATCCCATTTTTTTGTGTATAAATCTTAGTTATCTTCATTACAGAATTGTGTGACTTTCTTACGTCTGTACTTCGCAATAACGGTGGGTGAGTCTAGAGCAATGGAGGCAGCACGAAGTCCAGCATCTCTATATTTTAACGTCAGCGAAAGCCTAGTATCAAAGCTTGTGATGAAATGTATTCTTACTTGATGTTGTTTGCCCACCCTCTACTAAGCTCTTCTCCGTCTATCTGGCACGATACTGTATATCCTATATTTTCATTCCCAGCAAGTGTAACATATTCCGGCTTTTGTTTTGAATGTCCTATAAGATCGTAGAGCCTGTTTTTGGCATTACGATCAATCAGAGATGGACTGAGTATGTTACTTCTTGCCTTTTTAATAGTAGGCTCAGCCAATTTGAAAAGCCAGTTCTCTGCAATATATGATCCTTCATCGCTATCATGTAGCAGGCCCGCAACATACGCTTCGAAAACATCAGCCGTAGATTTAATGGCTTCTCTTATATTTGTCGATTTTTCTGCCGACTGAGACACTTCGATGCGCTTGTCAAAACCATATAAGGAACCCCAAGTATGAAGAGTAGAATTATTTACAAGTTCAGTTCTAATCTTTGTCAACTCTCCCTCTTGTGCCCTTGGTAAGCTTAAATAGACAAGTTTTGACATGATATGGTTGATAAAGGAATCTCCTAGGAATTCAAGTCTCTCGTAATGCTCTTGTGTTTTGTTAAGTTCATTGGCAAGAGACTTGTGTTGGAATACTCTCTTTAAAATTACCTCGTTCTTAATTTCTGGGAGCACCGGCGGCCAGTCTCTAGAATTATCATTATCCATTTTGTCAATTAGCATGCCGACAGTTCTTAAAGGCTGCAGGGTTGGTATACGGTGTTCCCATTCGTCATCAGAATTTTTCTGTTCAGTATTCAGAATAGATGAGTACTTCTTGAAGTCTTTGATCTGTGCCCAGTTCAAACCACCTGCCTTAAGTAGTCTCCTCAGTGCCAATGCTAAATCAACTCTAGGATCTGTAACGTAAGATGAGTCATTGACATCAAAAAACTCAGGTGTATCTTGCAGAAGTTTATTTAGAGCCTCTAGGAAGACATCAACTCTTCTTACGATCTTGTCTGATGATGCTTCTGCATCGTCCACTGATATCAAAGGCGTCTATTTCACAGAAAATAAATTAGTATCACAACTCTAAATCTACAGAGCACTGTCCTTTCCGTATTTACCTTTTTTCGTTTCGCAGACATGTCTTCCTCCGGTTTTCTAGATCGCTTGGCCATTTCTGTCGCCCAGTAAGATATTGGAAATTTTGAAGAGAATGATAGTATAGTGGATTGGGGTTTTCATGGTGGTATAAAACAATATGGTCAATTCAGTTGCAGAGATAACTCATTACGGAAAGTATTACTTCGTCAGCAGCAGATATGTATTCTAATCGGATTGGTATCATCTTAGCCATCTTGTACTCGTTTTTCGTATCTCAGGTATGTGGATACAGCTTACAGGGATTATTGATTAATCCTACGGACAGTCAAAATACGAAAATACCAGTGAAGTTTGACTCAACTACCGAGATCATTCTAAGGTCCAGTTCCGTAATCCATAAGACATTCGTTCGATCAGATGAATCCAGTTTTCGATTTCTTAATGTATCGGAAGGATCTTACATTTTAAATGTGAACTCAGTGGAGCATATCTTCCCTGTATTGAAAATTGATGTCATGGAGGGAGACGTTAGTGTTTACTTCACACATAGAGGAAATGAATGGTCTTTCAACGGTCCTCGACAGCCTTATCCCATTGAATTGAAGCCTATGATAAAGGCAGTTTATCTTCAGGTGAGACAACATTTAGATTGGCTTAGAGGTCTTAGAGGTCGTGGAAGGTGTTTTTATACCCTTCGCAGAAAGTAACTAATCAATTTTGCTATTAATATAGGAGCGAGAAACCTTCAGTATCTTCAAGCTTTTAAAAAATCCAATGCTTCTAATTAGTTTAGCAAGCCTTGCAATGGTCTTCATAATTCCAAAAATGACAGAAAACATGGGTAAGTTGGAACCTTGAATGTTTTTTAATACTGTAAGATTAATGGTGTTTTTGTGAAAATATATAGATCCCGAGGCTTTGAAAGAAATTCAACAATCCCAGATTAACTCTGTCGGTAGTATATTAGCGAATCCTACGAGTTTCGACATGGCAAGCTACTTAGCTGGAAAATCAAGTACTCAAGATACTAGTTCGTCTACTGGTCAGTCTTCTGCTACGACTGCTAAGCAGAGAAAATAGATAATATCCGAGTGATATACCGTCCAGCGTGAACAAACAAATTATTGTAAATTAGACAATTATTGAGAACTAAATACATTCCAGATATTCTTAGTAACCATTAATATTACGCGTCTATACTGGAAGATTGATTCTTGCATATAAACCGAGATAGAAAGCCTGAGTCGACCCAAAGTTTACAAGAGCTACTATGGTCTGCTCCCTTGTGCTATACTCTGATATCTAGACAGATTCGAAATTCCATATATCATATTAAAACAGCAGCTACATACAGCAACACTTAACTTCTTCATGAGAGCTTATGCTTTAATACCAAGTCAACTAGATCTATAGATATAGGGTAGAGCAATGTCGTTTTTCTTCAGTCATTTAGCTTCATATGTAAGTATTATTTATAGTGAGCCATTGGTCAGAAACAATCGCTGAGCGAATTGGTGAATATTTTTCTGATACAGATTAGCTAACACGTACTATTAATAGCCTGATCCTCACATCGCAAAAAAGATTGTTAATCTTGCCGAAACGCTTGGAGGATCTATAGGTAAGAATCAGTCTCTTACTTCGCGATCATTTGGTGCTCAGTATAACGAGAACAACTCAGCTGCCCGAAAGCTTATTGGAGTTGGAAAGCCATCTGCAAAAGTAGAGACCCTAAATACAGAATTAGATGCAACTGAGTGGACAGCTCAGAGATACAACTATCTACTAGGCCTCGTAAAGAACTTTATGGATGTAGAATTTGACGAGGAAGGAAATCTAGAGCTGTCCAGCATACAGTATGTCATTGAAACCGTTGACAAGATCATAGAACGACAAGTTCGTCAGAAGGTTCTAAGGGAAGCAAGAATCAAATTCGGCAACGAAAACCCCGACACTATTCTATGATTATGAAGTTATTTACACCTTCGTTTGATATTACTACAAACTTATGATCTTAGCTAAATCGCAACTATGACGAGCACGATAGCACGATATGACGATGCCATAATTTCGATTCTGTCTTCGACGTATATAATATAATATGCGTACCTGTCTGTTCTAGGAACTCATATCTATATGCTAACAATTACTGTATCTCACTATAATAAATTTAATTGTCGTTTATCGTTTCATGTGATAAATTAATCTAGCTTGCTGCCAATATCTCATCCAGAACTGAATGTAGAGCGCTAATTCGCAGAATATTTTCATTCCCATACTTTTCGTGAGGCTCAAAAACTGAAAAACTAAAATCTTCACTTCCATCGAAATTACTTGCAAAACTTGATCGTCAATTAGCAAACAAAAAGATATAACTATTCAACTTTACACTTCACGCCGTTTCATCTAATTTTAAAGATTTAATTACTATTTTCGTGAATTTGATTTACTGTTTCTCCATTCTGAAAGCGTCAACTGAGCGACGTTATTACGTTAACTCTTCCTGTTTTAGTTTTTAAATAAAATCAGCGGCTTTCAGTAGTCCTCGAAGATGGCGGCAGTGGCGAAATCCACAGCGGCCAGTAATGGGCTAACACCGGCAGAAAATAATGGGATAGATAAGAAAAAGAAGCTAACGAGAAACCAAATAAAGCGGCTTCGAATGAAGGAACGAAAACAGCAGTCGCGTGAATCATCGTTGGTGACAGATGCATCGTCGAGTATAGTATCTGACGATGAAAACGTAAGTAAACGATACAGGTTCTCTACAATAGTGTATACTAATTAGCGTTTTCAGACGACATCGAAACTTTATGATGATGATGTTGTAGACTCAATCAAACGAGAAGAGCCAAGCGAATATGAAATTGAAGACGTGAAAATGGTGGATGTGAAAATGGACTTGGATGATCCTGCATACGCACAGTTTAAATCAGTTTTAGCCAGGTTCCAGTTCTCAGAGGTAAGGAAATTTGGGAAATAGAAAATTCTTTATGAAGCAATTATTGATTGGTTTGTTGGTATAGGAAGACGAAAATGCTGTAGAGAATGATGCAAAGGGCGATATATACTATAGTGATGAAGACGACAATATTCAAGATGAAGAGCAAGAAGCGGCGGCTATGGAACAAGTTATGAGTAAGAAGAAGGCACGAAAAATGAACAAGCCATCAGTAGCTCAACTCAAAGCTGTTGCTAGACGACCCGAAGTCGTGGAGGTATGAGAAATGCGCGCGTTATTTAAATATACTAAGAATATGCTAAGAAGTGTGTACTAACATAAACAGTGGTACGACGCGGACTCAATGGATCCACAACTACTGGTTCATATTAAAGGACTGAAAAATATAGTACCAGTGCCAAGTCACTGGAGTATGAAGCGAGAGTATTTAGCATCGAAACGTGGGGTGGAAAAGCCACCTTTTGAGCTGCCAGATTTTATTAAAGAAACTGGTATTATGGACATGCGAGATAACACGAAGGAGGATGCAGCAACAATGAAGCAAAAGACGCGAGAGCGAGTACAGCCGAAAATGGGTAGACTAGATATTGATTATCAGAAGCTCCATGATGCTTTCTTCAAATTCCAGAAGAGACCGAAGCTTACAATGTTCGGAGAAGTTTACTACGAAGGAAAGGAATTTGAAACAAATATACAGGATCGTCGACCCGGCGTATTATCTGACGAGCTGAAGACTGCACTTAGTATGCCACCTGGAGCTCCACCCCCATGGCTACTAAACATGCAGCGATTTGGTCCACCACCAAGTTATCCAGGTCTAAAAATACCCGGTCTAAATGCGCCTATACCTCCTGGTGCTCAATGGGGATTTCATCCTGGTGGTTATGGTAAGCCGCCTGTTGACGAATTCAATCGTCCACTCTATGGCGACGTGTTTGGTGTTTTAGATCAGCCTGGTACGGAAAACAATGAGGAGGAACCAATTGATAGAACGCACTGGGGTGACCTTCAGCCAGAGGAAGAGGAAGAAGAGGAAGAAGAAGAAGAAGAAGAAGAAGGTGATTACGAGAGAATAACTGAGCTGGAAGGATTAGGTGATGATGAGAAACCTATGATATCAGGCTACGAGTCGGGAATGGCGACACCCTCAGGATTAAATTCATCATTACCTAATGAATTGAACACTCCAGATCATATTGAGCTACGAAAGCAGCGGATGTATTAATCTATGTTTGTAAAAAATGAGCGCATTTCTATTTGTGGAAAGACAGGCAAATCTGTGTAATTACAACTGTGTATATTGCGTTAATTCCTACACGTTGACTTATTCGAGTCCCATTATGAAAAGAACCGTAATTCACTTATATCATCGTCAATCTCTGTAGTATTACCGTGTAGACTCTTTTTTGAAGTTATTGCTTTGCCTTGCTGAGAGTGCTTTGTACTTAGCCCTCCTAGTAGGCGATTGTCCTCATTCTCTGACTCCGAAGACGTCACATCCATTAGACTGTGCTGTATTGCACTTGCATCATTCGAGTAGGTGTCCAGCGACATTAGGTCTTTGTCCCTTGTAGTATTATAAATCTCAATTTCTGAAGAAACTATCTTCCTGTCGATCACTTGCCCAAAGTCGCTTTTGTCTTCAGAGAAGCAGATTGTGTCATTGACGTCATCAATCTTAGGTCTAAGGCGGCGGAAAATATTTTCGTCAGCTCGTAGCAAGCTCCATATTTTCGACGTAGAGGCCACCAAGACTAGTCCGAGGGCCACATATTGTCTTTGCGCTATCAGCCGATTGAAAGCTTTATAGGCTTTTGGAATAACTCTGAAGACCAAATATTCTGCCCGTTCTTCTGCAAGCAAAATCCCACTATTATTAAGGTCTGTCCCTTTCGAGTCCTGATCAGTGGTTCTGGAGTTTTTTCTCTTAGTGAGCTCTGATTTTCTACTTACAGAGCGTTTATTTTCAGATCTTCTGGTAAGATCATCCGCGTAATACGTAATAATTTTATTTAGATTTCTGTGGATGATGCTGAGATATTTCCACCAACAGGCCAAATGGTGCTGATTCTTGTTGCGATGAACAACCAAGTGGAGGATATTGAGCTCATGTTGGAGACTTTCTATGTCTAGACGAAAGACGTGATTGCTTTTCATTATATTAGCACACAAATCATTTTTTCTAGACTACATAAAAGTAATCTAATTGTCGGTAGACATTCGCAGAGTAAAAAGATAAAAGACGTAAAATTACTTTTTATTTGATATGTTTTACTTGAAGTACTATGAGGATAGTATTAACAAAATATAAAAAACAAAAAAATCCTCCGAAACGGGGAATTGAACCCCGATTTGCCCGGTGAGAGCGGACCGTGCTAGCCATTACACTATTTCGGATAATATTGAAAACACCAGTCTAAATTACCATGTTGGAGTGAAGATACATAAATAAGTGCTTTGACGCAGACCGGCCTTCAAATAAGTCGAATAGGGATAGCGACTCTAGTATCAGTTGTATTTCGGTTATATTTTAGGCAGAGTGGCTTGCAGAAACTGCGGACACCAAGACTAGGAGAATGAAAGCTAGGAAAAGCGAATAGGCGCGGGATTAGGTGTCGAGAAGTCAATCAACTATAAGAATCTCCCACTGAAAGTGAAGCGTACCCAGTAACTGTGTTCTAAAGACAGCAGAGGTCAGCTTATTAACCATAGCAAATCTCTAAGTTATCGTCAGAGACGCAAATTTATTAGAATAGATCGAAACATAGCTTAGGTAAAGATATTGATCTTTGGCCTATCTGTGTTCAATGGTTGCTTTGCTGTTGATAGATTCTCGAAAAGATAAAGCTCCCTGCGGGATGAGAACATAGATATAGGAGTGCCTGCTTGTATCGTCAAGCGTTTCCTAGGTACGTTGGAGTCAGACAAAGCTAGCTACTAAGCATATATCCGAAGTGTATGAATATAAAATATACAATACAAGATATAACGATATAATTGAAAATCTAGTTAAAACTAGCGGATGAAATAATAGAAAGCGATGGACGTGTTCGACGAAGAATATGGCTTTAGTGAGCGAAGTGCTGAGTGGCATGTTCGCGAGCGACGAAAACTCGTGAAAAAGATGGACAAAAAACTCCTTTCACTTGTCGCACTGATGTATCTTCTAAATTACCTAGACAGAAGTAACCTCAGTCAGGCAAGACTAGGTGGACTGGAAAATGATCTCCATATGACGGGTCGTAACTTCAATCTTCTCACAGCAATTGTTTTTGTGGGATACAATCTGATGCAGTTACCGTCGAATATGATTCTCGTCCGAGTTCGGCCTTCAATATACTTAGGAGTGTGTATGGGGATATGGGGCTTTTTTTCGACTATCCATGGATTTACTACAAACTTTCGCCAGATTTTGTTTTGCAGATTCTTTCTTGGCGCAATAGAGGCACCTTTTTTTCCAGGAGTGTTGGCGTTACTGTCATCATGGTACACCAAGAAAGAACTGGCTCATAGATTTGCCATTTTTTATGGTGGTAGCCAGGCAGGATGTATGCTTGGGGGACTTATTGCAGCTGGAGTTCTTGCCAATTTTGATGGATTTCTGGGTATTGCTGGCTGGCGATGGCTCTTTATCGTTGAAGGATCTGCGACTATACTCGTGTCTATCGTTGCTATTCGAATTCTTCCTGATTATCCTGGAAATACTCGATGGCTAAGCGACAAAGAGCAGAAATATGCACAATGGTGCTTATCTAATGATGTAGGTATTGCGGATGACAATAACGCGGTGTCAGTACGCGAAGCTTTCATGATGGTTGTGACCGACTACAAAATCTATATTTTTGCTATAATGATGCATGCGAATGCGCTCGCGCAAACATTCTCGTTTTTCTTCCCTACCATCGTTGAGACATTGGGATTCGGACCGATCACTACTCTGCTGCTCACAGTCCCTGTTTGGTTTGTGGCGTTTCTGTTTAGTCTGTCGTACTCTTACCATGCGTCTAAGACAAACGAACGTGCATTCCATATTATGTTTGCGATGCTCATATGCTTTTTAGGCAACGTGATTACTATTTCTACAACACAGCCTGCATTGCGCTATTTCGCTATGTTCTTGATGCCAATGGGCGCCTATCCAGGTATTCAGATCATGATTGCTTGGCTGGTTAGTGCAATTCCACGACCTTCAGCAAAGCGCACTATTGCACTTGGTTTCTGCAACACGCTTGCAAATGTGTCTAATATATATGGTTCTTATCTGTATCCTGCATCAGCGGGGCCACGATACTTTGCTGCTGGTGCTGTCGTGTCTATTATGTGCTTAATATGCATAGTATGCTCGGCAACTATGAGAGCTATCCTGCTGAACGAGGCAAGTTATTCTCATATTGCCGCCGTTCATAGCGAGGTCGCAACCGGACTGGACGACGATGCAGACTCGGTGTCGAAGACTCTTATTCCGAAGGTAGTGGGCAGACCGGTAGTGTAGACAAAAGAGGGATAGACAATTAATTATATAAGAAATTGACTAGATATGAAGCACGTAGAAACGGAGAGTGCTTGGGGACTGAATAGTGATTTGTTCTATTGCATTACTGAGCTAGATGGTTGGAACCGGATAGGGAATATATCAATTTAAGCCTTGATTGGCTCGACTACGCTCTAGGGAGTTGTCTTTCTCTCATTTTTATCCTTGTATTATATGACGCGAACCAACTAATGCCATTTTATTTCCATTAAACGGCGAGACTCTGTCGTAGTAGCCGCCAGATGCTTGTCACAATGGCTCGTACATTGGCTTAGGGTATAATAAGCGCGTGTAGGCCAAAGAATGAGCGCCGACGCACTCCTTCAGGGCCAGGCCTTGAGAACCCGGTGCCTGAGCATGGCATGAGGTTTATTGATGGACGTCGACGAAAAAGCATTGTAGTAGTTGAGTGCATGAATGAATAACAGCTTGTCGGATGTCTACAGGGGACTGTCGCATCAAAGGCAGCAATTTCAAGCGTACCCTTGATCTAGACCTAGTGCACTTATCATAATGATACCTTTAGAAGAGCGAAGACAGCGGAAGGTTAATTGAACAGGTGGATTAATATCGGAAAGTAAGTTTATATATCATGTAGTCGCTATGAGGAAACAAGAAAAGCAAAGTGGCTGGACGCGGAGCGCGAGGTATACAGAGCACTCTTGGCAATAATCATTCGATTTGCAGCATATGTCTTTGTCAAGCCTGAGCAGCCACCGCTTCCCTTGCACCGAATGAACTAGGAAGTTTTTATAGTCTGTATGGGATGCGTGTGACGGCTGCGGAGCTGTCAGTACATCAAATTACGGGTAAGAGGGAGCATTACATTGAGATTCGGCCACAGCAGTAGCTGTTGTCGGTTATTACTCTCACTACCACGATTACTACCGTATTCTCAAGCTACATGCTACAGATCTTTCATAGTTGATACGGATGTCTGATGTCCATGATACTGAATATAGTTTAGCATAGCTCACAAAGATAGATATAAATGAAGTATTCTGATATAGCACTAACTCCGGTGTGATGAATTCGGCGATCCCGCCCAACAGCATAATGCAACGTGCGCAAAACGCAACGAACAAAACGCAAACAAGC
Source organism: Dipodascopsis uninucleata var. uninucleata (assembly GCA_030568195.1). NCBI lineage: Eukaryota > Fungi > Ascomycota > Lipomycetes > Lipomycetales > Lipomycetaceae > Dipodascopsis > Dipodascopsis uninucleata. Next base: position 369,392 of record JAJLTO010000015.1, read on the forward strand.
CTCCTGAATGCTAAACCACCAATTCGAGCTGGACCTTAACGAATAAAATGCTGCAAGTCATACCCTCTCCTAGATATCCATTCGGTAATACCTATCAAATACTCACTGGTCTAGGAAACAGAATTTGGGCTATAAAAAGTCTATCAGGGCCGAAATTCACCAATATGCGACTGCATTAAAAGCCGAAAGCCGCACGACATGTAGCAATAGCGAAAGCGTTCAGCTGATGAGCATGCCCGCTCAAAAAAACGTAATCTCAACAAGCCCAAATGGTTCTCCGGAGCAATTGTCGCTACTAGAAAGTAGCTACCGATACAATGAACATAATGCTCGACGGAAAAGCTAACAGAGTCCATAAGTCATAGGAAACAGAGTATAATTACATATGTTTGCACTGCGGCCACGGGGCCCAGTAAAACACTACGCCAGTACGCATGCGATCAGCACCCACAAAGCAGCAGCACGTCTGCAAAAACACGGAGATTGCGGTATTATTTGTTGCTTAATGAACCTGCCCAAATAGGTAGGATGTGGAGGCAAGCCTAATTATGTGAATTACTAATAATTTGTGGGGATCTCGTGGCCTGGCAATGTAAAGGCTATTATCGCCGATCCGGAGCAGATGTAGGATCGCCGAAGATTTGGTTCAAAGAATATAAATGTAACAAAGAAACAGGTATATTTGAACCTCATATACATTGTGAAAACTGTTAGAGATCCTGAATTATCTGAAAATTAACAGATATTACAAAATGTTCACTACACTAAAATTCCCCATCATTAACGAAGAGTACGAGCAGCCAACTGGCTTGTTCATCAACAATGAGTTTGTAAAGGCAAAGTCCGGAAAGACCTTTAAGGTTATCACTCCTATTGACTGCAGTCATCTGTGTGATCTCCAGGAAGCTAACCACGAGGATGTTGATGTTGCTGTTGAAGCCGCGTCCAAGGCGTTCAAGACATGGAAAAAACTTACAGCTGGTGAGCGCGGTGAGTACATCCGCAAGCTCGCTGACTTGATTGATCGTGACAGTGAACTGTTTGCTAAGATCGAGTCCCTCAACAATGGCAAGTCTCTGCTGTGCGCACGTTTCGACGTTGGTCTTGTCGTCAAGTACCTTAGATTTTGTGCTGCCTCTGCCGAGTCCTTTGATGGGCGCCTTATTAACACTGGCTCGGACCATATGACTTACACAAAGCGAGAGCCTCTCGGCGTTTGCGGCCAGATCATCCCATGGAACTTCCCATTTATGATGTGGTCATGGAAGATCGGACCAGCTATTGCCACTGGTAATACCGTTGTCCTGAAACCAGCTTCTGCTACACCACTCTCTGCTCTTTATGCAGCTAAGTTGGTTAAAGAAGCTGGCATTCCTCCTGGCGTTGTCAACATTATTCCAGGATCTGGAAGCAAGTGTGGTAATGCAATCATTACCCACCCTAAAATCAGAAAAGTAGCCTTCACTGGTTCTACTGAAATCGGTCGTGGTGTCATGGTGGGAGCCGCAGAGAACATCAAGAAAGTTACTCTCGAGCTTGGCGGAAAATCTCCAAACATTGTCTTCGACGACTGCGATATTGACAATACTATTGAGAACATCATCCGAGGTATATTTTTTAATGGAGGCGAAGTCTGCAGTGCTGGTTCACGTCTTTACGTCCAGGCCGGTATCTATGACACCCTTGTAGCTAAACTTAAGGAGACTGTTGAGAAGATCAAGGTCGGCAACCCATTCGACGAGGGTGTTTTCCAGGGGGCCCAGACTACACCAGATCAGTTTCAAACTGTTATGGATTACATAAAGCTCGGAAAAGATGAAGGAGCAAAGGTTCTTACTGGTGGAGAACGTATTGGCGAGAAAGGTTACTTCTTGCGACCAACGATATTGCTTACTGAGAATGAAAATTACAGAGTCATCAAGGAGGAAATCTTCGGTCCTGTTGCTACTCTTTCCAAGTTCTCTACTATAGAAGAGGTTGTCAACATGGCTAATGATTCCAACTTTGGTTTGGCTGCCGGTGTTCATACCAACGATCTTAGCAAGGCTATTGATGTTAGCAACCAGCTAGAAGCTGGCACTGTCTGGATTAACACTTATAACGATTTCCACCACCTTGTTCCATTTGGAGGTTATAAGGAGTCTGGTGTTGGTCGCGAGATGGGTCTTGAGGGTTTTGATAACTATACTCAAGTAAAGGCTGTTAATGCGAAATTATTGCTCAAGTCAAAGTAAGTGAAGTGTATTACATAAATACGAGCTCTGTATTCAAATCAATTTAATATTTTTTTTTATTATGGCTGAACCAACAAAATGTACTTTGGCGTATTGTTGTAAGTGTAGGTCGTAGCTGTAGAACAGTCCATCTTAAATTGAGGACTAATTTACGTAATTTTTTGGCGCCACTAGTAGAATTTAAATATTAAGTAGAGCTTTGGATGGAAGAATAAAGTTGAAATCGTTTCTGGTCATTCTAAAATATCTGTTCAGTAGGCTGTTAGCCACTAGAGAACGTATTTTAAGTTGACTGGAACATGCCCAACTTACATTTAGAATACTCAGAATATTATTCTTATATCAATAAATCTATTATTGCTCAACTATATGATCCTAAAAGAGTTATCTTTACAAAGAAGTATTAATGCGCCGAGGGAAACAATATATATATATATATCAACTTCTATTTTATAGTATTAACGTGTATTCTCTAAATGGCTCTTGTAATCCTGGACTATCTGAACAAAAGAATCATCTCGCATAAATCCTGCGTTCAAAGCAAGTGAGTTGTCGAACTTATCGGACCAGGAAAGTAAGATTCTCTCGGCAGCAGGATCTTGGACTTCTTTGACATACTGCAGCTTCTCTTTACCACCGACAAGCTCAAGTGCATCCAGCATTTCTTGAACAGAAACACCTATTCCAGGGATATTGACTGCTCTAGCATGTGATAAGAAGACTTCAGTATTCATAGTTAGTGCATGCATCAGATTGGCAAGCAAAATACGGGGAGAGCACACCCACGACACGAAAGTCCTGTTTTCGATCGGGACAATGCACTCTTTACCGTCGAATGGCTCTCTGATAATGCCAGAAAGAAACGACGACGCGGCAGCGGTCGGTTTTCCAGGTCGCACTGTGACGGACGGGAACCGAAGCGACAGACCGTCTATGAAAGATCGTCTGGTGTAGTCGTTGATTAGAATTTCTACCATGAGCTTCTCCGCTCCGTAAGAGGACTCCGGGGTAGGCACCACACTCTCGTCTACTACAGCTGGAAGTGGTCGACCGTAGACAGCACCTCCAGAAGCAAATACTACCCGGAGACCTGCGTTTTTCTTACGAAAAGCTTCTAACAGTGCTCTTGTTGTATCAAAGTTTGCTTTCATACCGAGTTCGAAGTTGGCTTCTGATCCACTAGACATAATTCCGTGAAACAGGAAAGCTGCATCTAATTTCCCGTCTACCACACTGTCAATTATCTCAATGAGATCTCCCTTGAGAGAAACTGCATTTTCAGCATTAAGACAGCCGCGGGGCAGTGGAGGCTGAACAATATCTACCATGACAACTGTATTGTTCTTGTTTTTAAGTAGCTCTTCCACGACCAGCTGACCCACGAAACCAGCAGCACCTGTTACAAGGATCCTCATTTTGCCCGTTTTGTCTCTTTATACAGTATATTACACACTATATCGCACACATACAGAATGGAACGAAAATATACTGAATCCTACTGTTCATTTTATAGCATATTCGCGTACTTGCTGTCCTTTATAAGCTGGACCAGCAACTTTACTTGAAGAAACCCTAATTACCACGTTTATCGGACATCCACCGAGAATTTACTCCATACTTTCTACACCAGGCTGATAGCATTTTACAGAAATTGTACTCATTAGTGTAAGGAAGAAGTATAATAGGTCAGTGACTAACTAAACAGAAATAGCACTATTTGGATATGGGGTAGTATTATCGGTTTGGCGATGCTATATCTAACGGAAATTTTTAATGACCGTAGGTAATACAATTTATTCGCAGTTCATAGTGTAGATTCAACAGTCAAGTATAATTTGATACTACTGTACGATCTCTAACTGATTCTAATGCAAAATAAAAATCTCGTCCAACAGAGAAATCCGTGTTAAGAGCTCTATGATAATACTAAAATCATATGCAAAATTGCTACGGAAATTTTATGCTTAGGCAGTAAACAGCATGGAGAATAGTATGGATCGGTCTGAAAATTTACCAGAAGCAAACTCACATGTGCCAGAATATGTGGTCGTTTCTAAAGGACGAGCATGTAAGATATATATGATTTCTAAAAGTTGTGTATATTAAGATTCCTAACTTACAGTATTCATAGGCGTCGAGTGCAAAAAGCACAAGATCAAGTGCGAAATGCGCCCTAATAGTATCAGCTGTGTACGATGTAGGAAGAAGCGACTGAAATGCGTCAATAGCAATGAAATCCGACGATTGTTGGATGAGGGAGAAATGTACGTATAATGCTGTATAAATTACAATGGTAATAATTACTGATAGGATGACTAAAAAAATAGATGGAGAACAGAGTACTCGAGCCAATTAATTCAGTTGCGCTCGGCGGTGTCTACCTTACTGCGTGCAAATAATCTCCCAGACATACTGTCGTTTCCAGTGAAAGCCGAACAAAATGATTTAGATTTGCCTGAATCCAATGCGGTTGACAAGAGACTTTCAGACACATCAATGCAAGATGAAACGCCTCTGGCTGAGATGCCATTGAGTGCTCCGTCGACGTCTATGACAGAGAATGGACAGCAGGCAAATACTAACCGCGAAGCAGGGATGGATCAAGTAAAGGAACTAGAGCCAGAATTGGTGGATGCTCCTATGAATAGTGTGTATGAGGTAACAAAGTTAGAAACTCTGAAAGGATACAGTAAGGGCGATGGAGTGTCAACTAAGTCATGCTTAGAAGAGGACTTTATATCTGCTGGACTTTTGGGACTGGAAGAAGCAGAGATGCTCTTTTCTTTTTTTTACCGTACTATGAATCAATTTCTCTGGGGAGGTATTGCTCTCCCATATAATGATTTAGAGTCTGTTAGACGTGCCTCTTCTATTCTTACCACAGCTATCCTCTCCGTTGCAGCCCTGAATCTACCTAATAGTAACAAGGCATTCCTAAATTGTTATAACGAATATATTAGACTGACGTTCACAGTAACGTTAAGTAGAAATCACAGCTTAGACGAACTCCGGGCACTTATTATTGGTGCTTTTTGGCTTCCGGACTTGAGTTGGAAACTTTCAGGTCTTGCTATCAGAGTTGCCACTGAGATGGATGTTCATAAGAGTGTGCGAAGACTAATAGTGAATGGAGATGAGAATGAATTTGAGCGAGCGAAGATTTGGTACTTAATATATATACTAGAACACCAAATCAGCATCGCTTACGGACGACCGCCATCTATCTACGAAGATTTTTCAGTTCAAAACTACAATGACTTTTTAAAGTACAGAGGAGTAACTCAGTCTGATCTGAGAATGATTGCTCAAGTAGCCCTGTACAAAATATTAGCACGAGCATATAAACGATTCGGTCTCGATACCGATCAATGCCTCTCGGAAGAAGATCTTAATGACCTGAGACTATTCAATCTAGAATTAGACCAATGGCGGATAGTATGGAAACCAAAGCTAGGTAATTAATATTTCACACGGTAGATTGCTGACTGAAGAAACTATGCTAACATCCATCGCTCAGAGGACAGCCCATATGTGGGATCATATCCAGCTAAAGGTGTAATTTGGCATCACCATTTTGGTAAATTCCAACTGAACGGACTGGCATTTAGAGGTTTACCGCCGAACGGTCCTGTGTCGACAGACCGCAGAGAGCTATCCAACATAGCAATTGCATCTGCAGTGGCAACACTTCATATTACATTCGAGGAAGAAGATTTACGAAAAGCTATCTCGGGCGTACCAATCTACACGCACGCAATGGTGGTCTTTTGTACGGTGTTTCTACTAAAAGTTGCTTGGAAGTGGAACCGCTCATCACTGAATATAGATCGCACCCAGGTGCTGAGTTTAGTTGATAGCGTTGTTAGCTTATTATCATCAGAGCGCGTCAATGAGAAGCATATAATACACCATAGTGCTATGGGTTTAAAGGCAATGTTACTTAAACTGAAAGAAAAAGATAGATCGTCGGAATCGCCGTCGTCAGAGCAGCTTCGCCAGATTGATCTGCTGACAGGTGACTTGTCATTCGGAGGCTTCGGCTTCGACGAAAATTGGACCGCTTTTTCGATGAGCACATATGACTATTTCATGTAAATGATGTGATTTTTGTTTATTATATGTAATAACTACCATTGGGAAATGGCTTTCTAGATCAATTACGGTATGATTTCTGGGTTTTTGGACTTTTAATCGCCTGCTTTTTAATTTTGGTGTTTTGTACTTCTCTTTCATACCGTATACAATTCTCATATCTCTTAATACTATTTTTGCTGCCATATTCTATTGGATTGATTTTATTACGATTGTATTGTATCTATTGAGCTAAAGCCAATGTATAGATGTCTCTACGCTGATATTTGTGTTTAAATATATATACAAACAGTAGAATTAGACCTAGCGCATTTCTGTGATATATTCAATGACTATAGTAGCCCATAATTATAATACAGCACTTGGTGATCTGTACCAGTCTAGTTTACCTTCAATTGCAGCATTTGATAGAGTTGTTAGCAATTGGGTGTACATATATGTATTGTATCATACTTAACACTACACATACAACACTAATCCTAGCACTTACAATTCTCAACTGTCACTTTCCAAGACAACCCACCTTCAGGAGGTTGAGGACTTCTCCACTTTTTTACCCTTCTCCTTAATTGCATTTAAGCGTCCGGCTCGAATTCTGTTCATGGATATTTCTCCATTTTTACCGGACATTTCCCCGGTTGTATGCGACATAAATTAAGCTTTTGAAATTACATCAGGAGAGGTACAGTGACCCTACTTACAATGCGGGGTAAAGACCACTTCATAAGGAATTGTTCGGAAAAAGTCCGACGCTAGACGCGGTGTTAAGTTCGGCGCAACAGCGAAAACCTGAACGAGGACAAGAAAGCTGAACGATAAATACTCGCAAATATACTAAATAAACAATAATAGATCACTTGCTGACCGTCACTTGCTGAACAAATAATCATAGAAATCAAAAATTATATTTCAAATTTTGATATATAAATCATGTCTGAGTATCCTTACAATAACTTGACCTGGCAGATCCTTGACGCCGCTGAGAAGGGCAACTATTGTGTTGCCGCCTTTAATTGGTATGTGGGATAAGTGGGGTGGGCGGATTTGGTAGTGAAGCATGGGTCCTCATTTACAGCAAATACATGATATTAAAATAAAGATCGTGTGTTACTGTGAATATTGCAATAAGCATGCCGAGCAGAAAAAAGAACAATGGAGAATATAAATCTATTGGGCACTGGCTGAGATTTTGCGGGATGCAAATGAACGAATGGAAATATAGATATTCGCTTAATATACACAGCTACTAATAGTTGGTTCATATGATTATAGTTACAATGCCGATAGTGTTCTCGCCTCTATCAAGGCCGCTGAGGAAATGAACTCACCTGCGATGATCGAAATCTTTCCGTGGTCCATGCACTTCCAGGGTCCGGAGTACGTCAAGTTTGTTGCCAATGCTTGTCATGCTGCTAAGGTACCGATATCGCTTCACATGGACCATTGTACTCTTGAGGAGGATGTCCTTCTCGGTTTAGAGCTACCATTCGATTCTATCATGGTTGATGCTGCTAGTACTGACAATGAAGAGAACATTGCATATGTTTCGAAGATCGTTAAGCTTGCAAAGGAAAAGGGGATGACCATTGAGGCGGAGATGGGCCGTATTTCTGGCACCGAGGATGGTATCATTTCTGCTAAAGAGATGGAGCAGAAGTTTACAGAGCCTGATATTGCTGCTGAATTCGTTGCCAGGACTGGGTGTCATTATCTCGCTCCTTCCTTTGGTAATATCCATGGACCGTATCCAGAAGGTGGTCCTGCCAAGTGCTGGCAGCTTGACAGATTTCAAAAAATCCGCGAGTCAATTTCCAAGGATACAAAGATGGTGCTTCATGGTGTTTACCCAGTAGATGAGGTGATGGTTAAGAAGGCTATTGAGATTGGTGCTCGTAAAGTTAATATTAACAAGAACTTGTACATACCATACCTGAACTTTTATAAGGAGCATGTGGACAGTTTAGAAATGACCCTTCTTAGTGAAGGTTCACAGAAAGCATTTGTCGAAGAGGCTAAGAGGGTCTTAGAATTGGTAGGATCTGTTGGAAAGGCATAATAAATTTACTTATTTGATCTTTTTGTTTACATGATAATTTTTTTGATTACTTTCATATTTCTAATTCTAAATATATTTTATATACTAATAGAATAAACGTGAGTCTTATTATATGCGCTTAATAATAACTTTAATTCATAAACTAAAAACCAAATACAAAATTATACAAAATTTACTTTGCAATTTCTTTCTCTAATTCAGGTTCTGCATCCTTAGATATAGATAATGGCGCTATACCTGTAGCCTCTCGCTGCGCCAATAGTTCTTCAAATTCTTTCTCAGCCTTCCACACAAATGGTGAACTGGTCGAAAACAAAATATCCAAGTGCTCCAAATGGCGTCGAGCTGTTTCCACATAGAATAGATAGACAGGAATGAGCATAACAAAATTTACGAGCGAAAAAAGAATCAATGTCCAGAAACCAATTGCACTGGTAAGATACGGTATAATTTCGTTGATTACTCCACCAGCAATGGAAAATGCTACGGTTGCCAGAGCGGTTCCTTTTGCACGACACGACAAAGGGAACACCTCGACAGGATATACCCAGCATGTTGTTAACCAAGTAGAACCATATGCAAAAGTATAGCAATAAAGAATTGTTGCTACACCAGCTGCGTATTGTGCTGTTTTAGCCGGATTTGTGTCCGAGAGTGCTTCAACTTCATGAGCTAAAATTCCACCGATCAACAGTAAAATACCCATAGCCAAGCAACCACCTAACATCAATCTTCTACGACCTACATGGTCCGAAAGATACATAGCTAGAAGCAAACTGAAGAAATAGCCAATAAAGTTGCAGCCTGCCAAGACGATAGATTTGTCACCAGAGAAACCCGCTAGAGTGAAGAGTTCAGGCGCGTAGGTCACAACAAAGTCAATTCCAGTAAACTTTTGCATGATTTGAACTCCGGCACCAAGTATGATTCGTCTTCTGGTATTCTGTTTGTCTTTGATAAAGAGCATACTGTAAAAGGTGTGATGAGCACCTTTTTCTAATGCAATAGAGTCCAAGATCTCATTGATCTCATCCTCGATTTTCTCTGCATCAGGATGTAATCGGCAACGCTCCAATACTTCTCGAGCAGAATCCACATGACCCGTTTGCACCAAGTGTCTAGGTGACTCAGGAAAAAATGGGCAACACACAAGGATAAAGAGCAAGAAAATGATCTGAAGGCCCAGTGGAAATCGCCAAGAGAATGACAAACTTCGCGACTTTGTGCAAGCATATTCAGTCCAGTACACGATTATTTGGCCAACGATAGCTAGAGCAAATTCGAAAGACACGAATGCACCTCGAAGATGAGGATCAGCTATCTCAGATGTCCAGATAGGAACAATAGTATTTAAATGTCCACAGCCTACACCACCAAGGATGCGACCAAAAGACATCCAAGCAAAGTTTTGCGCCGAAGATTGAAGAGCAGCTCCAAGAATGGCCCAATAACAGCCGATAGCAATTGTTTTCAGTCTTCCAACTCTATCAGCCAAGTAACCAGTAAATACGGCACCAAAGAGAAATCCAAGGAACCACAGACTAACTAAACCTCCGATAGCAGCAGCATCTCTCGAAGATCCAGATGATGCTTTCATCAAACGAAGATAGTCGTCGTTGGTATTGACTTGACTCATGCAACTGGCATCAAAGCCAAAAAACATAATGGCTGTACCAGCAAGCATAAGAATAGCGTAGCTCATGCTCTTTCCCTTCAGCTTGATACACCTACTCGGTGAATAACCTCCAGGGATAAATTTCTCCATCCTCGACTCAGGCTTGAAGAGACCTTCACGAGTGAGGTGAGCCACCATGTCAAACTCTGACTGCTCTGCGGTGGACTTCTCCGCAAGAACATCATTATGTTTCGCGTTGACTTTTTCCGCAGTCATTTTATCTAGATCTGCTTCGACTTTACTAATAATATCGTATATATGAGTATGAAGGTATTACTTGTAGAGCTTGTCTCTTAGTTGACACAAGAAACATGAATCTACTTATATATACTCGTTTCGCTCTTGAAGACAGCTTCCATGTGGTTGTACCTAGATACGAAATTAAGCTAATGTACTACCCCACCTTCGGTGCACCACCGAGATATTTGTGTGTTATTCAGACACGTAGTGTTTGACTTTATTTATTCTAACTCATCAGACTAAAGTGTTGTCGGATCAAAACCGCGAAGAGGTAGAGCGATTTTCTATGACAAGCTTCGACCCTGCTTGGCTCATCTAAGCTAGTAAGGAGGGGCTATGACTATGGATGCTATTTATTCCTGACGACGTCGCCTGATTCCTTTTATTTAGCTTGTAGAATGGATACCATGTTTATGTTTGCGCTGTTATATTTTCCAGTGGAGCATTAAGCATTAGTGATCTTCTCGGTGGTTACCCCAGATTGCACGCCAAACCCAAATAAGTTCTCGGCGATTCAGCACGGCACACGGAAGTTTAACTACGCACATGTCTTAAAATAGAGTTTACTCTACCCCGCGATACTTCTCTACTAGTAAACTATCGTGCAGCGGAATTAGCCAAAATCTGGAGAAACCCCAAAGCATGGCGAACAGCTGCGGATACAGCTGCCAAAGTCTGAGACGAACGCTATTTTGATATCTACTGTTAGTATCGTAGGCTACAGATAAGAAAAGGAATTGAGACTAGAGAAAAAGGACACATGACGATTATTTGTGCTAGAAACGCGGAAGGGGAAATATATGATCAAAATGTGTCGTCAAAGCTACCAATCATACTAGAATCATACTAGAGCCTCGGCTCAAAGAAGTGCCATATCCAATCCTGGTAGCCCTTATTTACTCGGATGTATATAAAGAGGCTATCATGTGGCTTACTTCCTTTGACAATAACGGCATAGCATTCTATCGACATAAGAACCTTTATTATGACACTCATGACCACAAATAATGCTTATACGACTTCACTAGACACGGGTTCAGTATATTTATTGCTCAATAGCGTAATTACATGAAACATAACAGCGAAAGGATATAGACGGCATACATACGGTATATATGAGCGGACCCATGGTCGTAAAAGGTATGAAATGCGCATTAGTCAAAAAATATAGTTTTGCCGGTTGCTTCGTCAAATGTGACATCGATGACGGCCTTTCCCTCCTCATTTATACGGACATTAATTCCATCATGATCATGCCAAAACTTGGAAACAACAGTATTTGCTGTAACGTACGTGTAGCGGCCTTGCAAGCGTGTTGACAGCGGCCTCCCAAAAGAACTCGAGAAAATGACTACCACGCCGCGTCCAGTAGAAGGATTGATCTTTTCGTAGACCTCGGGATTGCCACCGACGTTGCCTACCTTAATAATCTGAGCAGCGGTAACGTCTTCTCTAACTGCCTTATACTTGGATAAGTATAAGTGCATGCGCGCGACTCCTGCGTCAGATATGGCGTGAAGATCTCCCCAGATGCCATTCTGACCTAAAATCAGTGATGCAATATTAGCCTTCTGGGCTTCTGCGCCTGCGTCTGTGTCTTTAGCAGCGAGCATGCTGGCGCCAATATACCGATTGTGTTCTACGTATTTGTCATCTATAGGTTCCGAATCATCCGGATAATAGTGAGTCAGAAATAAAATGGAGGGGATCCACTTGTCATAGACAAGTGGTGTTCGGCAGATCCACGCGCGAGCGGGTCCAGGATAGAAGAACAGATTAGGATTGCGTTCCGAGGAACCTTTCTTTATCTGAGGAGGGAATGGGAAGTTGTAGTTCATATGGTATGGACCATTATTGATCAAGAAGAACTTCCCGGCGGAAAGGAAAGAGAGACCCACAAAACGAGATCCTTCTGTCACGTCAAAGTCCACAATGGCCTCAGGAATGGCCGCAGAAAGACGCTCCACAATTTTAACCATGTATAAACCAAGCTGAAAAGCATATGAATCTGCTCGGTCTCCCGCCGAGCATGACGCATCTCCATGATAATGATCCGGACTGTTGCAACCATATTGACTGATAGCATCCCACTTAAAATATGTGACCCCTAGAGTCCTTGCACGTTCAATCAACTTGTCTGCGAAATCCTCAGAATACCTGCTCACTAGACACATCTGATAAGCTTCCTCAGAGTCCCAGACTTTCTCCGGATCTACAACTGTACCATCCCACGACATGGTACAGTCTTTATGTTCGATGTAGAGTTTACTGGATATGGCGGCAGATTTTGGCTCAAACCAAAGACCAAGACGCATACCATAGCTATTCAGTCTATTCTTCACTTCAGCCAGGCCATCAGGAAACTTATTAGTATCAACGAGCCAGTCTCCCGCAAAGCTGTACCAACCGACATCAATTACATAGACATCAATGCCCATGGCATATGCACGATCTATGTCTCTCAAAATGAACTCCTGGTTAATCGGATCGAGATATTTGCCGCCGAACCAATGCTTCTGCCTCTCCTGACGATTCCACGTGTTATAGAATATGTATGGACTACGACTCGCGGGATTTGGGGCCATATACTTCAGCAAAAACTCGCGGAACTCGCTCGCGAGTTGGTCTATTGTCCCATCTATAGCTGCAAAATCAAAGAATATTGAGCTAAATGGAGCTGTCGCAAGCACTTGTCCTGCAGTATAGTTTCCCTTCACAGCCTTGACTGCTAATCCACCTGAAGGATCAAGTTGGAAGCGTAGAAAACGGTCTGGATATTGGCTGCCGTGCTCATAGGATATCACAACGCTGGTGCCATTCTGTCCATGCCCAGCTATTATTGGACCCATATACGAACAACAACTATTGAATTCGCTTTCTTTTATGTCAATTTCATTTAGGGTGTAGCTGTGAACAGGCTCAAGGTACTCTGACAGCCTGATCTCCTTCGCTCCGGTTTTGCTTAGCGACACCTTTGTATAGCAAAGGTTATCACAACCTGAAGACTTTGTCAGATGTCCGCTTCCGTCAAGCAGATACTTAAACCGAATTACAGGACTGCTGGGCGCAATACGTAAGACAATAGATAGAGTTAAATGCTCGGCTCCTCTCACGGGCCCTGAGCTCACAAGCTCATAGATGTCGCTCGAGATCTGTTCCACTAGTGGCTGAGACCATGAACTGACATTTGCAGATACCAAAGTACCATCCACTTCAAAGTCAGGAGAGCGAAAGTAGAACACATCTTTTCCAGGAACCTCGACCGACAGAAAATGCTGAAGGTCCGTAAGAAGCCTCAACTTATACTTCAGTCGCTCTGGTAGTTTAATCTCGATGGAACCTTGCTTCTCAGATGCAGTCATATTTTCTTTAAGTCCTAATTATATGTTCGTCTTCTCGAGCCAATTTGGAAATGTACAAGGTATTTGGAGGAAATACGTGATTATAGTGCTTCAAAGCTTTATGCGACGTACCAACTACTTGTCACTGCATGACCCTTTTATAATCATCAGTCTTTCGCTTAAATCGATTACTCAAGTGCGATGTCACATTCTAAACAGCCTAATAGAATCTATTGCTTAAAATCATGATTCAGCTCAAGGAACCAATCGATCCAGGACAAGCAATTGCAACTGCATGTTTAATAGGATGCCGTCACAGAGTCTCGAGCAAATTTAGCGTAGTTGGTAAGCAGTAGAGTTAGGTAAACCGTCCATATAAAGAAAAGCAAACAATATTTCCATCCCCGCAATTTTCTCTTTTAGCTGAAACATCATATTTATCCGCAATTTAAGCTGCAATATGACTATCCTCGTGGGAGTCATCCTCCTCATCGGCATGGAAAAATAATGACGGTATTTAATACCTTACTATGGTTTTTATGTAGGTATAAGAAGACAAGCAGACATTCGACAAGAAATCTGCCCTGATTTTGGTCACTTACAGAGGTATCAATACATTGCCGGTACAAGACTCATCTAAATCTATACATAGAATACATGGATCAAGGCAAACACTGGACACTATGAAAATAGATATTTCGCGATTTATAATTACAATTGTAACCCCACAAAAATAGCTCTAGCTAGCAAAAGTGATTCCTGTTACCTCATCTCATATGCCATTATGAGAAACTTATTTAACCGTGTTCGCCAGTATACTTCACCGTCTACCCGCATTTTACCAAACTGATCTGGACAGTGTCTAACATATATTATTCTCTGTCTCACTCGCTGTATAGACGTGGGGGGGCAATGTTTTGACACGAGGAGCTCAGAAAAGCTTCATAATGCGTCATAAGATATCGAAATATAAATATCCGCGAACACGATCATACTACTGCGCTCTCAATCATATAAATCTCAACATATCTTCCAACGAAAGAAGTATCCAAATAGTATACTGATAGTATCAACAATCACGTCCACAAATTGTCGGTAAGTGGATTAATATATGCTATCATCAACTATACAGACACGATGACGGATATTCAACTTGAACCAACTAAACTTGATCTTTTGCACGTAGAAGATGACACAACCCTAGATAAAGAAACCAGTAAGTATACTGGCCATAAAATGCTAGAGGAGGCTAAGAAGGCAGCAGAGCGTGAACATGCACTTGGAATAGTCGATGCTCTTAAGGCTTATCCTTATGCTGTGTTGTGGTCGTTCATTGTGTCTATGACTATTATCATGGAAGGATATGACACCAATCTTATAGGAAACTTTTTTGCCTACCCACAGTTCAAAGAATATTACGGAAATTATTATCCAGGTCTCGGACGAGAAGTGTCTGGCCCTTGGCAGGTAGCTCTTACCGATGCACAAAGTATCGGTACCTTTTTTGGTGTACTTATCAACGGATATGCCAGCAAGCAGTTTGGTCACAAGAAAGTATTGCTGGTATCTCTAGTATTGATGATAGCATTTGTGTTTTTGACTGTATTTGCTCCGAGTGTGGAAGTTCTGTTCGTTGGCCAGTTACTTTGTGGGTTCCCTTGGGGGGTATTTGCGACGATCGGCCCTGCTTACGCATCAGAGGTATGTCCTCTGGCGCTTAGAGGGTATTTGACTAGTTATATCAATCTTTGCTTTGCAACCGGACAACTCATTAGCGCTGGAGTTCTCTATGGATGTAAAGACATAGACAATGAGTGGTCATTCAGAATTCCATTTGCTGTGCAGTGGGCTTGGCCAGCACCGCTCATAGTTATTCTTTACTTTGCTCCTGATTCTCCCTGGTGGCTCGTAAGAAAAAATAGACTTGCCGATGCAGAGAAGGCTATGCGAAGACTGTGTGCAAAAAATTCACCGACGTCCCCTGAGCAGATGATAGCTCTAATAGTCCATACGAACAATCTTGAACTCCAGCTAGAGACGGGTGACTCGTACTTCGATTGTTTCAAGGGAACCGACTTACGACGAACTGAAATCAGCTGTGTTTCTTTCGCCGGTCAGGTACTAGCTGGCTCTCAATTCGCGTATAGTCCGACATACTTTTTTGAGCAAGCAGGCATGGATACATCTCAGGCCTATAAGATGAACATAGGAGGTACAGCTTTAGCTTTCTTCGGAACCTGTTTGTCATGGATATTCATGACTTTCCTTGGCCGACGCACAATATATATAAGCGGTATGGCTGCAATGTCTACGCTTCTGATCGTAGTAGGATTTCTTTCTCTTGCACCTGAGTCTAACAGCTCAGCCCTGTGGGGTCAAGCGGCATTGACTGTACTTTGGCTTTTCAGTTTCTCCATGAGTGTTGGACCTGTTGGTTGGGCAATTCCTAGTGAGACTTCATCCACTCGATTGCGACAAAAGACTGTCTGTCTGGCTCGAAACGCGTACTATATTTCCTCTATCATTGCAGGTGTTCTTAGTCCGTATATGATAAACCCGACAGAGTGGAATTGGAAAGGAAAGACGGGCTTTTTCTGGGGTGGCTCTGCTTTTTTGACTACTGTTTGGGCGTACTTCCGCTTGCCGGAAACCAAAGGGCGCACATTTGCAGAGCTTGATGTCCTTTTCGAAAAGCGTGTCCCAGCAAGAAAGTTCAGATCATATGCCGTAAACGCGTACTTAGATGAAATTGATGAAATAATTAAGCAGGACGATACAGAAAACACACCTGTATGATAGCCTCCTTACTTTCTAGCTCGACACTGCCGATATTTTATGTTAAGTATCCATTTACAGAGCAAGCATTGATAATGGGTTAGGTGTATAACTTGTACTGCGTGTACAATGAGACATCACGGAGACATCCCAATATGATACCTCCGAGAAACAGGAACATGCTATAATGTACTTACAAGTCACAATTCTAATGATGCATTAATTATAACATATATTTTCTCTTCATTCATTGCTCTATAAATAAAACTAAATAAAGCCTATTTGCAGCTGTTCATCCAAAGCCGCTGCTACTCAGTATCATGGCCACGTGTAATGAGTAATGATCCCACATATTTTAGTTATGTTACTATAAATCTTTAATTCTTCAGTAGAGCTTGACTTCAGCGATCTTCTTGCCGCGTAAGCTTTCCATAAGAGCAGATCCGATGGAGACTGCCTTAGCAGCATCCTTTAGGTTGAAGTTTGGTGCTTTATCTTCAAGAATCCAATCACGGAAAGCCTCAATCTCAAGCTTGAAAGCGTATCCAAAGATCTCCATGTGGGAAGCTGGACCTTCCATACGAGTACCATTCTCATCGGAAATTTCAAGACTAATCAAGCGTGGCTCGCCGTTAATAAGGAGACGGCCCTTAGTTCCGATGACCTCAGTCATAGAGTGGTGACCATGGCGATTATCACGACTACCATAGACGTTCATGATAACATCGGACTCCTTGAAAGTGATAATTCCCATACCATCGTCAACATCGCCGAAGGCCTTAAACTCCGGGAAGACGTTAGTTGTACCAGTACCGTAGGCAGTGTCAGGAGTCTTGTCCTTGCCAATAAGGTAGAGACAGGCATCAATGTCGTGGATACAGCAGTCAACAAATATACCTCCAGAGGTAGCAATGTACTTCATCATGAAGTCATTGCGAGCATAGAGGTCAGTAGTTTGAGATCGGATCGTCATAACCTCACCGATATCGCCATTGGCGATGCGCTTGCGGGCCTCGACGTATGGCTTTGCATAGCGACGAGGGAAGCCACAGCAAACCTTGAGATGTGGATACTTAAGAGTCTCGTAGTAAAGCTCCCATGCGTCGACAGCATTGGAGCAGATAGGCTTCTCGCAGAAGACGTGCTTGTTCTGCTTGAGAGCCGCCTTGACCTGCTGTGCATGGAGAGCACTTGGGGTGACAATGAGAACAGCGTCGAAGACATCAGATTTGATGAACTCGTCGTAATCCTCAAAAGTAGCAATACCCTCTACATTGTTCTTAGCCCATTCGAGTTCAGACTTGACGACAGAGCAGACAGCTGTGACCTGGATAAATCTGGTATCGATCATGTTCTCTACATGGATTTGACCCATGCGACCGCATCCAGCGATACCCATTCGAAGTATTTTTGATCCCGTCATTTTGTATAGTGAAATTGTGCCTCCTGTGCTTCACTGTGATCTGACTGCCTTCTGCTTTGTTTCTATTAATCTGGCGATTCAATGCCCATTTATATTACAGCTTTCTAGTATCCTGGTATGTTACTGCTCTGCTATATAATAAGCGTGCCCAACTTTTTCCGTGCGCTTCTTTTGGGTTTTCCGAATGTAAGAGTGTATGATAAGCTTTTATTCTGCTACAAACCTTATTTGTCCGGAGAGTCCATAATCGTAACTGCCATGTGAAGCCGTAGAAACCTCTATCGACCCGGGGGAGCTTCAGAATTGGGCTTCAACAGTAAAGAAGCAGCTGGTTCTTGTTTGGCGCGCAGTATAACAGCAGGCGCTTAACCCCGCTTTATATTGTCTATGGCGTCGACAATACTAATAGTCAACTACCGGCGGAGATGTGCCTGTATCGAGAAGTCTAACCCTAATCGCTCCAGGGTGATCTGCTATAATGTGGAGAAGATACTTGTTATTGTACCCTAGAGGCACTTACGAATCTACGGTACAGGAAAGCCATTGCAAGAGTTTTGCATGTGCTATAGATACGAGACCCTGTGGAATGGTAGGTGAGACGCGGAGTGTCCAAGTGGCAGTTAGAGAACACTTGTCATAAAACTAGGTGTATTTGTAGATTGCATATGCGAGGACCGGTATGTGTATTTTTTTGTATATAGCGAACTGCACGCTTATTTATTTGCATATAAATAATATATAGGTATATAAGCACAGACATACATTTATCAGTACGTTTATGCCATATACTGGTATGTGGATACAGCTACACATTTGCGCCATATATCCATATTTAAAATGTGTACATCATTTATTAATAAGAAAGTGTAAATACTACCAAACCCCGGACCAGTATAGTAATTTTTAGTGCGCAAAACGGAAGTCAAGGCGTTTGTTGCCTTCATCAGTAGTCGTGGATATGTAAGCCAGACGCTCTTCGATAGTCATGCGCTTCCATTTTGCATCTCTTTGCTTGTTCCTGTATATGTAATAGAATTTCGTACCCAAGTATATAACCAAATTCATGCAGTTGATTGCAATCAGCACGCTATTACCGCGTCGATATAAAGGCTTATCGTCAGCTCGATAAATATTGTTCGATATAATACCGCCGAGCTGACAGAACATATTGTACATGGCGGCAGACACAGTTCGCGTGCGCACACTATTAGAGTTGCGAGATGTCCACCCGACCTGAATTGCATGTGCTATGTTTGAGAGTTAGTAAATCCACTGTTAAGCAGGCACATTACTATATACATTGGATATCGGTGCTTACTGTATGGACCACAGAGGATCAATGTTGTGACGATATATTTGGCCCACTTGCTCGTAGATTCTGAAAATGTTCGAAGAGGAATCAACAAAACCAACACCCAAACCTGGCACATGAGCCCGTGGTAGCTTCGTTCATTGAACCTTTGTGACATATACGAAACTATAAGAAGCTTTGAAAGTAAAATAATGGTTATATTAGTCAGGTACAGATCAGATATTAGGCTAATTGGTGTCGGATAACTTACAAAGACAAGATGCAATACCTGGTAAGGTAGTCCCATAAGTGTTGTTTGAAAAGTACTGAATCCTAGCGAACGCAATGTAAGAGTCAGATAGTTGCTCTCTGGTGTAGACGGGATAGTGAAGGTAAGACCAATTATGTAGATTGGCCATAGATCATAGTCCGTGACTGATTTCCAGAACATTTTCCAGTCAATAGCCTGACGATTGTGCATGTCGCCCTTGGAAGGATCATCGCGCAGAGCACGATTGACAATCAACTTTTCTTCTTTTTCATTAAACCATCCATTTCTTCCTCTGAACCACGACTTTGTGGCCGTGGGACTGGCTGGCAAGTAAAGGAAAGCAAAAATTCCAATCAAAGCTGTAACGGCGCCTTCAATCATGAACAACCACTGCCAGCCCGCTCGTCCTCCCACGCCTCTCATGTGAAGAATTCCAAAAGCCATAAACGATGACACGATATCCGCTAGGGTCATTGCTGTCCAGAAATATGCTAGACGTACAGGTAACTCGATTGCAGTATAAAAGTACGAGAGATACAAGCACACATCTGCAATGAATCCACCTTGTAGAGCACCAAGCAGAGCACGGGTCACGTAGAAAGAGGCCTTGCTATCAATTGCGAATTGTGCCATAGATACTGCACTCCATGCTATAATCTATTAAATTATCATTAGGATATATCATCTCAATACCAGACAGATCAACTGACATACCTGGATAGGAATCCAAACATCAGCTCCTAGTTTCTTGCTGACCAATTGAGAAGGAACTTCTGCCACCAAGAAGCAAAGCTTGAAAATAGTGTTTCCGTTGTTATAATCATTAGTGCTAAGTTTGAGATCGTCAAGCATGTTATCTGCCAGAGCTTGTGAAAGATTTCCTCGATCTATCTCAAGTGCCATGAACATAATACAAACCCAGATCATAATTCGAACATCTATCTTTCTCACGACAGACTAGATAGTCAAAATCTTTGTTAGTCGACTTTAAACTAATTTGAGTGAGCTTGTAGCTAAGACATACTATTTCTTCACGCCATGTCCATCTCTCCTTAGGATCAAACCTATGCAGGTTCTCATATTTCGGATGTGGTTGATACAGCTGAGCCTTGTCTGGGTCATCGAAGACAGAGGGCTGCGTAGCAATTGAATCAAGATCTCTATCACTTGGACCTTTATTCCAGAAGTAATAAGAGCCAGGAGTATCTGCAGAAAGCTGTGGCCAGTAATCTGGGATATTAAGGTCTAGAGCACTTTCTGAGCTACCTGAGCTGTCCCTTTTCTCAAGGACTTCCAACTTTATAGACTCCGTCTTGAACTTTTCGTCGACCATCTTCTATATTTTTATAGTATCGAGTCAGTGTTTTAAGATCTATGTATTTATCTTCCTTAAGACACGAAATGACCTTTATATATCGTCGCTCTACGGCGTTCTGCGACCATTGCTGGCATTGCGTGCTGACAGCCAAGTTTTGTTTTTTTCGATATTATCGTCATGAGAGGTCAGCATTGAGTTTCTGTCTTGGCTATTTCTTTTTAAAATGTACACTCATGAGATAATTTTTTTGCTACTTTTTACTCTTTGTAATAGCCTCAGATTGTTAAGGTAAGAGTAAAGTGTGGGACTCTGATTATCGAGAGTTTTTGCGTAGTTGTAGTGAGATGCCCCTCCGAGCACGTAATTCAGCTGGCGGATTTCAATATTTGCAAACACTATTATTCTTTATTGTCCCAATTACTAGGCTATGAAGGTAATATCCTTTTTTCAACCAGTACATAGACCATCATCACAAGCCATTTTGCCAGTCGACTATAAAATGCCATTCAGGTTGGTCTTTCTATTTATAAAAATAACAAGGTTTCAGAAAGTGTTAACGGAGGCAATGCTATGTCCTATCAAATTCTTGATTATTGCAGGAGGTCCAGAGATTGTGCCCAAACTTCACAGTAGATTTCAAGCATGCGCAACGTGTTTTGTAAGCGATCTCTTGGTATATTAGAGTCGCTAATATGAAACATGCTGGCATTGACGTGTTCATTGGTGAGAGCGCAAAATTTATACGACTTGAGAGTCTTCTACCACTTTTGGTGTCGAGTGACCATGGTAAAGCTGAGACTAGACTTCATGGCATCTACGCATCTCACAAGTCCGCCTGAGAGCTAAAAGACTATCCTCCGTGAGCCTATCTAATAACAGATGCAAATTGAAGGAATGTATACTCGTGAGCGAGGATACATGAAAATGCTTTTATGACTAATAAAAAGCAGACTAGCATGGACACTTCCAATATGGTATATCATTCAATTTGAACTGTAATTCTATCTGTAGGATTTTCACACAAGTGTACTGAAGCCCACAAAACACTTATCCGCACTCTATCTTTCGTGTAAACACGAAGCAATCAGACATCAAATTATAAATATAAAAACTAATAGACGTGATAGCTCGAGACAGCACTATGAAATATTGCTGTATTAATTAGCACACATGCTCTCGTGGAAAGAACACCAGTATCGAGCAATTGAGCCACACAGCTCAATGTACAATGACTATGAGCCAATAAATGTAGTTAGCGTTACTTTATTTAAGCTAATAGTGAGTACCACATGTTCAAATCTTCTCTATTTACATTCCCTGGTTCCTGGTTTGAAGCTCATGGCCACAGTGCTCCACTTAAAGTTTAAAGACATTGGGACATTAATATTATCGCTGAACAATGGCAATATAGCAATAATAATAGTTTTGATAGAGGATAGACCAGTTAAGCACAAGCCTTCATCTAACAACGCGATTACATTGTGAAAACTGCCTTAAGGTGGGCATCAGAAAAGGACAAACTGCTATCGCATACTGATATTCTATTTTATAACTCCATTTGTATAGTAAGTATCTGTATTGGTATTATGACTATAACTGTACCCACATATCTGGTAAATAAGTAAAACGGAAGCCGCTGTATTAGCTATATTCTTTTATAACATTACCACTATCTAAGAGAATATTTCAAAACCGTCAATAAGAAATTTCGTTAACTATTGTGGACGCATGGCTTGCGTAGAATTTGTACTTAAAATGTGTGTTAGATATATTTGTAGGTGATTATCAAGTAACATAGTATGGCATGACGTCACTCACGTGATGTGATTAATGATCTGCAAATTATTGTAAAGAATCATAAATAATGAGAACATTGTCCTTATATGTATATTCTAGCCATGCACATGGACATGGCAGCCGAGATGAAAAATTTTTCTTGCTTTGCATTCTTTATAAAGTATTTTTTAGTTGCATAAGTTATTAGATACAATACCTTTAGTGGCAGTGGTTGCCATTAGAGAACTGTGGCAAACCCAGTTGTGAACAAGAAATATGCGTGCAGTCGGTGTGATGGTGATCTTAGCACTAAACAGATTCGACAAATTCAACAAACATCATGGAAGAGCGTTAATAAAAAATTAATTCACGTGGATGAGCAGAGAAAGCCATTGATTGCCGTAATATAAAAGGTCAGCACCTGCAGCGCAAGAGCACTTTGTTGTAGCCTCAATCTTTATATAGTTCTTATTTCGACGGTTCATATATATATATATATATATACAAAATGAAAATCTTTAATATTTTCTTCTTCGTTGCTTTTGCGACTATAGGATTCCTGGGAAGAGTCTATTCCGATCCTCTTGTTGAGTTAACTGCTTTCGCTCCGGGAGCTCAGATTGACAACTACAAATTGAGCTCCATCCATGAAGGTGCTGGAATCAACTACTTTTTTTTGTACAACTCTTCAAATGGCCAGGTCTTAAACTACAATGAGACAGGACAACAATTGTGGGCTAATCTCTCCTCCTACATATACACAGTTGGTGTTATCTATAACGTATTATATCTCTCAGTTGTGAGTACTGCGGACAAAATCACCTTTGCGAGCAATGGCACGTTGCTCCTTAATGGTACATCTGACGGGTTTTACGGTTGCAAAAACGTCAACGACCCTTACAACTACTCCAGTCAATCTTACGAGGTTACTCATATTTCTCAAGATGAAAAGCCGCTTTCGACTGACTGCATTCCATTCACGATTGTTGGAAACCTCACTACTTCTAACGTCACGTCTTCTCATGGGTCTGGCTGGTAAATTTAGTAATATAAGCTAAGTGTCTCAAAAGTCAATTCCAGATGGCGGAGCTTCTATGAGACCCAGCGGGTATCCTAAATTAAGGGTATATGAATAGCTATAACAATGAATAATAAAAACGTATTAAATATAAATAAGATCATTCCATATTCTTTTATGACTGCTGAGTTATCAAATACCTGATTCCAGTATGAATAGTATAATATTACCTCCTACAAGCATAACGATTGATAACCTTTATAGTTAATATGACAGATATTATCATATTTTTACCCTGCTAGCTCAATTGGCAGAGCGTGAGACTCTTAATCTCAAGGTTGGGGGTTCGAGACCCCCGTGGGGTGTTTTTTTTATATATATAAAATACATTTACCCAAATGTAATTTTTTTTTATCAAAAAATAAAAATCATACTCTCTGAAAGAAATATAATAAAATTAAAATATCAAATATATTTTCGAAAAAAAATATACATCAATCAAGTTGACTTATTATTTGAACGGTAGGGGAATCGAACCCCTGTCATTTGCTTGGAAGGCAAATATGATAACCACTACACTAACCGTCCCTAACCTTGTAATGGTAGTAAAGCCTGCACATTTTGATGCATAATATTAGGGTTTTGTTAATATAGATTTGTAAACATAATCAAGAAAATGATTAATAATAAATTGTTAGTAACGCGCACCAGTGAATAGTAAGCAGATCAAAAAAAAAATTTGATAATCAAACTGTTGATTTATGAGCAGCGGCCGTACATTTCCGTTTCCGAACCATAGTTTTGCCAACTAGGATGCTTACGTGATCGCTGAATACCATATATAAATTCATTTTAGGACCCAGAGAGTGGTAAACTTGTAGCAGATACATATAGAAGCTGAAATTGGTTTTATAGTGGGAATTACGATATATACATTTCAATAAACGGAAGCATGCCTGAAGGAAAGATTTACGTTATTACCGGTGCGTCTAGAGGCATTGGTCTTGAATTGGCGCGAAACTTCTCAAGTAATGCGAGCAACACAGTTTACGCGGCGGTCCGCGATCCAGCGAAGGCTACTGATCTTAAGGACATCGCCATTCAAAACAAAAATGTACGTATCCTGAATTACGATGCTTCAGATAAAGATGCTGGAAAGATGCTGGCTGTGGAAGTAGCGAAAACAACTTCCTATGTTGATTTTGTCATTGCCAATGCTGGAATTAGTCAGTGGTCTGGTAAAATTCAGGATGCCCCATATGATCAAATCATTAATCATTTTGCTATCAATACCGTCGCACCCTGGATGCTTTTGAGTGGCTTTATAGAATTACTTGAGAAGGGACCGACGAAGGCCTTTGTTACAATTAGTTCCAATGCTGGATCAATGGGCATAGTGGGTAACTTTGATCCTTTTTACCAAGGACCTTATTCGGTATCTAAAGCAGCAGTCAACATGTTTACCGTAGAAGCATACAATGAGCTTAAGGCTCGTGGATTGAAGATCTGTGCTATTCACCCTGGTGCAGTAGATACTGATATGCTTAGAAATGCAGCTGAGGCAACAAAAGAACTTGACTTTGACTGGAGTACTTTAGAGATTTTATCTCCTGGAAAGAGCACAGGAGAAATAGTCAAGGTTCTCTCTAACTTAAAAACTGAGCAATGTGGACACTTGGTTAACTATGACGGCAACATCGTTCCATTCTGAAGGATTTTTTCTCTGGATTTGCGAAGTTACTATGCTTAAAATTTGCGCATCTTTATTTAGTTTACAGTTTTATGTGGCATACGCCAC
The DNA here is from genome assembly GCA_030568195.1 of Dipodascopsis uninucleata var. uninucleata. NCBI lineage: Eukaryota > Fungi > Ascomycota > Lipomycetes > Lipomycetales > Lipomycetaceae > Dipodascopsis > Dipodascopsis uninucleata. The sequence goes on from JAJLTO010000015.1 coordinate 394,700, forward strand.
ATATGCGGCTAAATGCTTACATTAAATAAAGTTTAATTGTTTCACATCAATTCATATATGATTAAATCACACTACTTATGAACAGAGAAAGCAGAGACCACGAAGTTTAACAAAAGTCCAACTAACTAGAAACCAAGTAGCATCTAATATGTTCCAGGCACTAATCCAAAACCTTCCTTTGGTATTGGGAGGATAGTACCCGATTTTGCACCATCAACACCTGCTCTGCTTACAGTATTTCCCCACCATTTCAAATTGACAGCCTTATAGTCAAAAGCAAAGTACACCACAACAGCGCTAAGCGCAATTCCAGAGGAGAAAGCAGCAGTTAGTACATAGTTGTACTTTGACCACCATGGCAAGTATCTCGACTTTAGATACCACATGAATAATAGAGAAGCATAGAGACCAGTAGTAAAGTAGGATAAATTGTAGGTTTGGCCCCAAGTAGCAGCACCATTCGCAAGTAAGATCGGATGTGCATGCTTCATAAGTTTTGGGAAAAATCTTGTCATCAGAAAGAATGGAGGCACAACGAGCACTCCAATCAAAAAACTGTACTTAAGTTTAGGATAAAGCTTCGAAAACACTCGCTCCGGTCCGATAACACCAAAAATGACGCTGTCGGCCCAGATTGTCCTTGTTCCTGGACACGTGAATTTATCTTTCTGTGTTGTAGAGCAAAGATCTTTCATAGAATCCATTTGAAATAAAATTACACCTACTCCAACAAAACATTGGACGACAGTAGCTAGTAATTGTGCCCGAAAAGCTGCACGAGGTGGAATTTTCGAGTAATGTGCAAGCTTGAGATCACTAATAAAGTTATCTGCCTGATTGTCCGTATTGATACCTATTAAACGACACAAGAGGTTGGCATTACCATTTCCTGGAACCAGATAGCCAGCGATAACGCTAGCCAGATTATTCATTCGTAATAAAAATCCTGTAAAGGCATAGATGAGAGTAACAGGAATAACCATTGAGAATGATATCAACATGGTGACCACTATACTCCACCAGGGTGTTTGGGTTGGATATTGAGTCACTCCAAGCATGAACATTACAAATGAAGCTGAAAACAAAATCAAGTACCAATAATCCGGAACTTCTTTATAGTTTCGCATCATTCTGGATATTGGATCATTATAGAGGTCGTAGACTGATTTGTTTCTTGCTCGAATTCCACGATAGAATTCTATAAATGAGCTCTTGATCATTTTCCACTCTGTTATCAAAATGTATAGAAAGGTCATAGGATACATCATCAGAAATCCGCCAAGGTAAACAAGGTAGCCTGACGATAAATATGGTGGCGAATAGCTTTGATACTTCTCTTCGTCGAGAAGATTATTCGTTAGCACTTTACTCACATTGAACTTTGTACCGTCATTAGCCCAGAGCTCATTAGAATTGATAGGCATATATGAACCCCAGGCATAATTTGTCCAGTACAAAGCAACAACCACAACTCCACCAAGTACCATCCCAATATAGTTGTTTACAGATGCAAAAACAGGAATGACTAGAGGGTTAAAATGATTAACAACTGCCCAGTCAAAAGTTGGCCATGGGTTTACGCCCATACCAAGAAAACTGCCGCAAATAATCGCAAGCTTTAAGTTATTTGGAGAAATCCAAGTGATCCAGTTGAAGTCACTCAATGCAGTAAACACGAAATCCGGAAAGAAGAAATAGACGAACATTCCAGCAAAGCAAATAAAGAAAAACTTATATCGCGAAATAATCCAACCATTGACGGGATTTTTTGGCTCGGGAACTAGTAGTGCACGGTTCAGCGCTAGTGTAGGTAGAATTGTCGGCCATATAGCCTTTGAAGGATAGATAACCCATCTCCTCAATACGCCTGCCCAACTAAAACCAATAACCAGAGCAGAGAGATTCAATACAATGATGTAACCAGTGGATACCCAGCTCTCGTTATAGAATACAGGTAGCTTCTGGCTGAGTACATAATTCATGAAGTTAGAAGAGCCTGCAGCTACATTCACCATCAAAGTAGATAGCATCTGTTCCTTATAGGTCCAGGGCCCAGGATTAAGACTGATTCGTTTTCCGCGGACAGTAATACCCCAGTCGGGGAGAAGCTGAGAGGCTTTACCACATGGATAAAGTAAGAGCTGGATGGCGGTTGACTGAAGAGTAATACTGGGCTGACGCCAATTGAAAAACGAATTCACGAAAGTCCCAAGAACTACCCAGATAAGACCCAAGGCATATGACCGTAAAGTTTCTACTGGAATAGTAGGGTCATCGTAGGGATCCACGACAGATCTAACTTCAGGATATGGAGAGAAACTGTCTATTAAAGTTGCCTCTACTCTAACAGCCATATCAAACTCTAGAGGACTCATCGTCTGTAGCGATGTTCCATCTATTAAAGCTTGAATCAAATCCATTGATGTTCCAGGAAAGTTCATGTCGTCTTTATGAATGTCGACTGCGTTCTTCAAAATTTGCATTCCTCTTTCTGGTGTCATTTCAATTGCGCATGATAGTAAAAAATTCAAATGGCTCTGACCATCGTTCTCTTCTTGAGCAAACTCACCGAGCCTTGAGCGTAGCTGGTTCTGGAGAAGGTTCCTTTCTTCATCGGAAACAATTTCATTTACAGCAACAGAAGGAACTTTTTCCTTCTGATACTCATCGGCTGACGATAGATCACTGCTATTAGAGACCACGAGATCTTCTATTTTCTCCATATTAGCTATGATAGTTGCCTGATACAAAATTGTGCTGCATCTTTCAAACGGAATTCAATCCATTCTTATACAGATTGATATGACGGCTCATGGTTTCAAGTTACATGCACCAAGACGCAGAGAGACAGGTGCCAATAACATTGGATTCTCATATCCTGAATCATTAATAAATCAGAAGATAGTACGCCAAAAAGTATAATGGTTCCAAGAAGCAAAATTAGTTCAATTTTTTGATGTAGTGCCACCGTTGGGCATGCTTTTTTGAGAGCTCGGAGGTGGCCAATGTAGATACGGCTACTTTTTAGACTCAAAAAATTAACTGGTCCGTGTACGTCTAAACTTAGGCGTAAACTATGAGATGCAAAGTTTATCATTGGCTTCTCGTTTGCTAGGGCAATCTATCTTGGATGGGTCAGTCCACGTAACTAAACCTGATTGATAAGCATTTTCGGCTCTTGGGCGCAGCCTAATTATTTATCTTAACAGGAAATACAAGCTACTGATACTCAGATATGATGGCTTATAATATTGGCGTTTTTAAGCTGGATAGGCCGTTAGTGCATGGTGTCTCTTTCTAGCTGTCTTATACCGAGGCTTCAAGGGCTAGAATACGCCAACAAAAAGAGATATCTGCGTATCCTCCTAATGCGCGGATATCCCGAACAATGTGGTTATACCCTCACACACAATCATTTACTATCAAGTTATTTATTAGTCTGTACCAAGTGACGTTAATTCACGCATTGATATGATATACAAGCGGATTCTATTCTGAGCGTCAGCGACGAGTGAGAATTAAAGTGAAAAATTTCAGTTTATTCTGGTATATATCATTGCTAATTGTTTAGTAGAATCATAGTATCAAAGGAGCAATAAAGTATTATGCTTATCATAATGTTAACAGGCAATTATGTCTAATAATAACTACCTTCAACAGTATAATAACATTGATCCAAGTTATGATCCACTATGTTTTAACATCTGTAAGTGACCGTAAGACGACAGCAAAGTTAGTATCGCTAATACCGATAGTATAAATTGACTATTATCAAAGAGTAATCATAAAAGTCAACCAAAAACAAAAAAGCAAAGAAAAAAAGAATAAAGGAAAATAAGCTAATTAAGATATCCACATTTCGGGAATGCCAAACTACTGTCTACGGGTTCTTCAGAAATGGGTAGTCACAAAATAGAAGAAATACGACTTTCTTGCCATATATTTCTGGCAAGGACTGTTTTGAGAAATGTAAAAGATGTCGTCCTTCAGCCGATACTATATTTTCTTTTTTATCCGCTCCCGCTAGTGGTCTAGCTGTAATATATTATACGTGTAGTAAATGAGAGTAGATCTCTAAACGAAGCTCTCGACGAGTACCATCATCATTAACACGACAAAGTATCCACTCTAATCACACTGGACAGCTCTCATCCATCAGGCATTAGCTGTCTATACAAAGCCACACCTTCTAGCTCACTAGTAAACCGAGCACGCAATTCACGCCAAGCTTACTATTGCCTCTTTGTAGGGTATCATGTTGCTCATACACTTGGATAATCACCCTCTACTCTCAACATCGGAAGATCCATCCATCAAACGAGTAATTAGGAAGCTACCTAGTCACAATTATCATAAACTTCTAAATCGGAAATAGTTAACAGAGACTTTGCGTAAATGTGACGTTCATCTTCGATTTAAGTGCTACGTCTAGAATATATCAGGGTGTGGATTTGTGAAGGTGACCAGAGGTTTGCTGCAGAATCTGTATACTGCAGAAGAGCAAAACTAAAACATCCCATTTCAATAGTCACATCAATTATGAAGTTATCCAGCCTCAAGGTGAAATTCTTTTTATTATTTCGTCTCCTGAGTATTCATACAAGGATAATTGGCCTTGCGTTTGATTCTTCAAGCAAATTTGCTACTTGAAACTTGAGATGGCCGCTTACATGAATCTAGCGTACAACATAGATTATGATAATAATTTCGGATTGTCCAATAAACTGGCTAAAAAATAGTAAGGAACAGGAAGAGTGATAAACTGTCCTGAAACCTGCACAGCCTCTGCTTCTATACCTAGACTGAAGATGAATGTTTGACAATCTTAGTAGTCGCAGAAAGTCGAGCAATTTCGCTTGTATTCTGGAAGAGCTAGAAATGATTGTGCACTAGTCATGGCGCACTCGTATCATCAAAGATATCGCATTGCGACCTTATATTTTCTCCCCAGAGGCACTATGGGCTCAATGTCAAGTCCAACGCCTTTCTAACCTGCTATAATCCATATATTGTTACACAAAAGTTACCAGACCGACCGTAAAAGAAGTACTGCGGAGTAGACATGATATACATTATACCATCAGATAGGTACACTTAATACTGTACTTGGATTGGTATAAGTCAGCTCAATCAACAGTGTCAGTAAACTATCACAGTTGAAACATGGCTAGGGATAGTATAATATACATCTTTACTCTAGACAAAGCCTACATATTGCACAAAACGCGTCACATAAATTCGATATGAAAGTAATTCTTATTTTATTCCTTACAGAGTATCCGACTCTTGAGTATTAATATATAAGTAATCGACATATAAATATGCTCGCACACAAATATGCAACACAATAAGACGCGAATGCGTACATCTAGAAAATATAATAGAGTGTTGCCGTAATAATCGGCTATCAAGGGAAGGCAGCTCAAGGCACTGAAAACTGAATGCAGTCCTACAGAGATAGACTTCTCAATGATTTAGGCGCTGATAGTTTAAATATAAAGCTCTCAGCGTCAGATTTGAAGTATTATCATCATTATAAATAACTGAAGTACAGGATATATTGTGACAGACAAGTCCGACCGTTTCTATGATATACTCATAAATGATGGGCAGGCAAGACGTGGATTGTTAATGTGAGGTTTAGAATAAAATTATCATCGACAGTGCTACAAACTCTGCTGTGAGCGTTCGAACATTAGGCAATCAAATGTCAGCATTAGTTGTCATCAACTGGACATACCAGAAATGTCAACTATGTCTATCTCAATCATATCGTCGCAATATAAAGACTGTGTCTTTCCTATACGTCCTGTAATGGATTGCAACACATGGTATCTTGGAGACTTTAGATAAGATACATAAATCAAAGCTCACAGTTATTCTATACTAGCAGTAAAATCAAATGCTTCCAAATTATTCACAAGAGAGAGCATTTCCCTTCTCTCTCCTGGAATAATTTGTTGCGCTTTTCGCGACATTCAACTACCAGGTCATTTGAAAAGTGCTTCGAAGGGCAATTCTATTGCAGTATGCTTTAGAATATGTTAAGATTTCGATTCAAATACCACCTCAAATAGCCACATGTCTTCATGATGCTTGCTTTTTGTAGAAGTGAATATAGAACGTGTAGGACGACAAAGCACAGTGCCACCAAGTCATTAGCAAGCCGTCTTGACGATAAACTTATACCACCAACTGGTAGTGAATGAATATGCCCTGTGATATTCACTATTTTTATGCTATCTTCTCGAATTGGAGCTGTTGTTGAGAATTATCATTACAAAATCTAGAGATGCAGTTTGCGAGCTGATATACGTATTGTACGCCGAAGAGCCTCCAAAGCAAAATGTGAGACCATCTATACCCTTTGTTAACTTCAATTAAATGTCAAGTCTGCATCGTTCTCCATGGCTTCGCTCTGTTTTACTACAATTGACACAATCGCACAACAATAGATACGTCGATTTCTAACATCTATGTACACTTATTGCGTTGAGAACCCAGGAGTTTCTCTTATGTAAACACGCAATTGAAAACGAATCACCGCTATATCGATTATTAATTTAGGATTCTAAAGAACCACCGAAGCAACTTGTATTTACTGTCATGACTAAAGAGTGGCCATTTGCCGTTGCAGACAATTAGCAATGAAGTATTCGCATATTCGAATACGATCTTTCTAGACGTCCCACAAACATAGATAAACGCATCTCTCGCGCTTCATCTTTATTCTAGCTTGGTCTGCTGAGCCTGATTTCACCCTGCTAGCTGATGGCCGAACTCACGAAAAATGGCAAATACAAGAACTTTACAGGATGTGCCTATCCTAGTGATTTTACAGGGCATATTTTTGCGCAGGTGTCATACAGCTCCCTGAGCTCACAAGCCATCTGAATACACGGCCATACAGTCTTCGTATTATATACCCTAGCCTGCACGGCTGGCTAAAAACGGAAATCCGATACTTGCGCCAGTTTGAGGAAGCACCATTTAGGCACCGAAAGCGAAATTTGAACTTTACTTAAACATTCCGCTCGTATATCCGCTCGAGCATGCTAAATGGGCTAGGTTTATTGAAGTGGGCTTTTACAGGACTGTGGACGTAGTAATATTTCGATAGAGAAACAGAAGTAGGTAGATATATACAACGATAATATCACATATAGCAAGGCCGAAACAGCATCAGAAGCAGCAATATACTATGATATATATTCTTTAATGTGCATTATAGCTTCATTGCTAGCAGAGATATGAAAAAATGCTAAGCATTGTGCACGTAGGACCATGTGCATTATTGCACATTAATGCGAACAATCTGTATTAGTAATCTTTAACTCTGGCTATATTAAGTTATATTAGTATGTTTAAATCAATTGTTCTTGAAGCCACAATATAAATAGTGATAAAGTAGACAGGCAGCTCTATTTAGCGTATTCTAATAGTATTTGAGCGCCATGACTCTGCCAACAATAAATACAGACATAGGGTTTACAAGATCTTGAAAGTCATAAATATAATAGTCGGGCTGACGTGACTAATGTCAGATTCAGATATCCATGAACCAGCGTAGACCGACACTCCTCAACTTGCTTAGCAAAATAAACTGCATATGCACGCATATGGTCTGCATATAATAGTAGGAAACAGTCATAGCAACAGCTTCTGTGATTTGTCTTCCTGTCTACTGTGAAAAAATCACAGCAGCCTCGGTCACGACGAAATATTTTGACACCAGCCGCGTTCAGATCAAGTTCAAAAGAGGACTTGTGCGTGAATATTAGATATGCTACTGAATGGACCAAAGCTGAACGCTGCAGCCTCCCGGAGCATTAATAGTTCAGTACACTAGTAAGCGAAGAAGCTGTGATAGCATTATAGTTCGGTATCTGTAACTAGGGCTTAAGTAGCAATATTATTTATAAGACAGAGCCTATGCTTAGATACAAAACTAGTACAATAGTAGCTAAATATTGAACTCGTGCGATATAGGTTTAGACTTGCAATTTCAGCTTGAATCAGTTACGTGGGAAAATCAATACAAGGCTATTGATTGCTCCTTCGACCGCTTGTACCAATTGCCAGGAATACAAACAAATATCGTGTATGATCTTTAGGCAGATGATGGACCCAGATATCCCTCAGTCAAAATACCAAATATAGAATAAATTAAATCGAAATTCTGATAAATCATCATGTTGGCTGTTGCATGCAGCTGAAGCTAGGATCGAGGACCAAGAAACGAAACTGGCCCACACTAGATACTGATTATTCCAGATACTTGTAGCATACTCTTTTTTTCAGGCAAGTTTCAGAGTCGGCTCAGATATTGACTTGATCTTGGGTTACTGAGGCTTATATGGTCTGCGTTTTAGCACAGTTCCAATCTGTAAAGTGAGTATAATAGAGTCTCAATGCAGCTCAGCGGCTGTGCGCAAATATGATATAAGATTAGTTTCTTCAAATAGATATAGACTATTCCCAGAAATATAAACCAAGCATAATAGGCCATCCGTAATAAGGAGCCGTAGGATGATGCGGTATATGAATCATATTTTAAAAAATACTGTTTGCCAGGACAATTTTTTATCTCCGGTATTCAAGGTAATTTCATCAACTATATCAGTTAAGCTCGGCTAGATTTGAGCGGCGCAAATAAGTTTCAGAACATAGCAGGCTACACATTTCTTCGTGCATAATTCTGGTATAATTGATCATCTACACAACTGGCACTCTAAAATATCTCTTTGAATCAGACACTGCATATTTTCATCTGGCTAGTACTGATCACGAACTAACTGTCAAGGTCACTTGATCTGCCAAAAGAGATATGGCATGCTACACTCAGAAACAGCGTCTAGAGTTAGTCGATAATTAGATGTAAAGCTAAATGCTATGTAAAGCTTGGTTTTTAACATAACTACTGCCACTACAAGGCTTTTAGTGGAACACCATTGTTACAATAGGGCTTTTCTGTGCAAAGAGATAATCTATGCGCTAGTTGAAAATGTTTAGTATAAATATCTTGCTGAAAGACGTGATAAATTTGCATTTACTTAAATATGAATGAGATATAGTATACTTGTGAGTGAATATACAATGACTTCTCACACGGGGTCTTTGAGCCATACAGTGATAGAGCAGCAGAACCATGACGTTGATCTTGAAAGAAACGACCGGACTGAAAATAATGAGATAAGCTCTTCAAACGCGTCGCGATCAAATCACGTTCCTGCTGATGTCAGAGAACTACTAGACTCGGAAAATTACAGTAGTATATTCAAAGAGGGACTGACATGCTTGGACCTCCAAGAGCCTTCTTATAATGAAATCATGGGTCAACTTGATGACATCAAAGGGAATATTGTCAGTCACTATAGGACACCGAAGTCACCAATTATCTTTAATGGGCAGCTTGGGCAGCTAGGACAGCTGGCAAAGATTAGGAAAAAATGGATTAACGCTGTTCTACTGATGTTGGGTAAATTACGAGAGATAGAGTGCACAGTCGATAGTCGATTTGTGCACCTATTGGCGTATGAGCTTTTCAGCAATGCCACATTAGAACACATAATCAGGGATGTTAATGTTACAGAAATCGACTTCACTGGAGCCGTAAGAAGCAGTAATACTACTAAAGGGAATAACGGCACCATTGAAGAGACGAGTAGCACCATTGTAGAGACGAGCAGCACCATTAGAGAGAGCAGCAACACCAGTTTTACCATTACATTCATTGATCAATGTAAGGCAGTTAGTGAAGCCTCTATAATCTTAATTGGGAATGATGGCGATAGAAGCAAAAAGGTCATTCTTGCTAGCGATCACTCTTTCTCATATGTCGCTAAAATTGATAACAGTGGAACAGATGAAATAACAAAAGGCGTAAAGAATCTCTCAACGGCCACTTTTAGTGCAAATGGAATGACTATCCGAAATACCGTTATGGCAGTAGGCGTTCTCGCTATCTATGCGGCTCTTCTTGCATTAGCAATACTAGGTGCTATAGAATCTGACATTGTAGACAATATAACGAATAACACATCCGATCCGGATGCCACTACAAAAGGCGAGCGACTGGCTATTACACTTGGTATACTTATAGCTGTCGCAGGATATGTAGGCGACAGATTTAAAAATATGGCGGCGAGCAACTGGACAATGGCGGATCTCATTAGATTCAGGGTTACCTTCACTTCCGTCTCAGAGGCTGCTGCGTATCTAAGAATTCATCCTCAAATCATTATTGCAAAAATTGTAAGCGACCTTGAGTTACACAAAAGTGTTCCAACATCCGGTCCATATGACAGTTTGGTGAGAAATAGCGGTGTTTCAGAGAATGGTATTAAAATCGATGTGCCGGTAAAGTCAAGTACGTTGAAGGATATAGGGTGTGACATATTCTTGTTTAAGTGGATGTCGTCCTCAAAGTACAGACTCTTGATTATCCAGAATGGTCGGCTTCTGGGTATCTCGGAATATTCAAGCAATCGTGCTATTTTGGACGTCGTACAAGATCTGACAGATAACACCGCAGTCTTGGGCTTGAAACTCATTTTAAATGAGGTGGACGAACATTATTTTGAGTAGATGTATGTCAATGGTTGATGTGATTCATATTCTGGAAATAGTAAGTAATGAAATTTAGATATCAGGTACACTAGATTCATATTTGAAAATACCAAGCAGTCTTATTGTATTACTATCCTTCTCATGAAATTTGGACTATTTTTATAATTTTTTTGTTTACCATCGTCTTTATAATAATTACTGGATTTTTATTCTGCTCTGTTGTTCGAAGATATGAAACGCGCCTGAAGGATATATGTCGATTACTAATGAAGTAGCTCACAAATTGATAGAAATTGTAGGACAGGCATTCTAGGAAGTACAATAGCCACTGAAAGCATACTCATAAAGCATGGCCATAACGTAATTAATATGAAATAAGGCAAATAATTTCAGCTTCAGCTCAGATTAAAAACTATGAGAGCATAATGCAAGATTGAAATATTAAGAAGTTGGTAATAAGCAGAGCTGTATTGTCTATCTAATTAAGAGTAACAGGAGATCACAAGCATCTGTTCTACCCAAAATGGTCCAAAAGATCAAAAAAAAAAAAAAATTGGTTTAAATTTGTTTTATATAAATAATAGAAATTAAAATTTGAAGCGACCCTTAAGCAGAAACAATAGAGCTTGAAGCATGCGATGCCTTACGCTCGATGTATCTCTCATCGGAGGTCTTGGTTGCAGCATTACGGTTACGAATAATCAAGTAGGTAAAGACGGCAATAACAAGGAGACCACCAACGATAGTTCCAACGATAGTTCCAGCCAATTGACCACCAGACAATCTCTTTGACGACGAGCAGGTCGAAGAAGATGCCGAGGAGGAAGAAGAGGAATATGCAGCTACGATGTCACTAGCAACCGAAGAGTCGTAGTCATCCCCAATAATGGCAGCAGACTCATCTGTGAATGATTCATCCTCACCAAAAGCATCAAGTGAGACACCAACATTCTCATAGCCAGCGGCCCAGATAGGATTGGTGCATGAAGTCAAATCTGAGGAGATGCTCTTAGCAGCAGTATAAGAACTATAGCAATATTCCGAGGAACTTCCGACTGAGTTCGAGCTAGTAGTGTCACTGATTGACCTCATGAAGGTAGGAGTGTAGCTAGAATCGAGCATATCGGAGTAGACAACGTAGATCAAGTCAAAGAGAGCCAAGTCAGGTCGTGACAGAGCCTTCTCCATAAAGTTATGTTGTCCACTTGAAGCAACCGTACGATCAGTAACATAAATGTTGGCATTAGAGACAGCATAAGCACCCTCTGCTGCACCAGTAAGGGACTTCCAAGCCGAAAGTCCAACGCGAGAGCTCTGGCCAAGAGCCGTTGTGTACTGTGTTCTATCAATGTATACCCATGACTGTTTGGCCAAAGAAGTAGAATCACTGGACGTAGACACGTTAACTACACCTGCTATATTGAAAGTAGAACCACTATTAACCGATGTGCTAGTCCAAGCTCCGTCAGAGCTTGAAACGTTTACTGTTCGAACACCAGCATCGTTGGCAAGAATATTCAAGAACTGATTATCATCGACTTCGAAATCTCCATTACCGTTATAGGCAAGGAATGAAACAAAACGGTTCTGAGGGAACTCTCCACGAATAATCTTGTCATACACATTGAAGGAAGCACACTTGTAGTTTGCCGCGATTGCGTTATATATGTCATATGCCTGCCATTCGACACCATAATACATAGACAAAATCTTGAGATAGCCAAGAGTTTTGAGGGGACCAAAAGTACCTTCGCCCCAAATTCTCATGTTAGTTGTAGCAGTTTCTGGAGCAGAACCGCCTGCTGTATAGAATGTAATGTCCACGTTTTCAGAAATGTTAGTATAACTATCCGAGGTAAGAGTTAGTCCGCTCTCAATGTTTCCGAGGATACAAGGATTAGTGACATCTTCCTTAACGCCAACTTTAGCAATGGTGTCAGCCTTTCCAAGCATGTCAATGATGTTCATTGTGAACGGGTCGACAACAGAAACATTAGTAACTGGAATATGAACGTATTGCATGTTGCTTCCAGATCCGAGATCAGGAGCATCCTTTGTGCAGTACAAAATAATGCTTCCTGCCAAACGGCCACTCAACTTAACATATGTGTTATTGTAGGTAGGCGAGGTAGGTAACTCCTCTGTAGTGGAATTAAACTTGACGTCGAAATAATCTATATCAGAGTCTGGAGAATCATCATAACAACCGGGGCGAAGAGCAGATGCAAACGGAATGAGTGACAATGCCGCTGCTGCAGATATAAATTTGGAGAACTTCGTCATTTTGTCGTCGAAATCTTTTAAGTCCAGCAATATCCAACTGAGTATTTGGTTAGAAGTTGCACTAAATTGATAGTAGAGAGGATTGTTAAATCAAACGTGTCAGAATTTAGCAGTTCTTTGGTCCGCCTTTTGTATTTCGGTCTTCTTATCAGCTGGTTCATATCTTTGTCAATTATCGTCAGAATCCAGACGTCGCTTACTATCCTGCACAATCTGGCCAAGACTTGAGATGGTATAATATATTAACTGATTTTCTAGGTATAGGAAGTAGTCCCACATCTAATGCCATTGTCAACTGAAGGTCATAAGAGACCGAGGTCAGAAAGTTACTCAAAATTAGAAAAAAACTTTGTACTCTTGGAAGGTACCGCTTTAGACAAAATTAAACTCACAGCACTAGCTAATACACGTCAGCCATGGTTAATTCTCATAACCCTGTGGATACATGACCGGTCTCGCTCAATTGAATCGGGATAAGACGGTATGTTCGAGTCAATAGCCGAAGTTAAACAACGTAGACAGGGAGCATGCGGAAAGCTAATTGGGCTTGATAAGGTTACATCTTATCAGATGGTATTGATAAATAAATGCTACCATTCCAAAAAACGAATAGTCCAGATTCTCATACTCCTAAATGACAATTCGATTACTTGAAATTAGGTCTCTCGGTAAACAAGAATTTTAATCAGATACTTGAATTGCGAGATCTTTTGATCCGAATATTCTAATACTCTATATCCTCAAAGATTCTTAAGGTGCTGCTCAGAAATTCTTGATAGCAGTCTTGGCAGCCCATTCTGACATTCATTGTCCTTGAGAACCGATTAGAACGATACAAGTTAACTATACAAGTTAACTATACAGGGTATACAAATATCAGATAAGTGTTCTCTAGTTTAATTTCAGAACATCCATAGTTTTACTGGATTATGCATTTCTCATCACCTAGAAAATGTGGAGGTTCTCTCGTTACGTTGCAGGTAATATGTTAATTTATCAAAGTAAATAAATCTTTACTTTTCATGGGGAAACGTACAGCTGGCAAGGTTATAAAAAAAGGCCCCCCCGCTATACTACAATCAAAATTCACTAATGATTAAGTGCGACGAGATGGGGTTTGTGCCGTGCTCTTTTAAGATCTACATACATATATTACACTAAATAAGTTAGCAGCATGCCATGCCATGCCATGCCATGCCTTCTGAATCTTATTATATCGGGACAGACTTGGGAATCCGGGATTTCAGTGCACTGCCGCCAGAAATTGACTGATATATTCTCTCTTCCATGACATCATATGGCAGGTCCTTGTCGAATAATGTAGAGTCAAAAGGCTATGATTTGCTGGAGATCTGTTATCTATTGTGTTTCGCAAGAACTAAATCAACAATCTGATACTAGAATTGATAAAGAGAGATCAGCCGGACTGTCATGACACAGAGAGTTGTTGTAATATTTCAATTCTGAACATGCTCTGTATGGACCTCTGCTTAATATACACAGGATTTGGATGTTGTAAAAATGGATTTCATTTACACCCGTATGATATATTGTGATGCAGGAAAATACTATAATAAGCAGGTCAGCTATAATTAATCGCTAAAGCAACCAACATAGAAATCCTCGGATTGCTACTTTTTCTTCACAGACCTAGAACGCGTGCCAAGCATAAAACAATTGTGCGGCCATTCGAGTAAAATCACAATTTAGCTAGACCATTATGGACTGAAAACTTGCAAAGGTTTTGGAAACTCTATACTACTAAATTCTCTTTAATGAGCAATTATGTCCAAAGTCAAGGCTCTGTTAATTGAATTCAGTGCTTGGTAGCTTCCTTACTCGCTGCATGTAGCTTTATGGAGGATCGAAACAAGTTAACGAAAAAAAAAATACTCTGGGCTGACTTTGTCGTACAACTTGTAAGATACTATAGAATAAAACTTCCTTGGCCAAGCATGCAGCCAGATATGAGCTTTTAAATCTTACTGGCCAGAATTTTATCCTGCTATTCTCTGATCTTCTGAAATTACAACTGGATCCACCGTCGGAACGTGCGAATCAATGAGCAAGTGCCTTAAGGTTCAAGTAGGTACACAGAGCTCCATGATAGCATACCACGCCGTAATGATGGAATAGGGCATATACGGCGTTTTCATCATTAAATCTACAGGTCGCTTACTTGATACAATACTTAGCAGAATTTGTGAATTGGCTATCAGGCGTTTCACGTTGCAAGTTCTGAGAGAGTATTACTTTTGATATGATGGTGACTGACTGACTGATTTGAAATCTCCGACTGACGATCCGATGTAGTTAGAAACTTAGAACTACACGCGCGAACTGATTGACCTAATGACTCGCAGCAACATACTGATTGTTTGATAATAACTGATACCTTATGCTAAACTGATACCTTATACTATGAAATTAATAATCTACAATTATTTATTAAACGGAAGAAAGCTTATTCCTAGGAGAGGATATTGTGGTAATGTAGAAGATCTGTGATAGGAAACATGGTAACTCTGGTATTTCGCGCACGAATCCAACGGGTTCACGATCCAGTAAAATAGGGACCCCAGAGATCCTGGGCAAACTTGAAATTGTTGCTGAAGCAGAAGTCTAGATTCTCCTAGTATTGTTTGAACTAATGAGACTGAAAAGCGGAATGATAACGTAATTGTGCAACCAACAGTAATATCTATGCCAGGGAAAACAAAGGAAATATGCGTAAGCTAGATTAGGGGAATTTGATACTGTAGGACAGAAAAACCAAGACGAATACGCATATCCGTTCTGAATATTGGCTTATGTCTCTATTTTATCGCCGAGAAGTAGTAATTCATAAATCTCTTTGGCGTCTGCGGTATGTTCGCCATATATAGATCAATAGCGCATGCGAAGCGAAATCTAAGATATACGTCCAATACTTCATCGTGTTTTACATTCATTCAGCCAGTTGATCAAGATTATACGACATGATTCACTCTGAAAAGTACTGATTTGCTATGTTTATTGCTTTCCTTCGGTTTATTAAACCAATGCATATTGAGGGTGGTAATGGCTGTCATTATATCGATGACAAGTTAGCAGACAATGCCTGTTTATGCTTAAGTTAGTGGCCTGTGCTTAAATTGCTCGTGTGGCGCACCATCGTCATCTCTCATTTTTTTTCGGTATAAAACCACCTTACCCTATAAAATAGCGTAATATATCGTAAGGTTAAATTTTTGACGGATTCTATGAGCAGTAACTGGGCGAACTAGTTGTCTTAACGTTACTCCTAGTCTCGAGCTTCATACAATTCGCCAATGAATTTGCTAATGGTCAGATACCTCACGTCGGTTATATGATAACCCTCGTTTCGTTTATCGTCATTTAGAAGACGAGCTGACTGTGCTAGAACAGGGACATAAGAATAAGATCTCTCTTAATCCTGAAATTTGGCAATAATATTATGACGGAATACGCACGCGACTGATTATAGATTGATAATCGATTACCACGAGTAGCAGTCTATAATCAGTTGTGTTCTAGCATACTATTATGAGCTCTAAATACATGGACTATAATTTGTAATTTTAAGTCGTGAATATAAATAAGTGTAATTACAACAACAATCTAAAGTATAGGAAATCTTCTGTTTAATACTGAATAAGGCACATCTTAATCCAATGCAAGAGTAGCCTTGATGCAAGCTTTGTTTCTAACAGCATTGATCGCTTCTCGTCGCCGAGATTTTGGTTATGAGTAGCTCATCCTTATCTCACAGTTCCTCAAGTTGTGGGCCCATCAAAAAATACGCACTTTTAAGGAAAATGAGGACAAATATATCTCCTTTCACAGTATTGTCAACCAACCAAATAGAAGACTATCATGCATCATAAATACTTATTCTAATTTTCAGTCATAATTGAGTAGTCACCCTGAGTCCAGGCAAACTTGAGTTTCCAGTGCTTGATCTTCCACAGCCCGTCGCTATCATCCTTAATGCAGTCAATGAAATACAAACTACCTGCTAAAAAACTTGCCGAGTCCGGCACAGTTCCCTGGTTTTGACGGTAGTGCTGAGCTAGCGCAGAAGCGGTCACAGATGCACTAGATTTGCCGTCCTTGATGTCAATACGAATGTTAGTAATGAGATGAGACGTATCTAGCTTTGACACCTTGTCGTAGCATTTAGAATTAATATCATCCAAGCCATCCATAACATTGCCATTGAGGTCGAAAATAGCATCTGCAGTGAATGCAGATTCAAATAGAGCATGATCCGCAGTATCCACTCCACCGACGGCGCGGTAGATCGCATCGGCGATGGCTTCGCGGACGCTGAGAGAGTCAAGAGACGCTGGAAGTGCCATGGTAGATTGATTAGTCAGCAGTAAAACGAGATTTTAGATTGTTCAATAAAGACTGTCAACAAACTAGCAAAGGTAATATTGAGCAATATATATATCGGAAATTGAGAATATTAGTTTTCGAATAGTATTGTATATTACTGCCCCAATCATAGCACCTATAGGTGTCCGAAGTCCGAAGTGAATTATCTCCGCCAGGTGAGATTCCGGATATAACAAGATCATAATATTATCTCCACACGCAACTTTCTAGCAGCACTTAACTAATAATCCAGGTGCTATTAGCTCAAAATCTCGATATTTTGATGACTTCAATGATCTACGGACTATGTGCATGAAAAAAGCTTGGTATAAAAATGTGGACGACGGTAAGAATGCACGATATGTAGACCAAGTTCATTATGGAATTTTTTTTCTTGAGATATGTGGGATTGCATTGATACATCCTAAATAGCTAGTTCTTTCACTCAATGTGAAGCAACATATGTGCAAGAATTGATTTCTGATATCCTTTCAAGTAAGGCACAAAGTGCATTAGAACGACTGAACACGTTGAATATTCGAGAAGTTGCTTGTATAGTTATATAATATAAAACAGGGTCACATGCGCAGCGTATGAGCTGTTGAAACTAATCCTGGTAGTAAACGTAAATTTGCTACTTAGGAGCTTCATAGAGAAGAAGGATCATAATAAATCGCAGAATTGTATTCCACAAGCGCAAACACTATAATATGTCTATTACTATGACTTGTAGTATTGGGAGCGCCACATAGGAAGTTTACATGAGATTCTCGGTACTATGAAATAGTATGTATACCACATCGCAAAATATGTCTTTATTAATTCTAAAATGATGCATCTTTTTACAAGTCAAAAATAGCGCAAGTTTCGTTGCAAAACTACTCAAAGTAACAGATGAAGCTATAATTGCGATCAATTATCACGTACTAGAATAGTTGGCAGAGAGAGCCTGAAAATCTATCAGATGTAGATGTCAAAGCAACACAATGTTTCGAAATGTCTGAATGATAAATTTCGAATAGACTCTCTGCAGCAGTAAATATGATGAACCAAAATACAATGCGAAAGTGTTACCTGGGCAAGACTATACTATTCAAAGCTGATATTCGTGAAAGCTATTGCTATCCCAAAGCAAATCGACACGACAGGATTCGTAATAAACGTATTTCATCTCGCATAAACGGCGTTCTTTACACGTAATGTTTTTACAGTTATGACTGGTATACACAGATATACAGCTAAGAAGCACGAGGCAGTATGGCTAAGATTTTAGCGAAAACTAGTTCCCCAATACGATGGTAATTTGCCTTTCCTATTTGCTCTATAGTTTCATGCATCATCAGACTTTGATCGTTGATATGTAGCTACAGCTTAGAGCAAAGTTTCCTTCGCTATCATTCGAGTTTCCAAATGCTGAATGATTGTCATTTGTAATCCCAAAATAACCTTGGAAACTTCTTTGTGTTACACCGATAGCAAGAATACTCTTGCGTTGCAGAGTGATAAGGTCTAGATTATCAATAGACAAGGGGTTTCTCAGACGATGTGATACGTATGGCCGAAATTTCATCTTCTGCTATTATAAAATCAATACCGAAGCAACAGTGGGTTAGCGACCAAGGACAGGACAGATATCAAGACTTAGAAGTTAAATGTATAAAATTGTTAGGTATTTAAAAATATTTTAGATATGATAAACCAAACAGATCCTGCCTTGGTCTGCAACATATGGGATGAGTGTGCGATCTCTTGAAGGAGTGCAATGACTGCCTGAATTCTTGTATCAAGCTTATTTGCTGAAATAGAGGTTTAGCCGCTAGACTTAGAATCATAGGACTCTATCCGATTCTTGGTCGTGGACAAGTCTCTTCGCAATGCATCTGTCAGTACGCAAATTCTCTCTTCAAAGAATTTTAGACATCAAATATACTAGATTCAATACTATAATTCCTATGCACCAGATTCTAACTGATTGATCAGCAAACATAATATCAGAAACATCACGTACCTGTGAAACAGAACAGACACTGCTCACGTCATTCACGACAGCAGGATATTACTAGCTGAAATATTATTTACAGTCATTAGGAATATGAACTAGCTATAAGACTTATTGTGATGCAACTCTAGATACTGGGGACAAAAATCTTTATCTGTAGTATTCTTGGTTGTCTGGTATAAATATTGCTCTTCGCCATCTTCGCCACCATGGCTCCGCATATCAGCGACCTTACTGAACGCCCGTACGCTCTTGCTTCACGAATGCACTAGTAATTAGAGAATTGAACCAAACGGCAAAGGAAACCAATCAGTAATAAATGGCGGCTACAGTGCCCCGTAATCAGATCTGCTCATATTGAGACTATAGCGTCAGATGCACAATAATCTGGAGGACACTGATAGTAAGCTTTCAACGCGCTTCAGCAAATTGTAATTAAACTACTGTAAAATAGGACAAAAAGGCGCTTCTCGAGGATGGAACATTGCATTTCGAGTTAATTTCTGTTATGAGGACTATAACAGTCTTAAAGCCATGAAAATTTCAGCTCGGATCAGAAGTGAAATATTTCGTAGCACCACAATTCCTGACTGCAATAGCAACCACAGTGTCCTTTAAGTGTCCGTAATAAGAAATACCGCCTATGGCTGCTGCGTAATTTGGAACTCCCGAGGGTACGTAAACTGTTCGATATCATAAGTTCGCACCTGTAATCCGAAAAATATGCGGCAGTTAAGAGTTATTTAAGTTAACATGCTACTATTTATTTGCCGGTTATGAAGATGCATTCTAATGTTCCATGCAGTCGTATGGAGTTGACTGAAGAAGTGAGAAGACCAGAACTCATGGCGAAATCATTAATCCTGGGATCGACTTCCTGAATGCCTTCAGTAGTTAGAGAGATTTCGCGCCAATTATAAAATCAACTTCCTGCAGATTTCTTGTTACAGTAAATCACCTCCATAAAGTAAAAGCATCAAAGGTAGATTACTTATTTCTTAACAATAGCATACAATCCACCTTCACCAGATCTTGCCGTTAAAATCCCTAATAACGAACGGTGAGCTCATTGAGCGTTCGGATGTTACGATCCCGTCGCTAGCATGAAGTGAGCTGGAATAAATATAATACTAAGAAAAGCCAAATTGTCAGAGTAAATAAACACGAATATTTTGTTCAAAGGGAATAAAATTATATCCAGTCATGAAGATAATAGGACCATATGGAGTATACTAAGGTGAAATAAAGAATTCAATGAGAGGTGCATAAGCCATACAAAGGATTTCGTCAAACAAGCTCTCATACGGGCCATTAGATTGATATCAACTATCTCAAATTCAAATCGGTATCTCATATCTCGTGTCTCACGAAGTGTCCTAGATTTTAATTTTAGACCGAGGGCTATATGTCTCCGATAGAATATAATTACGGTATATATAACAAGTACGGACCATAAAAGGGTTGTCTGCTCGGCTGTGATATATCGCCACGGCAACTGTCCTAAAACTAGCCAGAGACTGGTCGATATTTTGTCTAAGGAATCCAGCTATTGCAAAAGGCGAAACATATGTCCAGGTTTTGCTAAGGGAACATCATAGATCTGCCATATAGCCAGATAGCTGGAATAATCGAAGAGAGTCTTGCTCATCATAAGTGCTTGCCATGGCAATAACAGTAAATTATACATGCTGTATTTTCGCCAACCAAGAGCCATCCGTTTCTTCGGACAAACTTCTACCACTGTTCAACACTGCCATCTTTAGAT
Organism: Dipodascopsis uninucleata var. uninucleata; assembly: GCA_030568195.1. Taxonomy (NCBI): domain Eukaryota; kingdom Fungi; phylum Ascomycota; class Lipomycetes; order Lipomycetales; family Lipomycetaceae; genus Dipodascopsis; species Dipodascopsis uninucleata. The sequence continues at coordinate 415,696 of JAJLTO010000015.1, forward strand.
ACATCTTTGCACGGCTACAGTCAAATTAATCCTCATACCGAAAGTGTACTACGTTGCGCAAGCACGTTATACGTCTATCTCATATAATGATCCCAGCCATTGACTGAAAGAATGCTTGCTCGCCAATACGAGCACGTGATAGCATTTCCAGCCGCACATAGCGCACATCAGGCCTTGATTTTTTGCAGTTTGTTCTCGGATGCAGAATTGGCTGATTAGTGCTATTCTCCATTGGCTAATATCGCTCTTTATATCTATTCAACGTCTGATTAGAGATCGTGAAGACACATGCTCGATTTTGACGCTATCATCTACGATTCTTCTTCGTTCTTGCTTCTTTGACTATTCGGCTGGATCGCTTCTCGGCCATTCATGTCTTAGCGATAATTTTTGAACTTGGCGTTCGACAGACGAGCTACCTTGTCATCATGTCTGTAGTATAGTTTTTTTTTGGGTATGCGCATAGGTACCAAAAAGATTCTAGCTTTAAAGCTGATTTCACGAGCGCCAATACATGACTACGCATTAATATGTTCCCATGTGCAAGATCGACTGGCTGCTGCGTGCCGATGGCTTTCGTCAAGATGACCCTTTTTTTTATTATTGCGAATATAAAGGTCCACGCCCATCCTACCTCAGATGTTTTCTCTTGACAACTACTTGGCAGTACTTGGCAGATACATCATTACATCGCCTTTCACAGCTATGGTAGATACGAAATTCACCAATAGCATGCCGCTGTTGGGACATGTTCTCTTGAGCCTGGGAGTTTAGTTTTTTGATGTTAGGGTTTTAACTATGTAGGGTTACTTAAACTATCGCACATGTGATTTTAATATTAAGACTGAGAGCGCAGGAGTTCAACGTTGTATGGTTGCTGACAGTAACACTGTGGGGACGCAATTGGCAGGTCCCAAGTCGGTAAAAGTAGTATATCTTCCTTGTAGCAGCAGATAATGAGAGTTTGGCCAAGAAATCAAGCCTCTTGGTTGTCGTTTTATGCGTGTATCAGTCAATGTGCCATCGGCAGGTGGACGCATTGATTTTTCTATTGGTGACCGTATCTGACATAGATCCACAACACGTCGAAACGAGAATTTTAGTTTTGATGCTTTGAGTGCCTAATAAGAAAATCTGCTAGTAGTTGGATATTTGAAAGTTGGGTTAACTAGTGTGTGCGAGATTACCTATAAAATAGGTCGACTAGCCAGTCGATATCTCTGTTTATTGTTCTCAGTTAGCCAGCAGAGGTCTCACAAGATCAAGACTTACGTTGAATTCCTTTAGACGAACCCGTAATTCGCGTAAATATTTCGTTAGCAACTACCTTGATTCTATTTAGGTTGTTTACATTGTTGGTTGCCTTGCGTAATAAACGAAAAAATGGCGTTGCATCAGTTTGATTACATCTTCGCGCTGGGAATGATATTTGCGTTCCTTGACGCGTGGAATATTGGAGCGAATGACGTTGCGAACTCGTTTGCTACATCAGTTTCGTCGCGGTCCCTTAAATATTGGCAAGCGATGGTGCTAGCTGCTATTTGTGAATTTTTGGGAGCAGTTCTTCTTGGATCACGAGTCTCAGATACAATTCGCAATAAGATCTTGGATGTTACGTTATTTGAAGAATATCCAGCAACCCTGATGCTTGCTATGATGTGTGCTGCTGTGGGTTCGTCGATTTGGCTTACTATCGCAACGAGAATTGGAGCCCCAGTTTCTACCACCCACTCGACTGTTGGTGGTATTATGGGTGCCGGAGTTGCAACGTTTGGTAGACATGGTGTCGTCTGGGGTTGGAAAGGATTTTCTCAGATTGTTGCGTCTTGGTTCATCGCTCCAGCCATTGCTGGAGGATTTGGTGGCATCATCTTCTTGATTGCGAAATTCACAGTACTGAGATGGAAGGATAAAGCCTTGCGAAATTCGTACTATCTTATTCCGTTTTTCTTCTGTTTTACAACTTCGATCTTAACTCTTGTCATTGTATGGAAAGGTGCACCTAATTTGAATATCAGTAACCTCAAACCAGGTGCTATTGCTGCTTGTTGTCTCGGTGTTGCTGGTAGTACTTTGTTGATTTATTTGCTTTTCTTCTTTCCCTATTTCTATAGGAAGGCAGCTCTCGAAGACTGGACTCTTAAGCCCTATCATATGTTTCTTGGTCCCCTTCTATGGAAGCGCGGCGAAGTTCCTCCTCCACCACCTGGCGCAGTGTCTGTTCCGGACTATGCAGAAGGTCACAAGGAGGCGGATGATAATGCTTCTGGAACTGGAGATGAAGAGAAAGATATGGGCGAAAGAGTAATTACGGAAGTTAGCGCAACGTCAGCACCTTCAGAGAATAATACACCTCTGTCTGGAGTAGAAAAGAAGGAAATTGCCCCCTGGTATACACCTAAGGGTGCAGCTATTAGAATTTGGAAGGCTTTCACTCATGGTCTTACACAGGATGTTATCTCATATCAAAGCTCTCAGGGCGGTTTCTTGGCTGGTGATCACAAGCGGCGAAATAAAAATGCACCTATATACGATAATAAAGTGGAACATATGTTTTCTTTCTTACAGGCTTTGACTGCCGGAACCATGTCGTTCGCTCACGGATCTAATGATATATCAAACGCTGCTGGTCCACTAGCAGCTATTTATTTCACCTGGTCCCGGAATAGTGTCAGTGCGAAGTCACCAGTTCCTGTTTGGCTTTTAGCGTACACCGCTGGCGCATTGGTCATTGGTCTATGGACTTATGGATACCATCTTATGAGGAATCTTGGAAATCGTCTTACCCTTCATTCTCCTTCTCGAGGATTCTCTATGGAGCTTGGAGCGGCATTGACTACAGTTTTAGCTACCAAGCTTGGTATCCCAATTTCATCTACTCAGTGTATCATTGGTGCAACAGTTATGGTTGGTCTATGTAATAATGATTTGCGGGCAGTTAACTATAGAATGGTCGCATGGTGTTATGCCGGATGGATTCTTACAGTTCCATGTGCCGGTTTGATCTCCGGTATCATATGTGGTATTATTATCAACGCTCCTCACTTCATGGAGGTTTATACCGCGTCGTAGTTACATGACACGTTTGGGTAGTTTCATATTTTGCGTCGTAATACTGGCACTGATTTGTCGATATAATGATAGACGCTATTCTTTTATCTGCCAATTTAATGTGGTAGCATTTTTGAAACTATAAACACAAAATAATTGATACTATTTTTCTTCCAATTTGTGGATTAACCAAATGTATAATCTTATTCTGTTTGATTACGGTAACTTAATGTTTATTGTTTTTTTGGTAATAGGATGCTAGTAGATTACCATCTCTTGAGTTTTATGATGGAATAAACCATAGCTAGAATTATGGGTAATAGGGATAATATTTTCTGGTTAATAAGTTCGATTTTTCCTATTTAAATATAATAACTAGGTATATGCTGAAAACGACACTGATTATTCTTTTTTTAGCACCTTTCGTGTTTCGCTTCTTCTAGAATTCTCCTATATGGACTCCAATCCTCAGGGAAAATAGATTTTAAAATAGATCCATTTTGAGATATAATATCAATTTACTACTTGATCTTATGTACGAATTAGCAAATTGTGTCCCCAATTGGGTTTTACGAGTTTGACGTAGTGTTTTGACAAGAAACGAGGTATATACTATGTTATCTCACCCGGGGCATATAACTCTACATTACTGCACTTTGTCAGATCCATGTGATGTTAAACAGTTTTCTAGTTTCCCGTCATATTAACTTAGTTTTAGAAGGATATAAGGTTGAGAACTTGACTATTCTTGTCAAACTAAAATTATTTACGTAGATTATACATGTAGCTGTCTAAGTACGTATGTACAAAACGCTTCACTTATACTGATTAGAAGATAATGAGTTCAATTATATATATAGTTGTAAATATCTAAAAACTGATGCAACCTACATTGGGAGATATTTGGTATTATTTATACGGAAAGGTACTTCAGCTCTCGAAACAGATCATTACTCTAGAACTCTTTCGAGATCATTAATATCAGTCGGAAATATATAATTATGGTAGATGCGACAGATCCGAATCGAATGTAGAAGCATCCAGATAGATAAGCCGTACATTAGTCCTACTGGAATATTAAGGTTGAACTCGAGATCGGTGCTTCCAGATAGATTCTTTATTACTTTGTAGTACGACTAATTGCGAGAAACAAATTATTGTCTATAGCCGACATGTAACCTAGGGTAAAATTCAGTATTGCTGATCAGGAAATGTATGATTCGATAGACATACTTGTGTCGCCTTTAATATAGAAAGACAGAAACTAAAGATTGGCCAGTACGCTAAAGACTTATGTTGGAAATATCTAAGAGAACAAAACTAACAGATTAAAACGCCCAAATAAGTCTTGCCTGGCAGAAATGCATATATACTGGGCTAAAGGTTTGAAAGTAGGTTTACAGATAGAGCTAAACTGTTTATATTGCAAGTAAAGAGGGCCATGATAACGAACGCAAAATAAGAAATGCTTGTAGAATCAGTTGCTTCTATAAGCGCTTGTTAGTTCCAGGTGAGCTATAGCCTTTTTACAATAGAAATTCGTATGTGTTCTGTCATTTGATATTATGATAGATAGTATATGATAGTGACAGGATGCAAGAGAGAGTTAATAATAGACGATATTCCGCTTGTCAGACTACCACTCCATGGAATATGTCGTAGAAGCAGCATACCGAACCTAGCTCATCTACAGACGAAATGTTCCCACAATTTCTTTTCTCCTTGCAATAATCTGTGGAGTTGCTTGCACAGGCAAACCTCTCGTCATGGACGCGACATCGGCATGACTACGGCAAATTTCCTCACGCTATCCACGCGTCCTATTAGGCGGTGGCAGTTCCATTCTATAAAAGCGTCCGGACCTCACCCGCACAATACTTAATGATATCTTAAGAAATTGGTCGTGCCTCTAAGCGTGCTCATCTAGAATTTATGAATAGATGCGTCACCAGCTCTATGGTGTTAATTTGCAGTACGCACAAAACCTTGCGCTACTAAACAATAAGCCAAAGTACTGGAGCTTGACTCTCTAATGATTTCCAAACAGTAATCCAATACGTCGCATCTGCTAGAAGTCATCGGTGTCTTAAGCTCTCGAGTCTCTTATCAATTTTGGTTAGTATACCTTCTCTAGAAGATGGATGCATAAGCTGATCAAATGGCATGGTGTGCTGTCAAGCTAGCTCCAAAATTTGTCAAATATCGAAGAACTTTTTTATATCATCCATTCTTTCCATACAAGATAGATACTGGCTATCTGGCCAGCTTCAAAACCATAATCGTTGTTAGACTATTAGCAGCAGAGCTGAACAATCAATTTATTTTGTAGGAAGCAATAGTGAGCTCTTACGAAGTCTCATTATTGATATTGAAAGTTTTATTGACGTCTATTTGTCAAATTTATGGTATAATTATCTTTAAACTGACGCCGTTATGAAAATAATTGCCTTTCAAATTGGTTGTGTGTCAGAGTCAACCTCTTTAGTGCACTTAGGGAGTGAAACACGCAATATTTGCAATAGACTAAATGCTTGGATTGGGCAAATCTTCGTATCTGTTAGTTCAGAATCTCAGGAAAATGATGAATTATAGACAATCTGACACATAATATAATTGTCCATACTTGATTATACGGAATAGTCTGTTGAAGCGCTATATGGTCACATGTTGATAGTATGACTCCCTAGATCAAACAAAATTCTGAAGATACTGCCTTTGCTCTCGGATAAGTCATTTATATATCATTCTCTGAAATTGAGAGAAAATTTGGGTTGCGAGATGGATTGACTGGTCTAGGTTACTACGACAACGTCTCTAGCTTGCTGGAATTCAATACCTTACTGTCCGACATTCTAGGCAGTGCCTTAGGTGACAAGTAAAAGAAATCGCCTACTCGTTGCCAATACTGCTGGTCCAAGTAGCCAATACGCCTTCATTCCAAATGCTGTATCGACGATCAGTTCCTGAATTTTTGGCATTCTTGAGCATGCACACACAACAATGCTGGTTATCGTTCAAGCTGCTAAACAGTCGCCCGAGTAAGGTTAAATTCTTTGTTGAGGTAGTTTTAATTATAGCTAGAATCTACCCAGTTTTAATTATGCTTACTATACCTAAACCAATGATCTCTATAGAGAATTACATGTCTTAATGAATAAATCGTCTCTAATTATGAAACGATAGGATAAATATGAAAGAAGCATAAGAATTCCATTAGGGAAATGATACTAACTATCTGAAATAATGTACCTAACAGTTGATCTTTCATAGGACTAAACTAACAAGAAAGCTGAGGTTCATCAAGAAAGACGAATATATAAATCTTCTCGACACAGACCTCAATTTCTAATTTTATATTTCTCTTGCCATACTAGCCATTCCGCCTTCAAAAACATTACTCAGTATGCAATTAATTCTTACAAACTATAGTGGGTGTGACCTAACAGCTAAGTGAGTTAAGAGGCACGTAAATTAAAATGGTGTTCGATTCGCTTGAGCTCGAGATATATATGTATCGTACGAGCACACAAAAAAAATTATATATCCTACGGAAAGGAAGTAGAATGTATTTATGGGTGAACTTCATTTATTTAGCTAAGAAGTTTGGAATATAGTTATATAAGTATTTTTTTAGTCCATACTGCTGTAGAGACTCCGTTAATGAAGAGATACATAATATGAGATTTCTAACGAACGTTAGACTAAAACAGGCTGAAGCATCTAATCCTTCAGCATTATGATCAAATTCAAAGGTAGCTAGCTCTAGATGTTTAATAACTTAGGAATAACAGAGCTATAGCACCAATATAATTTAAATAAAATGTGTATAAACCAATGAGTTAAGCCCTGACTAATTCAAAGAAAGCAGCGTATTGAGAGATCTCGCTTGTTGGAAAACTGTGCAGACACCGTAAAGAAAGATTTTCTTGCCTCTATACCCTTTTAATGTGCTAATAGAGACCAATATTTATATAAACTGACAGTTATAACAAATAAATAGGCTTGCAGTTACATCCTACACGGCTATTTAGGTTGAGGCTTGAGGTAAGGGTATGAATTGCAACTTATTACACCATTTTTTGGCAGGATTACCTGCTCAATGGAGAGAGTATCCTGTCATTTCGTGCTTGCCTGTAGGCGATGTAGTTTTCACGTACCAAATACTTATTCTATTGCGTTGATACTTATGTTGCATTTATTGCTATAGGCAGAAATTCTGGTACAGTAAATTGTGCTTAACATTAAGTAATGTTTTTCGATCTGATAGTGTATCATCTGTATAGACATGAGGAACTTGTTTGTTTAGCAGAACTGCGGTATGTAACTTAATCTAGCTTTCACCAACACCTCTAGGCTACGAATAACTTTATCCTGAGTTCATGAGAGCATTAAGGCAAAAGATGACGTGCTTGGTCTATGTTAGTGGTTAACCATGGTTGAAGAATCATCGGACATGTCCAATGCCTTGTCAGCTAAGTAGTAACTTTTTTTTGTTACCTGTATCTTCTGAAACGGAGGTTTCTGCGGATAACGAATAGCTATTTCTATGGTATATAGTCTCTGCTTCCAATATCATTTCCATTTTCTCATATACTCTGCTTGAATTGCTTGAAGCTGGCATTTTGAAATTTACTGTAGAGACATGGTAAATCAGTTACAACCAAGCAAAGATGCTCGCAAGAGTACAACGGAATCATCTCCTCTGTTACAGCAGTCTGCCAATGCGACTGCTGTAGCCGTACATACGGATGAGTTCTCTCATCTTTCGCCTCGCGAGGCCGCGATTCTTCGTTCTCAGGTTAAGGTAGAGCCAGTCAAAGCGTCATTTTGGGCACTTTATCGATACGCAACGGCTAAAGATCGATATCTTCTTGCGATTGGTTTTTTATTCGCCATTATTTCCGGAGCTCTGAGACCTCTGATGACGGTACGCTTTCTATTTCGCAAGTTAGTACTACAAATGCTAATTACTTGTGTAGATTCTCGTTGGAAATATTGCTCAGCTATTTGTGACATATCGCCCGTGCTACGACTCCCACGATGGTGAATATTATCAAAATTTCTGTGAATACAGCTCTAATTCGACATTCCATAATTCGAATTTATACAATGAGACAGATGCCTCTGAAAGCTACGGTTCAAGATATGAAGCCATAACTTCACCTGAAGAGTTTATGAGATCAATTAACAAAATTGCATTGTAAGTATTTTCCGTGTGTTGCTGCTTGGCATCTGATTGCTGATAAACAATTAGTTTCTTCATTATGCTAGCTATAACAGATAGCATTGCATCAACAATATGCACGTTCATTTTTATCGACAGAGGTGAAACTCTCTCGTCACGTATCCGACGTCATTACCTCGAATCGACATTGCGGCAGAACATAGCTTATTTTGACAAACTCGGTACAGGCGAGATAACGACTCGCATATCCTCTGACGCACTGCTTGCACAAGAAGGCATGTCCGAAAAAGTTAGTCTAGCGACTTCTTCAGTTACAAATTTCATTGCTGCTATGGTTGTCGCATTTTTTAGGTCTTGGAAGTTGACATTTATATTATTGGGAATTATTATTAGTGTAATGGTTACCATGGCGATTTCTTCACATTATATGGTTCGATTTTATCGGCGGTCTCTTTCTGGATATTCTGTTGGTGGCACAATTGCAGAAGAAACCCTTTCAAGTGTTCGGAATGTACAAGCATTCGCGATGGAAGAAAGACTCGCGTCACAGTACGATGATTTCCTTGTCATCACTGAAAGATGGGCGCATAGAGCTGGGATGGTTTTAGGAGTCACAACTGCAGCCATGTGGTTTTTCATGTACTGCAATTATTCACTGGCTTTTTTCCAAGGATCACGCTACATTGCATCGGGATACTTAGAAATTCGTCAGGTCATGTCGACGCTGATGGTGGTCATGATGGGTGCTTTCTGGTTGTCTAATATTCCACCACATCTCCGTCATATAGCCAATGGTATGGCTGCCGCATCTAAGTTGTATACTGCCATCGATCGTCCTTCGGCTGTAGATCCTTTTGAAGAAGGTAATACTTTTCCAGTCTCGGAACTTGCGGGCAACATTGAATTTCGAGACGTGAAATTCATTTACCCATCGCGCCCAGAATCGGTGATCCTCAATCATTTTAACCTCACGATAGAGGCAGGAACTACAGTGGCCCTTGTTGGTGCATCAGGATCCGGCAAAAGTACAATTATAGGCATCCTTGAGCGTTTCTATAAAGCTGTTGGTGGGAATATATACATCGATGGTCATGACATTGATGAATTAAGCGTCTCGTTTTTAAGACAGCAGATTGCACTTGTCTCCCAGGAACCTATTCTGTTCGCTTGCACAGTCTTTGAAAACATTGCTTATGGTCTTGTAGGAACGCGTTACGAAAATGTCTCTGACATAGAGAAGCAAGCTCTGGTAACTGAAGCCTGTAAACAAGCAAATGCTTTGGATTTCATTGAAAAGCTACCTCTTGGTTTGCAGACGCATGTGGGCGAACGTGGATTTTTACTTTCTGGAGGACAGAAGCAGCGTGTAGCTATTGCACGTGCTATTGTAAGCAATCCTAAAATTCTCCTACTCGACGAGGCCACTTCAGCCCTAGATACTAAGAGCGAGGGTGTGGTTCAAGATGCACTAAATGTTGCGTCAAAGAACCGAACAACGATTGTTGTTGCCCATCGCCTATCAACTATTAAAGATGCTGATAAAATTGTTGTTATGTCTCATGGAACAATCCTTGAAACCGGTACCCATGCGGAATTGATGAGGAAAGAAGGTGAATACTATTCACTTGTTCAGGCTCAGAAAATTGAGCTTGCTAAATCTTCGACAATTGTGGACTCCAATTCCGATTCGGAATTGGATTCCGAAGATTCCTCAGTTAAGAGTGATTCTACTGAATCTTGGGAGAAGCAGTCTGAAGAAGAAGCAAACACGTTAAGACTCCAGCGAACAAAAACTGGACGCTCCATTTCTAGTGTTATCCTAAGCCAGAAATTGGAGCAAGAAAACCTAAAGCCGGAATCAACGTGGGCATTGATTATGTTTTTGACTTCACTAACTAAAAAAGAGAATGGCTATTTGCTTATTGGCTCAGTATGTGCTGCCATAAATGGTTTAGGACATCCGGCAGTGGCAATTTTGTACGCTCTTTGTTTGCAAGCATTCCGTGATGGTCCTGATTCGTATGATTATATGCTCAGTCACATTCGAGTTTACTCTTTAATTTTCTTTCTCCTTGGTATACTTCAAAGTGTGAGCTATTTTGTCTGCAATGCTACGCTTTCGTTTGTCGGCCAACGATTGATTCGACGAATTCGACTACTCACATTCAAATACTTTCTACGACAAGATATGCAATTTTTTGATCTAAAGGAGAATTCTACAGGTAGGCTAACTGCGTTGCTGTCGCAGGATGCACAGGCTGTCGAAGGACTTAGTGGTGCTACCCTGGGCCAGATATTAAACGCGATTACCAATGTTGTAGGTGGATCGATCTTGGCTTTGATCATTGCCCCAAAGATGTCATGGGTGTTTATTGCATGTTTGCCGCTTATGATTGGCACTGGATATGGCCGTTTTTCTCTCTTGGCTCAAGTACAAGCTCAAGCTAAGGCAATGAGTGAAGCATCATCGGCATATGCATGCGAGGCAGTCTCCACTGTTCGTACTGTAGCAACTTTAACACGTGAAAAGGATATTATAGAGACTTATGAACGTGATTTAGTTGATCAAGGACGGAAAATGAGATTTGCATCATTTAAGTCTTCGGCCCTATATGGAGCTGCACAATCTATGCAGTTTATTATCATGGGCCTTGGATTCTGGTGGGGTTCGCGATTTGTCCGAACTGGCACTTATTCACCGTTTCATTTTTACGCTGCCTACATGTCATCTATTTTTAGCGCCCAAAATGCGGGTGTTGTATTTTCTTACGCTGCCGACATAAGCAAGGCGAAGGCTGCGGCTATTAGTATCAAGAAATTATTCGACCGTAAACCTGAAATCGATCTATGGAATGATGATGGAATTATTCTCGATTCAGAAAAGGTTGAGGGTGAAATCGAGTTTCGTGACGTTCATTTCCGTTATCCAACTCGAAGTGCAATTCCTATTTTACGCGGCCTCAATTTGAAAGCCAGCGTAGGCGAGTATATTGCTCTAGTTGGTGCGTCAGGCTGTGGGAAAAGCACTACCATTAGTCTGATTGAGGAATTCTACCGACCCTTGAGTGGGCAGCTTCTCTTTGATGGGAAAGATATAAATACTTTAAATATTTCAAACTATCGCAGTCATATCGCATTGGTACAGCAGGAACCAGTATTGTACGCTATGACTATTAAAGAGAATATTTTACTTGGGTCCCTTGAAAAGCCTGAAGAGATCTCAGACGAGCGTCTTGTTAACGTATGCATGCAGTGTAATATCCATGACTTTATTGTCTCACTTCCTGATGGATATGAGACGATGTGCGGTACAAAAGGTGTCTTACTTTCAGGTGGACAGAAGCAGCGCATTGCCATTGCTCGTGCTCTGATCCGAGATCCTAAAGTCCTTCTGTTGGACGAAGCGACATCGGCATTGGACTCTGAGTCAGAGAAGATTGTCCAGGCAGCGCTCGATCGGGCAGCAAAGGGGCGTACGACGATTGCTGTTGCGCATCGTCTGAGTACAATTCAGAACGCCGATCGCATTTATGTATTTGATGGTGGAAAGGTAGTGGAGTCCGGAACACATTTGGAACTTTTAGAATTGCAGGGACGGTATTTCGAGCTGGTACAGGCGCAAGCATTGGAAGCGTCGAAGTGATGTCTCTTGTTTAGTTTTGGATTCCGTCTCCGGAATATGAGTTGATTAGTTTAGTGTGGTTTTACGGTAATGCGTGTTCAATTTTCCTAGAGAGTCTACAAACTACCATATGTATACTGATTATAATTATCTAACTATTTTTCCACTACATGATATTGAAATTGATGATAATTATTGAGTTTAACTCCGTTAGCGCTACACTAGGTGAAAATTGAAAATATTGCTAATGCATAGTAGGCTTCCAATTACGATGGAGAGCACACAACAGCAAAGTAAAACTGACTAGATATCAGTTGTTGAAATAGACCTTATCACGTTAAATAGAGCAGATTTTATTGTTTGTATGTATGATCTAATATTATTATTTAATAATAATGTAGCTGAGTAGTGTTTTTTATCTTGTAAAATCGTTGATAGACCGAGCGAGCAGACATAAAGACAGTTTTGAGTCACATCCAATGATATTGACGAGGATAAGGTGATCATCCTTGACTTAAAAACGCTGACTGAAACAGTATATTTCCGAGCTTATAAATGGCGGCTGTCATAAATTGTGACATTATCACGTTAAATCATATATAATGAAGTGTGCAGTTAATTGTAAGCTTTGGTATGCAAGGCTGCCATCATGAAGAGCTGAGATCACCCGTTGATTATTTATTTTTTCTTTTATTGTTATAAGGTCTCTCAGAACAGTAGGATCGTATTTGGCGCGCGAGAAGTTACTATGAGTGCTCGATTTTACCATATATTCTGTTGTAAGCATCAGCGAGAGTTTTCGACATATGGAGGAATCTCAATTAATAGGACATTTTTTCATAGGTTAAATGCAATTTTTGCTGTGCTTATCAATGTGGAATAACTGGAAGAATATGAACTAAGTTTCACTTCTATTTCTCAGAAAAAGGAATAGATGCTGTTGATTTAGTCGACTCCTCTCTAAAAATGAAGTCGAGTATTAGTAGAGTTGACATAAACTTGTATTTATCATATGCGCTCTCAAAGCCTAAGAGAACATTTCATTACATATAAAATAGTAAATTTACATAGATTCACGTAGAAGTGAATCGTATCTATCGTATTTCCCGAGATATTGCTATCGGCTATGAATTTTATTTGCTCAATTGTCGAAGTACTAAGTATTGCAATTTCCTCAGCCAGTATTGGATATTCGGAAAATCGGCATGAGAACAAAAATTCTTGACAAACCATTGACACAGGCTTCCACAGAATCGAGTTTTGGCCAAAAAGAAAAATCACTAAAATAGTGGCCTAGATTGCAAACTAAACATTAAGAGAAAATGCGATCAGATCTGCAAAGGAATATGATGAATGTGTAAGCATCCCACACACTAAAGTATGCATTTGAGCCAGTAGTGCATTTAGAAGAAATAGAGATTCAATAGTGAAACTACTGCTGAACCAGTTTATTAAGATTCTCCACAAACGCGGCATGGAGAATAGAATAGTGAGAAAACTTGGCTTAATATAGATGTCGCGCGAATATATATATATGTGGAGTGGAGGATACCATCTTAATGTCGAACAGAAGACAAGTTCGAAGTCTGATGACACTTTTACTCAAGACTGGTTAAATTACCCATGATTTAGTCATTGAGAGCATTTGAGCATGTTATTATCATTATCGAAGCATTTTATTATACTCAAGTATAATTTGTGGATTTTGAGGTAATCGTAGTCCGAGGTGGAACAATTTTTATTAGTGCACCATTACCCCCACATGTCGACTAGCCAAAGTTAGACTGCAAAGATTATACTTTTGGATGTAGCACTTCCTTTAATCAACTACAGTTTCTGGATCAGTTGACAGAACGTCTATTTGTCCCTACTCAACCAAATCACAAACTCTAGCTTATCAGGTGACCTATACTTACTATTTGAATTATGGCGAAACTGACGAAATTATAATCGCGAACGATTGCTAGCTCTTTAGGAACCCTCACAAAGTGAAACAATACAATAAAATAATCTCTTATACAGATTATTTGATAATACTTGTGATTTAAGACAGTTATATCATTCACCTTAGAGAATCTCGTGCAACAATCGGCGAAATACTAGACACGTTTGATACCAGTTTGTCAGAATTTATAAACGTGGGTTCTACAGGTAAACACCATCCTCAATTGAACAGCGTGAGATAGCTTCGTCATTGAAGCCCAGCTCGCACGTACCCCTTGAATTTGGATATTTATCTAATCGTGTGAAACACATAGTATTTTCTTCGTTCTGAATCATCGACCAAGTTGCTCAGTGCTCGTCATAATGTTGAGCAGCTTATTTTACGCCGTATTGTACCTGTATAAGTTAATTAAGAATTTTGATTTAGTGACTAAATATAGAGTAGGATTAGTTAATGTGGAAAAAGATGAGCAGAATATAGAGTAGGAGGGGAAAATATTCTGCTCATGTTTACTTTGACTCCTAGAGTCCTCATTCCGAACTACATAGAGTTTTGCTTGCGGTTAAGCATCTACGAATCCGAAGATCTGATCAATGAATTTATTTCCATCAACAATTGAAGTACAGTTTTTAGCATCACTGTTGCAATATCCTCTACTGATAGAGACAATTAACTGTGAACAGATCTGGAGCACAAGAGCACATCTAAGAGCCAATGATAATAAGTGGCCGGTTTCCGCTGATAGCTAACTCACTTTGGTCCAGGCACGATTCAAGTATTTTACATTATGTAATATGATATCTCTAATGAACAACTCGGCCTCGTATGTCTGAGCAGACACCGTCCGAGGACATTAAGTTAAGGTGGGTACAAGTTCATTTCATCATAGAACTTGCAAAAGCTACCCTAACCATTTCAAGATACCCTTATGTCATTGAGAGCATCACATAGAATCTCATCATATGTGCCTGATTCATAGTTATATCTAAACTTCCAGAGATTTTCGATACATTCTGTCATTTCCTTGAAAGATCTCAAGAAATTTGTAGTATTTCTATTCTATTATGAAGATGCACGATTCTGTATCTCTTGCGACTCCTCCTGATATTCTATGGTACGTACTTCATGATATTAAAGATTTCGATCTTCCCAAGGCCAAAAATATCAGGACGACCTTACAGCAAATATGAGTGTAACTTTATTTTGTCGCATAGCCGTGTTGCTTCATGTTAGCTAGCACTAATAATTATACTGCCGAGTATTCATTGCAGAATAACCAGTGATAAGGTTCAAGTGTAAATCAGCTGTGGGGTCACCATAGCGAGCTTCACGATATCGCCAGCATATACTGGATTGCTCATTATACATACTTCATAATGCACAAAGCATAACAAGAGTAGAAGCCCCATGAGGCCCATGAGACATTTTACCTACTGCTCTAAATGACCCAAACCGTAATTAAGTATGCAGCATCATATGAAATAAATGAGACCAGTGTCTATTGTCTGAATTATTGCCTCGGAAGTGTATCTTAGCGATCGATGGCAGAGACAGGACTATTCACCGTATTTTGAGTTTTACGATGAAACTCCTACAATAGTAACCTTGAGTATCCTGCAAAACTGCCAAAGGGTTGTTGTAAGATAATTTAAGCTGCTGAAATATTTGGACGTTAGTACTGGGTTGCGGCTCCTAAAATTACGGCTTTTGCCGCATTTTCACATGATCAGTGACAACTCGATGTAACGATGATATTACACGGATAGCCGCAGCTGTTACTTCGCGAATTAATACTATGGTGATTGAAAGTATGTTCTTGTTTAGCGACCTGGAAACTCCAACTGCTATGTTTAACTATATATGTTTATGAGAACATATATGAAAAATTCACCAAATGGTATTGCTGAGTTTAATTCAAGTTTTTGGATGCTTAGACTATTAGCATAAGAGAGCATAATGGATGATGTCACTACACTCAATAATTGCCGAAGACTAGGATATATTTCAACATAGTCAAGTTATTTAAGTTACTGAAGTTCTCATCAGATATTTGATATGACTTAGAAAGTAGTTTTCGTAAACTGAGATGAGCTAAGAGCATATTTATTATTCTATGCTATCTCTCTATTTAACAACTTTATAATGATTAGGTGATGTAACAAAGCCTACTTGACATGTTGTCAATAACAGGAGAATCAGGCTTCATTCAGAGTGCTTCGAAAAGATTTAGAGAATCTGTTCATATACGCTAGATATTGCAGTTGATGCAACCTTAATCGGCAATAGGATACCGCGATTAGTACCATACAATGCGGTTCCTAACATTAAGCCAGCCAGTTATGCAGTAGCAGTAATAAGGAAATGAAATGAATCCTGAGATAATTAGAATTAGAACCACCTGTAATTTCAGCTGCGGTATGCCATCATAGACCTCGCTGTAATCTGATTATTTATAAGTAATATTTTATAAGTATTGATGTATATACTGCTATATAGCCTTTTAGTACGTCTCAAGTATTCTTTTTAGATGGTGTGATTTTTCAGTGTTAAATAGAGATCGAGGCCACATTAACAGTATCGATGTTACAGAAAGTGCATCGAAATGGAACATTTATGTAGATATATAGGCTCTGATATAATAGTGCAGGTATGTGTTATATGTAAGATCCTATCGAATACGAGTTCTTAGTTAGAATAATAGACAATGTACTCAAGTAATACAGAAGTCAATCGAAAATGAGCAGTTGCAATAAGAACCATATATGATTTGAATTATATTTTATTTCTAAATGAAGATATAAAAGAATATCAGCTAACGCTCTCCTCTTCGGTGACAATTCTATCATAGTACAATCCCGATTTCGCAAGTATGGTGAAGTTAAGAAATTGCGAAATCAGTGACTAGTTATTGGATATATTAATAATAACCTTCAGCGATTCATCTGATAGCTGCAGCAGCTATGAAACTGAGGTTCCTACGGCTGTTGCAAGTCGCCTTTTGCTTAGTTGACCAAAAAAATTTAATCTTTTCGCCATATGTAAAGCTTGTGGCTATCGATCTTAACTACCAGATATATTTCAGTTATACAGATGTTATCGCACTTGCTAATGCTCTGATCATTTTATTATAGACATGAAGATAGACTAATTGTTATTATATCTAATAGAGACGTGGCTAATCGCGGTTAATATTTGATAACATTAAATTATAGTCAGTAGAGGTTGGATCGATTAACGGCCAACCTGCCACTAAAGAAAAACATTCTGAGAGCAGGGAGGAGAAATTGGAAAACATTTTTTTTCTAGCCCTTATCTTGCTCATTTTGAGTATAGTTTCTCAGTTCAATCAAGTATCTTCCGCTATCTCCTACGACATGATAATGCATTAATGCTTGTTGTACAATATAATTTGGAAAACGAGTAATACAGTCAGCTGTTGGTTACTACATATGGTGCTCAATAGTAGTGATAACTATTATCAAAGCAAGAAGCGGGAAAATGTTACAACATCCAAGACTGATCGTAGATTATGAGCAAGTGTTAAAGTTACTTGGAGTAAAGATATTATCGAAATGACTGCGAGGAGTGCATGGCGAAGGCTAAATTTGAGAAGCACACAATAATTGGGGAAGTTACATCCAGAATGAGAAACTAAGAATGTCAACAGGACAAAGATATTCTTAGAGCCATAGCCAATTTCAAGAAATCTGCACGAACTGTGAAATATTGTTTTTTCATACTATGCCTATGTTGATTTAACCTATATTGTTATGATAGGGATTTAAGTAAATGTGATTGCATGTGAATGTTGAAGTGCACAATCGGTAGGAAGTTGATCCTACTTGAAAATATCTACTTCGCAACAGCCCGTGATCTGTTTGAATCTGTTCAAGCAGAAAATATAGGCGCATTTTTATTTGTATATAGCGGCTGCGACTTGAAGATTCCATGTACAAAATGTCAACGTAAAATCCCTCTATATTTTAATACCAGAATATTTTCAAATTAGACCGGAAACTTTAACGATAGAGAATAAAATAAGTGTAAAATAAGGATAAACAAGAGAGATGACTGGATAGCAAAGCTAATGTGGCACAAGCAAGAGTAAAAGTTTTTATATGTTTATTATAGTATCATATGAAATTAATGATATTAATTCCACGTTGCGGGTCCAAATTTTTCACCTTCTGCAACTGTGAAAATTGCAGGATTACCAATACCACCACCATCAACACCGGCGCTCGACACAGTACGGCCCCACCAATTTATTTCAACATTAGTGACCTGAAGTGATACGAAGACTAAAATAGCACATAATGCAACACCCGCACTGAGAGCAGCTGAGAGAACAAAGTTATACTTAGACCACCACACAAGATAGTGACGACGGATGTAATACATGAAGATGAATGATACCTCCATTCCCGGTGTGAAGTAAGAGAGGTTATAGCCCGAGTTCCACCAACTCATACCAGCAAGGAACATAATCGGATTAAAATTCTTAATAAAGGGGAAGAAACGCATAGAATAAAGACGAAGATAGAAGACTGGTGCTCCGATTAAGACGCCAATCAAGAACGACCACTTAATCATAGGATAAAGCTGACTAAATATGCGCTGGGGACCTACAACACCCCAGACAAGGGTCGCAGTATATAAGGCATTAGGGAACGGACAGACAAATCTGTTAGACTGGTCGCTAGAGCATAGATCTGAAAAGGAGCTTATTAAAACTTCGTTGGCCGCGACAGTGATAAAGGTCTGGATCAAGACTGCAAGTAATTGACAACGGAGAAAAGCCCGTGGAGGAATTTTAGAATAGTGACCCAATTTCTGAGAGCCGATCAAACTATCTGCCTGAGCGTCCACATTCCATCCATACACTCTGCAAACCATATTAGCAATAGCATGCTCAGGAATCATGTAACCAGCAACTATAATAGCAATATCATTAAATCCTAGCTCATAGCCAGTGATAGAGAATACAACAGCACTGGGAAAGATTAGGAAGACACTGATTAAAATAATGACGATGATCGACCACCAGGGAGTATTCGTTGGATATACCTCACAGGCAATGATGCCAAAGATAAGTGAGATAATAAGAATTGACACGTACCACCAATCAGGTACTTCTGGATATTTCGACATCAATCTGCATAGAGGATCGTCATAGGATTCGTAAGTACGTGATTTCCGTCGAAAGCTTTTAGCGAAGCCAATAAATCCAGTTTTAAGACTCTTAAACTCGGCCAGGACAATGTATACCCATGACATGGTAAACAAGACATACTCGGTACAGTAAATCATGACGTATCCCGCAGAAAGAAAGGGCATAGAATAGTTTTTATAATTCTCAACGTTTAATGTCAAATCAGAGTTGATAATTCTGGAAGCATTATACTTAGCTCCCGTATTATCATACGAAGATGTTGAATTAACAGGAAGATAGCCCATCCATTTATAATTCGTGAAGTACATGATGATTATGATGAGACCAGAAACTACCATTCCAGTATACTGATTGAATTGTGAGAAAAACGGAACTGCAAGAGGAGCAGAATAACTAATTACTCCCCAATCGAAAGTAGCTAATGGATTGAATCCCAAGCCACTATTCGAACCAGTGATAACTGCGAGCACCTTATTTGCAGGTGCAATCCAAGTCATCCAATTAAATGTACTGAGAGCAGTAAAAATGAAACCAGGTAGCCAATAATACGCCATCATGCTGAACATCACGATAAAAAAAACTTGTATCTGGACATTGTCCAGCCATGAATACTGTGCGTCCCTTCCGGTTGTAACAGTGTTCTATTAAGCATAAGTGTAGGTAACAGTGAAGGCCAAATTGCTTTGGAAGGATCTAAAATCAGTTAGCGTAACTCACGATGAAATAAAAGTATTACAACATACAAACAACCTGCAAAACCATGTTAGTAAAATAAAAATTAATAGAAGACTAATCAAGAAAACTCACAAATCGCCGTAGCACACCGGCAAGACCGAAACCAAAAAACTGTGTCGAGAAGTTCATAAGGAAAATATAACCAAAGTTCACCCATTTCTGACCAAAAAATCGATCCAGCTTCATGACAAGAACGTAACTAATGAAATTGGACGAAGTAGAACCTACTTGCACCATAAGAGTAGCCAACATTTGCTCTTTGTTATTCCATTTACCAGGGTTTAGAGAGTGACGCTTGCCAAACACCGTGATACCCCAATCAGGAAGAATGCGCTGTAGCAACTTGCCACAAGGAAACAATAAAATCTGAATAGCAGTAGAGCCAATAGTAAGCGAGGGCTGACGATTAGAAAACAACTGATTGATGAAGGAACCAATTGCGACCCATATCATGCCAATAAAATAAGCACGGATAGTCTCAACGGGCATGTTTGGGTCATCCATTGGATCACACAAACTTCGCACTTCAGGATATGGCGAATGAAATTTAAGGACTGTAGCCATAATCAAAAGATCTAGTACATAAGAATCGTGACTCCCTCCGTATTTTTCTTCGCCTGCCAAGAGACTTCTTGTCTTCTCAAGAGACTTGGCAGGAAAGTTATAATCATCAGAATGATATTCTTCCGCTGCAGTCAAGGTTTTCATGGCTTCAGATAAAGTCATAGTAGGCAACAGATCTAAAAGATATTCCAATACTGCATCATCGGCAAGAATGTCATGAAGATCAGAATGCACCTCTGTTGCTAGACGCTCACGAGCACACTGTCGCAAATTTGGAATGTCGAGACTAGATACTGTCACATCGGCCTCAGCCTTAGGATCCGAGATTGTAGGGGATGGAGGCTGGTCGCCGAGCACGTACTCGGCGGGTTTCTCATTCTTTTCTTGGTCCATTTAGTACTCCCATATTCTAGCCATAGGCATCAAATAGTTATACAAAATAACAATGAAGTGAAGGAGGACAGACGATATATATTCAAAAGAGATATCCTACACTGGTTCTCATTGGCTCTTGGCAGAGATGAACCAGCGAAAATTTAGTTTCGCTGTCTATGGCAGCAGGAAGGAAATGAAATGCAGTGAAGTGCAATGAAATGCAAAGACGCGCTAGAATATACTTCATGGAACTGTTAAACTAAAGTAGCTACAATAGTACACCAGGCTAAAGCACATAATAAAGTGCGCGTAGTAGCAGCATTGAACTCTTGACTCTTATCTTTGATGACTTAAAATAATACAAGCAGTTGTCTCATTCAGCAAAGTCGGTCCGCGATAATTACCGCGGGTGGGGCCCGTGCTTTGCACAGAACCACCGCACGAACCAATACCAGGAACAGCGCCACAACTAAAATGTTGGCCCTAGCTTGCTCTACCAGTCACGTCCGATAGGCTTCATGCAAGTCTAAGTTTAGCTCTAAAACTACCTGTGATTGGCATGTCGAAGGATGTCCGAGTCGATCAATATTTAGAGTTGCCGTATAACTCACTCACTGTCTTACTCTTAGCTTTGGAACAAGATCCTCGGAACACGAAAAATTGCAGCGCGAGTCTCGGATAAAATCAGATTAATGTCGATAAGCTCCGATACTTCCATATTATGGCTAGCCTGTGAGAATAATAGTAAAGTAATCTCTCGCACGTGGCGCATATCAGAGTTTGCATCCTATAATATTCTCATCAATTCAGATGTGAGTATGACAATAAAGGGCTTGGGTCGCGGCCGAGCTCTATGAAAATGTTGATCCGCCTCGCAGAGATCAGAAATTTCGTCTAATGCCATCAGGGGTGTGACCTTCTTTACCGTCCAGTCAGCTTGAGCTCATGCATGTCATTTTGTTGACAAGTTGAAAATATGAGACGGCTCTCCGGTCCATTGCTGGCTGCGAGGCACTAGAGCAACAACGCTAGTCGCACTATTCAGGGCATGCCATTAATGAATTTTAGCGTTATAGAGCTATACGATGGTCTGAAACCTTGCACTATCTCTCGATGGGGATGGTTACATATTGAAGTAGTCATTTGCTCTGTAAAACACCGCAGCAATCCTGAGTCTGAGAGCAATATGCTCCATAAACTGAGCCGGACTGATGGATGCTATCACTTCAAATTGACATGCAAGCTATATTTGCAAAATACTTCTATTGTTGTTTCTTAGTTTCATATTTGAATTGATGCATTAGAATCACAGTCACGCGTTCGCACTTCAGGCTATGAAGTGTTTTGTTTTCCTCTCCCTACCCCAACGTCATTCATTTTCTTTGAAATATTGGAACTGTCGTGATGAGCACGTAACATCCGAGTGAGCCTACAGACCAACCAGTGGATAAGTATTTTAGGCCGCCAAAACACGAGCTAGGAATTGCACTAATACCATATAATGAAAAATGAACAGCATTGTCCTCTCGTGTCATGCTTCAGTGTTATCTATGGTTGAGAGGTCTTTGCATAAATAACTGCCGGCACACTAATTGTGGAGATCGAATTATGGGTCCATCGTACCCGCCGCGCGAAGATTATCGCTGCATATAGCTCATGGCTTAAATAAAGGCTGAATTATTAGTAAAATCTTGCTAGCGTGCGATAGATATTAGATGTATCGAGAGTAGTAAATATCAGTATATCTTGAAGAAGTATTGATAGAAACAAGATAAGGGTAGTGGTCAAAAAAGCTAGCAGAAAGAAGCAGCCCGGTACTTCGAAAGCCCTTTTTAGTGGAGAAATAGGGTTGCCATAAATTGGACTCCAAGGTCTAGACTAGTGAAGCTGACCATTATTTAGTTGCGAGAATCATTATCTGGATGCCAGATGTAGACTAGGTTAGACCAAATGGCAAATAATTGCGCCGCAAATGTACGGTTTTAGAATTGCTAGCATGGCGACCGCCATGTAGAACCTGAAATTGTTCATAAACTTACTAGAGGTGGTATGATTTATGACGGAGCTGTCGGCTGTTTGTATTCGCATTGATATCGGACTAGAAGCTGTAATTTGGGGTCGGAGTCTATGGCTCCCGCTCCGTGCTATTCAAAGAAGCAAGGAGTGGAACTCTCGGGAATTACTAGATTCTTGTAAATGCATACTATAATGTATGTGTACATCAGAGAGCTTCACAGGTTTGGTAAGTATTCTCATAGAGGGATAAGATGGCATAAATTTAAGAAAACAGAAGAGAATGTAAGTAGGATTGCTGAAATTGTATATTTGCTATATAAGTTGCCAGAAGTTTGTTTCTCTCGATGCTCATTTATACGCGAATAAGAATTGATTTTTGTTTGTTCTCATCAGGTAGTTTAGCTACCTACCAACTAGCTCAAAGTATCCTTTATTTATTAACTTCCGATGATCATACCCTCAACATCTCTATTTAATTGCTACCACAACCGTAATATCCGACAGTAACAGTTTCTATTTACTTATCCCTGATTCTCTCGTGCTGTATTTTCGAAATAATACACTGTATATTGGTAAAAACTTCGTTTATGCACTCAGTGCTCCTTGATTTTTAATTTTTATGGTGCAATTCAGTGTTCCAGTCTTGAACTTGACTACTACAAATGTAATTGCCTTCCAGAAAATCGTAACATTAACAATTGCGCTCGAAATTGAGATTTCGTCTTGCCAGAAGATAATTGTGTACTCTCCAAGCTAGTGGCTTCATTTCTATTAGGTTCAGTCCAATTATATGTAATAGCTCCGATACACAGTATTCGGGTTGAAGTAGCTCGGATGAACGGTACCAAGAAATGGTAGTGATAGTTTTCTTGACAGTGTGCAACCTGTTTGACATGTATTGCTATTACCAACGTGAAATTTTAACGAGCGTACATTCGTATATACGTCATTTGCAAGTCTTATCGTATCTTATTATATTATATGTCGATATAGTTTCAGACTATGGAAATGGATATGGAAGTTGACCGTACCTGTATACCTTGGGTTACATAGGAAAATTGATATTGACAGTATAGGAGAAAGCGGGTAGAATAACCTAAGAAAATGATATATTTATTACGTAGCTAACTGTATTATGTCACTCGATGGCAAGTAACAGGCGTGTAAGAATTGGTTTCGGAGTTCAGGCATTTGATGGGAAAGTGTAGAGATTTTTAGAAGAGACAGCAGGGAACTCTTTTGAAATATTCAGATATGCATACCTCATGTTACAGTCAACTTGAAGCTGTTGGTTACATAGTGTTATATAAATAAATAGACATAAGAGAGGAAGATAGATGGAAAAAGTAGTTAATATTATAGCAAAGGTGTGTTGTTGTTGTTAATAGCTAAATATTTGGGATTATTTCAGTCGTATACGAAGCAACATGCGTGTTAGAATTTGTTTTGGGTATGTTTAGGGTTTGGAGGAAAATAGAGACAAGAGAGAAGTATTTTTAGGCGTTTTTATAGCGGTTAGAATATGGTTAGCTCGTGATGAATCTAGGGTTACATAGCGTTAAATAATAAGTAGACAGTTAAGAGAAGAAGATGAAGCGAAAAAGTAGGTGGTTATAGGTAGATATGTATTGATTAGCTTATAGGGTTACATAGGGTTACATAGGGTTACATAGGGTTACATAGGGTTACATAGGGTTACATAGGGTTACATAGGGTTACATAGGGTTACATAGGGTTACATAGGGTTACATAGGGTTACA